>PVLA01002956.1:0-237301 GCA_004027455.1 Hydrochoerus hydrochaeris
CTCCAAGATTCACTGTGGTCCCCATACACTGTCACTAGATTTTCCTGAATTTCAGACCTCCACGCTGCTGTCTTCCACAGTGAGGGATGTCTGTGACCATTTGTTTTCTCTGAAGTAGTCAGTCGTGACCTTCCGGGTCTGGAAAGTTCCTGTGCTGTTACGCTTTGGATGAACGATGTCTCCCAAAGGCTCATGTGCTCTGAAGCATGGTCTTCAGAAGAAGATTAGGTCACGGTGGTACTAACCCTCATCCATGGTCTGAGCCAATTAATCCACTGATGAGCACCCAGCTGAAGTGCTGTCAGGAGCCGGGGCCTGCCTGGAGGAAGCAGGTCACTGCATATGTGACCCAGAAGGTATATTCTTGTCCTCAGCCCTTTCTCTCCCTCCAGCCCTTCTTTTGTTCTCTGCTTCCTGGCTGCCTGGGGTGAGCAGCTCTCCTCCACCATGCCCTTCTACCACGATGTGTCTGCCTTGGAGCCAGCCGGCCATGGACTGAAGTCCCTGAAGCATGAGCCAAAACAAACCTTCCCTCTTCTGAGTTGTGAATATCAGCTATTTGTCCCAACTACAAAAAGCTGACACATACATGCGTTATTCATGATGGCAGCCAAAGCTTGGGCAGCCAAGGAGGAAAAGAGCTCCCATAAGGTCTTCAGCAGTGAAAGCACACAATACATGCAACTGTAATCTCCAGGACATCTAAGAACATAGGAGCTGTCACATGGGATTGTATAGAAAATGAAAACAAAAACTCACTGAAAACCAGAGAGCCTTCAGAATGAAATTTTATCATTTGTGGCAAAATGCATGAAACCGGAGGTTGTTATGCTAAGTAAAAATAAGGCAGGCATAAGAAGACGAATACCCCATGTTCCCACTTACATCTACAAGCTAAAGCAGTGGATTTTATCAGAATACAGAGTGGAACAGTGGTTTCCAGAAGCCGGAAAAGGTGAGGAGAGAGAAAGAAATGAAGAAAGGAGATTAGCAAGTATTGGGACGCAGTTGGATCAAAGAAATAAGTTCTAATGCTCTACCGCATGGTAGGGTGACTACTGTTGACAATAATTAATTGTATATGTCAAAATAGCTAGTAGACTGCCCAACACAAACCATGACAGGTATTTAAGGTGACAGATGTATCAGTCACTCTCATCTAATCACTACTCTCACACACAGATATGTGTGTATGTATACATGAGGTATGATGGAAAACCACAACGAATATTTAAATTTTAAAAATGTATGACAGCAAAATACACGTTGCCATTCATCTCCCTCTCTCCAAACACACTTATCCCCAGCATTCTTGCCACTTTCTGAAGCGGTTCTGGAAGTCCTCTTTTGTGTGACTCCCTTGGTGTCCTGAATGGTTTCAAAATGCTTACCTTTCACGGCCACTTTGGCTTTGGGGAAGAACCAGAAGTTGCACGGGGTCAGATCTGGTGAATGAGGGGGAGGAGCACGCATTGCGCATGCGTTCTCAGCCTGCCTTTCTATTGGCTGTCACTTCCCGCCCCGCCCCCGCCCCCCACCCCCGTCTCGCTGTGTAGCACTGGCTGGTCTTGCATCTGCATGTGCCTCTGCCCTGGCTTCTGGCAGCCCACTTTCTGTAGTTGGGACAGGACACCTGACTCCCAGGAGCTCACGGGGGGGGGGGGGGGGCGGAAGTGACGGAGAGGGCGGGGTCAGGTCCCACATCCAGTTCCGGGCCACGCCCCGTGACAGCACTTCCGGCCCCTAGGCCCCAGCTCCTAGAGCTTCCATCACCTGCCTACAGTGCCAAGCTGCCGTCTGAAGCTTTAGCACCTAGGCCTCTGGGGACGTCGCAGACGCCCACCTCAGCTCGCTCCTCTTCTCCCAGTCAGGAACTCTGCGTTGTCACCTGGGTGCATATCTGGATCGTTCCTTTCCAGGCCTCTGAGCGCAGAGGGGAGGCCGAGCCAGTGGATGATGAGGACTGCAGGCTCAAGCCTAGGCCATCTTGGTCGCACCCTGCTCTCACGCGTGTTCATGTCTAAGCATTGGCACCGCACCAGGCCCTTTCTCTGCCTCATCTATCGCAGGAGGTTGGCGACAGCACTCTGCCTCAGTGGAGCCTAAGACTGAGCAATATCCACATAGGCGTTCACCATTAGCATCCTGTGAGTTTTAATTGCCTGAGATAAAGAACTGAAGTTATAGCACACTTGTAATCCCAGCACTTGGGAGGCTGAGGCAGGGGGATCTCAAGCTCAACCTGGGCAATTTAGATCCTGTCTCCAAAAACAGACCCCCCCAAACACGTAAGCCAAGACATTACATTATATTCCCAGCACCAACCACAGAACATCCTCAAAATCAGCTGGAGGACTGAGGACCTTGGGTACCAAGGGTTCTCGCTAAGACCCTACTGCAGGAACAACCCTTTTCTCCTCTAAGTTAACCCATCCCTGACAAGACTGCAGGGAGACCCCAACCCACAGCCCTGTGAGAGAAAGAGGAGCCTGAAGCCTTGATCACATGCAGTTCCTGAACCTGGGTGGGTGGAGGTGGGTGACCAGTGTGACAAAGTGGCTATGGGGGGAAAGGGGTGATGGAAAGAGAATTTTCATGAAATTTAAGCAAGAGATGCCATTTCATTTGGGTCCCATGTGGTGCTACTATTTTGACTCTCCTCTATTTTACATTGTTTCTCTGATGACAGCACACAAGTAGATACTGGCCAGTTAAATCCTTCTTGTCTTTCCAAGAAGCTGACCTTGACCACACTTGTGGACAGTGCAGAGGGGGAGGGAAGGAAGAGGCTCCTGGGTGGCTCCTTTGGTGGAAGTCCTGGCCCCAGAGTCTTTCTTGTTCTGAGCTGAGCCCTATAACTTGAGTCTGGCAGCTGGAAAAGAAGTGGGTGGTGCATTACATGATGAATGAGCCACTCCTTTTAACTGTTAAGGCTTTTTCTTTCAATAAGGATTATAAGCGCATCCCAGCACTCTGGGGAGGTTGAGGCAGGAAGATCAAAATTTTGACCCTGGCCTGGGCAACTTAGTGACTTAGTAAGACCTTGTCTCAAAATCTAAAAAATAAACTGGGCACAGTTTGTGCATGCCTGTAATCCCAGCACTTGGGAGTGTGAGGCCAGTCTGAGCTACACAAGTGAGTTCAAGGCAAGCCTGCATACATGGCAAGACCCTGTCTCAAATAAATAAATAAATGTAAAATGCTGGCCAGTTAGGCCCTGGATTCAATCCCCAGTACTCCACGCCCCAAAAAGGGTATAGCTGCAACATATTCTGGTTTAAGTCCAAAAACCAGCATAATTGGGACTCCAACCTCTAAGACTATCATATCTGTCCAGGCATTTGAGCAGTGTTCTATCACTAATATTTGACCATTTTAAGTTTGTTTGTTTGGTTTGGTTTTGTGTTTTTGAGACAGAGTCTTGTTATACAATTCAGCCTGCTTTTGAACTCACTGTGTAGCCCAGATTGACCTTGAACTCCCAGCAATCCTCCTGCCTCAGTCTCTTGAGTGTTGGGATTATGGTGTGTGCCACCATGCCCAGCTCTTTGGTCACCTTTATTTTTGCTTGCATTGTACTAGACGCCTTGGTCAACTGCAGATGAGCAGTTAAAATGGAAACACCATCCATCATACAGGTCTGAATTCCACAGGCTGTGGGGGGAAGTGAATCAGTCAGCACCAGCCCCCTGCTGGAGCCCCCTGCAGTGTGTCACCAGGCTCATTAGTGCTGCTTCCTGAGCCAGGGCTCCCTCTGGATCCACTCCCTCCTCTAATCCCAGCGACTTCATCCTGACAATCTGTTTCTTCAGATAATGATGGAGACACAAACATGGGATTCTCGGAATTTTCCAGATTGCTCTCAACATTCCAAATGCCAAACTGTCAGAGTTTTTGAAATTATTTTTTGATTTTTCCAAGTATAGCCGCAGGACATGCAGACCAGAGGTGACAATTTTAAGACACTGTCCTGTATGCCTTACCATGGTCTGTGGGTTTACAGGTGTATTATCTGACTGCTCAGAGAGCAAGGAATTGCATGGGGTGGGGGTGGGGCACCCAGCCCAACCCAGGACACCCGGTGACTGTCACCCTGAGCCTGCATCTTGGAGGGATCTGAAATGGTTCTCTGTGTTGCCTTGGGAAACAGGACTGGGACTTGTGTTGTGCAGCTGGGGCATCCTTGTCGCCATCTAGGTAAGAAGAGTGTGCATCCGGCCAGGCAGACTGACTGTGCAGGACGGAACTGTTCTCATGGGAGTAGGCACAGGGCAGGGAGTGCACTGGACCAATGAGGATTAGGTTTGGTGGCAAGTGACTAGAATAAGAGTGCTTCCCCAGGGTGGGAGCTCATTTCTCTCTGCACAAAGGCAGGAGGTAGGCAGTGCGTAGCTTCCTGGAGGAAATAAACTTGTTCTCTTTTCAGTGCCCAGGCCACATTCCCTCCCTTGGGTAGTACTGGCGAAGCTTTTAGAGCTTTCTATGGTACAGACGGTTCACAGCAGCATGGCACGTGCCTTAGGTTCCCACCAGGGCTGTAAGGAATGGCCCACATCCAAACCGGTGAGAAGAGTCAGCGATTGCACACAGACATCCCTGCGCTCACACCAGAACTTCGCCAGGGGGCTGCATACAGCTGCAAAAGACGCTTTATCTCAAGTACTACATGCACAGCTAAAAACGAGGAGCAGGAGATGAGAGAGCCAGACTCTGTGCGCTCCTTGCCACTGACACTGAACTTGGCCATGGGCCTTCAGAAAGAGGTGATGTCTGAACAGAGAACAAAATACAATTAGAAGCTCATGCAACCCAAACAATGTTAGATAAATCAGTAAGTTCTAGTGTCCTGGGCAGGCGTGGCACTGCGTACCTCCAATCCCAGGGACTCTGAAGGCCGAGGCCTCACTGGTGCATTGCTCCTGCAGCCTCCCTTGTCTCCGGGACGCCCTTCCACTCATGCAGTGCCCACCTGGTCAGCCCAGTGCTTTCCTCCACCCTTCATACCCAGCCAGCCCAGCTGGCCTCAGCATTTCCCTCCTCACCCTCGAATCTGTTCCTCTTTCCTGGACCTGAGTGAGTCTGAGCCACAGTTCGTGACGCTGTGAGCACTGCAGGGGTCTAAGTGTGGCTCCCGCACCCGGCTCAGACCCCTCAGCCACTGATCTCACAGCGCCAGCGTGACCATCTCCCTACATGAAACCCTCCGGGATTCCTGCACCCCGCAACAACCCCGTGGCCGCCACCTGCCTGAATCTACCCAGCTGAGAAGCCAGGTCCTCGCCCGCCTCCCTCAGGCCTCACACTACCCCCCACAACCCCTCGTCCTGGCCACTCAGCCCTTCTGACAGGGCATGGGGGTCTCTCCTGAGGGCTGTGGCGCCCACCCCTTCTCCCCATCAATCCCAATTCTTTCTTTAACTCCCAGAGCTTTCTTTTCAGTACTTGCCCTGCTTTGTAATTTTACATTCGCAGGTTCTTTGATTAACATCTCCATTGCTTCCAGTCACAGCAAATCCAGCAGTTTCAGGTTAAACAGTTACAGTTTCTCTTTGCAAAATCAGAGGCAGAGCAACCTTTTCTAATACTTGTGTGTAAGAGGAATGTTTTTAAGTGAGAGGGCCATGGGATAATTGTGTTCATCATGATTTTATATTAACTTTGCTATTGCTCTCTGCTGACGTGAAGTAATAAACCCAAATTTCTCTCCCAGGAATAATGAGGGGAAGCTGGCTTAGCATAGGGAGGATAGGGTGGCTGGTTTCCCTCACAGCCCTTAATAACCACGGGAGCCAGCAGGGATGCAAGAATGTGGCCCTGGAGAGGTGGGGAAAGAGGCCTCTCAGGTTCTTCTGGGTGCCACATCCAGAGCTGTGATGGTCACCAAGGCCTGGCCCTCTCATGACTTATAGGCCAATTGAGTCCACCCAATGTGTTTCGTGTGGCTAGAATGTTAACTTATGCAGATGTGTGTGTGTGTGTGCGTGTGTGTGTGTTACTGGAAACAGAGGCCCCAGCCTGCTAGCCTACACGCAACTTTACCCCTGTATTTTTGCTTATCCCTCCTGGCAGTAGATTCCTAGTTTCTCTACCACAAACAATATTGCCAAGAACATCTGCAAAAACCCTCTCTCCGTGGGCGCAGTGGAGCTTCCCTGGAGAAACATCCACAGGAGTGGAGCTGTTAGGTTATCGAGCATACTTGAGGTCACGGCTCGAGTAGCCTCGGTATTACTCAGCACCGTTATTTGCCAAAATCTTGAGCGTAAAGCTCTGTCTCCTTTCTTGGTATTTTTAGACGTCCCAACATTATACATTGTATTTTTAAACTGCTGATGAGGTTGAGAATGTTGGCCACAGACTTCCTTGCCATTAAGGTTTTCCTTTCTGAAACCGATTTCCCGACGACCTCTGTCTGCCCTTCTGTTGGGTTTGCTGCGTTTCTGTTTGTTGTTGCTGCTGCTGACGCGATGTGGCCACTGCTTGTAGATTCTAGACACTAACATGTCACTGAGCATAGATGTCACAAATACCTTCGACTTCAGTGTTATCTTTGTCGGGTCATCTGTGGGATTAATTACCTTCTGGAGTCAAATTCAATGTTTTTCCCTTTATTTTTTGTATTTTAGGGATCTTGTTTAGAAAAATATTCTGCAACTGAGATCCCCAAAATACCCCAATATTTCTTCTAATAGTCTCATATTATCATTCAGATTTAGGTCATAAGGTCTTCAGTTCATTCCGAGTTTTTGTTTTGTTTTGTTTTAATGTCATGAAGCTGGGATTTAATTTCATTTTCTCTATAAGGAGCCAAAACTTTCCCCAACATCATCTGTTAAAAGGATCTATTCTTGGTAGGGTTTGTGGGATCACCTGTGTCATGTACTGTATTTCTACATCTTCATGAATATGTTCCTGGGTTCCTTATTTTGCTCTATTTGTTCATATTTTGTGTTTCTGAAATGATACACTACCTTGTGTTGATTACCTTGGCTTCTAAGTGATGTTAATATCTGATAGGGTCAGCCTCTCTTTGGCTTGTCTTTTTAAAAATTAGCTATTTGAAGATTTTAGTCTCCCAGTTACATTTTAGAATCAATCTGCACAAAAATTCTGCTGAAATTTTGAAATTTCTGTATTATATTAATTTTAGGAGAAATCATATCTTTATAAAATTAGTTGCCCAATCCCTTTCCACGCTGACATGCCTATTAATTCAGCTCTTCTAAAAATGTGTTTTAATAGTACTTCTAAATTATCTTCAGGGCTGGGGATTTAGCTTAGTGGCCCAAGTGCTTGCCTGGTAAGTGTGAGGTTATGAGTTCGATTCTTGATACCAAAAAAAAACAAACCAAACCAAACCAAACCAAAACAAAACATTGTCTTCATAAGAGTCTTATATAGTCTTTCATAAAATATATATATTATGTACATGTGTGTGCATGTACACCTGTGTGTGTGCTTGTGTAAAATTTGAAAGATTTTGGCTGTTGTTACTACCATGAATGGAGATCTTACAGCTACAGAGATGTTTTACAAAAGAAAGAGAATTAGTATTCATGGCACATGGGAAGGTAACTGATTTTTATTTTTAATGCTGAAACATTTTAACTATCTTATCTTTTTTTTTTTTTAAGTACATGGGATTGCACCCAGGGTGCCACATGCTAAATGCTGCCCTGAGCTACACCCCCAGATCCTTTACATAATTCTGAAACAGGGTCTCCCCAAGTTTCCCTGGCTGCCCCTAATGTGTGATACTCCTGCTTCAGCCCCAGTAGCTGGGGTTATGGATGTGCACTGCTATCCTCTGCCTCCTCCAAATCTTTTCCCTCTCTTCTCTTTCTTTTTTTCTTTTTTCTTTTTTTTTCCTTTTTGAGACAGGGTTTCACTATGTAGTTCAGGCTGGCTTTGAACTCACTTTGTGGTCCAGGCTGGCCTCGAATTTGCAGTGATTCTCCTGCTTCAGCCTCCCGAGTGCTGGGATTACAGACATGGGCCTCTTTCCTCTAAGAACCAGTTACCTCCTCCTGCTCCCGAAAAGCTTCGGAATAGTGGCCTTGCACACAAGTAGAGAACAACACCTCTAATCAGCCTTGGGTCCAGCCCCTTCCTCCCACGTCAGCTGCCTCCTTCTCTGTCCTCCTCCACTCCTGCCTGCACTCAGCTGTGACTCTTCTGGGCACCGCTGGGCATCACTGGGCCATGTGCAAATTCAGCTGCTTGGACAGTACCTGCCTGCCTTGGGGCTTCTCCTGGGGGAGCCATCTGCTGACAACTATTCCACCTTCTCCCCTCACCGCTGGACCCTGAAGGAGGTCACTGGTGGGCCTGAGAAGCAGGAGAGTCCTACAGCGTTCTCTCTCTGGAATACTGTCACTGGAAAATTCCATGAGCCTCCCTTCCCAAGCCAAGAAATGGTCCACATCTCACCTCCCACATGCCTTGCTCCAGGATAACTCGGAGCTGGCTGCCATGCTGGCGACCGATTTCTGGAGCTCATCTCCTCTCACTCTACCCTGCTCTGGGAGATGCGTGTTGTCAGCGCCCTCTGTGCAGATGAGGGGAAGAAGGCCGAAGGGGAAACTCCAATTCGCTTTATAAGTAGTGGGGTCAGGACTCTGATGTAGAGAGCCATCTCTGTTACTTGGTATTTCTATTTTAGTCGGTTGCCTACACCAACTTAAAAACAGCCTTTATAGGATAAAATTCACCCACCGTAAGTGTGCAATGCAATGATTTTAGTAAACTTACAGTGTTGTACCACCATTGCCGCAATCCCGTTTTAGAACATTTCCACTTCTTCGGGATGTTTCCTCATATCATTTTTGGTTTGTTCCCACTCCTTCCCTGGGCCCTAGGATACCACGGATCTATTTTCTGTCTCTATAAATCTGCTGCTCCACACACTTGATATAAATGAAATGATTTTGAAGTCATCTGTGCTATCTTTTATCTGACTACAAAGCACATTTGTTTGGGGCAGACTTTTTAGTTCAGTTCCAACATTCAGCACAGAGGTGTGTGCTGGAGTGGGGACCCCAGGAAGGCTCAGCATCTCCACTCTGCAGGAGACCAGGGAAGGGGCTGCTTGTTCCACAACTGCCTGGGGCTCTGAGGATGTCGACCAAAGCACTGTCTGGCTATAAGTGGAAAATCAGAGTGACCGTAGGATGGATGCTATGGTTTATTTCTACAATGTCACCCCAAAGTCTCATGATTGTAGTTGGGGTCTAGTTGAAAGGTGTGAGTCACTGAGGCTGTAACACAGAAGAACACAGCCTTCTCCCTCATCTCTGTCTTCTCTCTGACATGGTGACCATCCTTCCTCAAGAGCAGGCCCTTCTACCATGCTGCTTCTGCCTTGGCACCAGTTTGCCATGGACTGAACCTGCTGAAAATGTGAGCCAAAATGAACTCCTCCTCCTCCTCCTTAAAATGGAAGGTGTTGGGTATGTGTGTCTCAGTGATGAGAAAGAGACTAACATAGAACATTGGTACCAAGCGCATGGTCATTGCTGTGACTATACATGACATGGTTCAGCAGCCTTTGGAGCAGGTTAGTGGAGGAATTTGGACGAGTTTGCATATGTTGCCTAGAAAAACCCTAGAAAGTTGTGAGCAGTGCTTGATGTGTGATACCGGTCAGAGTTCAGAACACCAGAATGCTGACAGGAATATGGACAGTCAAGGCCAGGTTCAGGTGGTTTCAGTCAGGAACCAGGACAGCACTGGCAGTTAGACTCAAGGCCGTGTCTTTATGTTCTAACGGAAGATCTGCCTGTGTTTTACCCATATCCTGAGACCTTGCAGAAGGCTGAGATTAAGGATGTCAGATTAATTAATCTTGTAGAAGAATTTTCAACAGTCCAGCATTTAGGCTGTGACATGAGAACTGCTGATTGTTTTCGTCTGATCTACAAGGAAAATCGGCAAATGGCCGAGGTGAACAATTTGAAAATTTTGCAGTTTTACCAGAAAAGAAGCGCTTGCCAAGATGGGGCCATAGAGAACATACTTGCTGGAAAGATTCATATCAAAAAAGAAGCCAATTACTTTGCATCATGAAACTAAGAAAGATGGTTTGAAAGACATCTCAGGAATCAGCAGGACCCCAAGCCATCACAGGCTCAGGGGTGTAAAAATAGGAAGGCTGCGAGGAAGACAGTTCCCTGGGACTGGTTTCACCATGTTCAGCCATCTAGGTACTCAGAAACCTCTGCAGCCATGGTCCAAGGTGGCTCAGCTACTGCTCAAGCTGGCAGCCAACCCTGGTGTCAACCATGGTGTACTACTGGTTTTTCCGGCATGCAGAATCTAAGAATTATTGGGTTCATGGAAACTTCCACCCAGATTTCAGAAGGAGGCCTGGGAGGCCAGGTAAAAATGTGTGACAGGGTCACCATCCCTGCCAGACATACTAGAGGGCAGTATGTGAATCTGTGAGGGTGGAGCCGATTGTGTAGTGGAGACCCCAGAAAGTCAGATATGTCAAGAATGTGGCAGATCTGCTGAGGAAAGCCACAGGCAGAGAGTGAAGACAGCCCCAGAGAGACTCCATGCGGGGTGTCACCTGCAATACCAGAAGGGCAGGGCTGCTCGAACCTTCCAGAGCTCACATCTCCCCACAACCTGCCCTTTGTGCTGGACATGGCTCTACATGTTCATTGTTTGCCCTGATGGTTTTGGTCTTGCTTTGGTCCAATTTCTTTCCATTCTCTTCTTTCTAACTGTTGAAGGGGGATGTGTACCCTGTGACACTGTGGGTTGGAACTCTTTATCTTTCTTTTTGATTTTTATAGAGGCTAAGGAGTTTGCCTCGAGTCTCAGAAGAAACTTTGGACTTAGACTTCTTTTAGAAACTTTGGAACTGTTAAGACTTTGGATTTTGACTCTTAGAGATGAACAAAGTGCATTTCACTTACTGAGATTTCAGATAGAAACGCACCTTTTGGAGACCAGGGATAGAATGAAGGTTGAGATCCAGAGTGGCCCCCAAGAGCCTCATATTTAGAAATGCAGCCTGCCTGGGAGGGGCAGCTACGGGGGAGTGACTTGATAGGGGACATTTCCAGGCTCCTCCCTCCTCTTTCTGCTCTCAGGCCACCACGATGTGAGCAACTTTTTCTGCCTTGTCCTTCCACACTGTGGTTTCTGTGTTAGACCTGGCTCGCGATGGACTGAACCCGCTGAAACCACCAGCTCAAAATAAGCTTCTCCCCCTTTGAATTGGGAAGGTTGGATATTTTGTCTCAGCATTATGAAAATGGCTAATACAGAGGGAGAATTACACAGGTTGATTTTTATTTCTTTTCCTTCTTAACCCACATGGAGTTGTGTATGCTGGCATATACCTGTAAACCCAGTTACTCAGGACATCGAAGCAGGAGGATTCAGGTTGAAAGCCACCCTAGGCAACCTTGTGAGACCCAGTTTCAATCCCCAATTCTACCAACCAAACCAAACCAAACCATATGAATTAATCTACATTTATTCATAGATTTATAACCCAAAGATTGTTGGGGGCAATTCCATTTAAAATAGAATACAAATAATAAAACAAGGGTCTACATTTTTTTAAATTTTGAAATGTAATCCCAAGGTCCAAAGTGAAATGAGTCAGCACCCACTCCCAACACCCAGTCAGGAAAATCCACCCTAAAAGAGGAAGGAAGTGAGGGAGACAATAGAGACAGGCCAGCTCCCTTGCACTCCCTCCTCAAAGGCCACCATTGTAGACCACACAAGGTTTGGGTCCAATGCAGTGACATTTGGGGGACTTTACTCTCCTGGATCTGGACCCTCCCAAGGATTCCTTTCCCTGGTGCAGAGTTGGAAGTGACCAATGAGGGTGTTGACCTTTCCTCCCTCCCTGACATCACCCCTGGTCCTCCGAGTGAGATTTCCGTGCTGCCCAGGGAGAGAACCAAAACCTCTGTTTCATGACTACCGGCCTCATCTCAGCTCTTGGCGCCCATTTCTCTTCCTACCAAGGATGAACTCTTTTCCAAGTCGGGAAGCTCACACACAGGCTCACCGGTGAGGCCCCAGGGAAGATGTTTCCCTTCCCTCAGTCACTCTTGTGAACTGTGTTTCCTACACCCAGGTAGAGCTGAAAAGAAGCCAGTTTAAACTTCATTCTCAAATATCTCCAAGTGGCGACAGGGTAGGTGGGGCGTGAGCCGATTGGGTGGCAGATAGCATCACAGTCGGCAGTGATTTTAGCACTTGCTGAGAGCTCACTGTGTCTGGGAGAGGAAAGCGTTACGTGCCACGCTCTGTGTGTTTGGCCTGCTTTTCTTTCTTTTCTTTCATTTAGTGCTCAGAATAATTCTGTAAGGTCAGCAACATCATTAGCTGCCTTTTCCAAGTGATTATTCCAAGGGTTTTCAGTACAGATATTTTAGCAGAGTTTCTGGTGTTGTTCTTGGTCTTTTTGAGACAGGGTCTTATCATGCAGCTCAGGCTGGCCTCGAACTCACTTTTTCCTGCCTCAGCCCCTCAAGGATTGAGGTCGTAGACGTGCCACTGCTTAGAACAAAAAGTATGTAGTTATTATCATTATTAAGCTATTAGTTGTACAGACTTTAATTATATTTCTTATTAGTAGACAGATGATTGGGACAGAAAACAATGGCTAGTTTTTTGTTTTAAATTGGTACCAGGAATCGAACTCACAACCATGCGCTTGCAAGGCAGGTGCTTATTCTTCTGGGCTAAGTCTCCAGTGGGACAAAAAACAGAATTGGGGCTGTGGATATAGGTTGGTAATGGAGCCCTTGCCTAGCATGTGGAGGTCCTGGATTCAGCTCCCAGCACCACCCCCCACACACACACCCAGTACTGTGAACACAAGATGATACTATTATAGTTCAGTAACTAGTACAGAAATTATGGGTATTATCATTGGCTCCCCTTTTGAGAAAACAGACTAAAAAGGGCAACAGGACCTATGGAAATGCAGGAGTTGGCCAGTGATACAGCCACGTCCCCTACACTGGACCTTAGTTGAAACTTTGATATTCCATTGCCAGCTTCCTCCTGGGATGAGTGAGGACGAGAGGAGGGTCACTACTAAGTAAAGACACTCTGGGAGGCTGAGGCAGGAGGACAGCAAGTTTGAGGTTGGCTTGGGCAATTTAGGGACTTAGCAAGACTCTGTCTCAGAAGTGAAAAATGAGCTGGGGGGGGGGTAACTCAGTGCAAAAGCCCTCCATTTAATTCCCATACCACGGAGACAAAGAAACAAAAATTATATTACACTCCTTGAACACAGGAATTAAGAGCGCATTTCCTTATTTTAGGTGACAAAAGCCTGAGAAAAATCTAGAAATGTCTCCACAGAAGCCTGAATTTGCAGAGTTCTGAGCCATGACCTGCTGTTCCCCATTCCAGCATGGAAGGATTCTGGCATAAGGCACAGAGAGCCGGCCGGCATAGGTGCCCATTTCCTCAGGAAGCCTCTCTGTGCGTGCCCAGTGGTTTGGCTGCCCTTAAAAAGCAGAGGATTCCCCTTTCCGAACCTTTCCTCTACATCTCTGGCTCTGAAGAGCATCCCATGCCAGAGAGGTCTTTATAAGCAGCAGTGGTTTCATTAAGGGACATTTAGCATCTTACAGAACCCTGGGGGGCCCAAAGACCAGACTTGGACCACTGGGCCAGGAACGATGCCTGATAATTGATATTTTACACATGGTGGAAGGCCAGGAATTCCTGACCCCTTTCTTTCTAAAAAGGTCCTTGTTCTTCCCATGTGCACTTGCTTCATGACTGGCTTCCCCATTAGATCAGTGTTACCTAAGCAACTATATTTGTAATCTTATCAATCATTGTTTTCTCTCAAGTTGTATATACCTTGTGACTTTGTACCTACTTTGTGATTTTTGCTCTATAAAACTTCCTTTGAGAAGTACGCTCAGTGGTGACCCACTTTCTGGGTCCACTCCTGTCTCTCCCTCAATAAAATTTCCTACTGTTAACCTCCATTGTTCCTCAGAATTTGTTCTTTGATTTTGGGGAACATGAACTTAGCATATTGGACATCCAGCAGGTTGAGAGTCATAATATTTCCCTATATCATTTGGAGGTCTGATGTCATTCTTGGAGATCCCACTGAGGTATTTGGAAGGAGGTAAGAGTTTGCTTTTATTTCATGGATTCTGGATTGTGGCTCGATTAAGTAATGAAAAATTGTCATCCTTGGTTGTCAATTGCTTATGCCTTGAATTTTGTGCTTTGTCTTTTTTACTAAGATTTTGTTAAAATGTCAAATTTCAGCTGAGATGATGGGAAGATCAATGTTTATTTGATGGGACATTTTACTGTTGCAGGCAAGGTCTTGTATTCTTATTTTTTTACACTGCATTTGGGCTAGTTGCTGAATTTATGGGAGCTCCTTGCTGGACCTGTTTGAGTTGTTAGATAACAGCGCTAGGGAAAAGTAGTGTTAGAGCACCCCCTGGTGGAATTTGATATGAAATGCTGTAAAATGGGTATGAAATCTATATTTAGGAAATATACATGCCTGTTGTAGTCAGAGCTTACAAGGGAAATATTTAATACAAGATACATAATTTATAGGATTATTTTATACTATTAATCCAAACTCAAATTAAAAGAATGCAGGAGAAGGGTTAGGGATTTAGCTCAGCCGCATAAGTGCCTGCCTTGCAAGCACGCGGTCGTGAGTTCGATCCCCGGTACCGATTAAAAAAAAAAAAGAATGCAGGAGATCTGTCCACACAATAAAGACCCAAATAATCCAGTAGAAGACTTGGATCTCACAGCAATATCCTGCATGAGTCCAGCTGAAGACCTAGAGCCCATGGCAGTGTCCTTTACAAGTTCGACTGGAGGCCTGGAGCCCACAACCATGTCTTATACAATTCTATCAGGGATCTGCACTGGGAAGGCCCAAAGGTCAGTGGTGGAAACTAGAAAGTTTACACGAGCAGGACGAAGGATCTACGCCAGCAGGCTGAGGGATCTGCACTGGAGCCAGGAAGTGAAGTGACACGTGAGGTAAGGACCAGAGCTCCCTAGAAAAGAACCACAGTTGTCCTCAGCAACAGTGAAGACCCAATCTCCAGGTGATGAGAACAACCAAATTCATATCAGGAAAGCCAGTGTGGCAACTTCTCCAGCAGAATCGACAGAGCACATCTTCCCCTGCAATTCTGCTTCTATGATGCTGGCAACCATCCTCAGGTGGGTCCTCCACACCCAGCACCACACCGACCCAGCTCACTGGGTGTTGGTGTTACAAGCTGACCATTAATTAATCCACCACAGTGCCTATTCACAGATCACAGGACTCCACCTATCAGCTAAAAGGACAGGTTGCACTGGGCGAGTCTGGCCCAATCCCCTCCATACTCGAGAGTGGATGTTAAGCCTATTTTGCCTCAGTTTCCTGCCTGGTCTGATCTTCTGCTGGTGAGGGGCACTCTTGGCTTTTGAGATTCCCCATTGTTGCCATTTCAGGCTGAAGTTGACGATGACACATGGGTAAGTCGTGTTTGCTATCTCAACCTTTCCCTCCCATCCAGCAACTAAGAACCTTCAAGTGGAGCCCTCAGAAAATGTGTTTGCTAATGCTGAAGACAGGGACGTCTCTTAGATGAGGGACACAGATCCTGTCACTGATTCCTGTGAGACATCAGAATTTTACCCATCCAGGAGAACACATATGAAAGCCATGTCCCTGCTTAGTGTTTTGGGGCACAGTCCTCTGGAAACAGGAAACTGAACCTGACACCCCATGGAAAAACTGACTTCTGGGTGAGACTAAGAAGGAGTTATTTCCTAAAGATGATGTTGAAGGAACCAAAGCACATTTAGTTGAAGGGGGAATCTCCCACCTCCTGGCTCTCTTTCCTCATAGGTCTTGTTCTCATCATTGATGTGTTTAGGAGAAGGAAATACCTTTGCTAATGTGTAAACTGTGGTTGCTGAAAGACGGGTGTAAGTGTTAGCCTGTGAGCTTCACAAATGTGTTTCAGACACATAGACGAAGAAATTTTAGAGTGGAGAGTGAGTGAAATTTAGCCTTGTCTTCTTGCTAAGGGACGATTGTCTAGGTGATTAGGTAGATGGCCCTAGCACCCAGGGCAGTATTTTTCCTGAGCCATTATTTGACTCAATCTCTAAGAGTGATCTCATGGCAGTTAGGGGTACCTCTTCAAAGGGGGGCTATTACAGACAGCTGGTTTAGGTAGAAATATTCTAGGCAGTCAGACAGGGGTAGGCCCTCAAAGGAGCCAATGCAGAAGATAAGAACACATTCCAACTGTGGTTGGAGGGACATTCATTGAGAGCTTGGTCTCTAGATAAAATGGAATGACACTGCACAAAGGATAAACAGTATACTACAACTGACACTCTAAATATGCCTCAGTCACTGGGTGTGGGACCAGGATTTCCTGACCCATCTCTTCCAACAAAAGTCTTTGTTTCTTCCATGTACACTTGTTACACACACGACCTGCTTTCCCATTAGGTGAATATTACCTAAGCCAGTGTACTCGTAATCTTACTGATCATAGTTTTGTCAGATGTTGCACCTACCTGGTGATCTTGTACCCACTTTGTGAGTTTGCTCTATATAACTTCCTTTAAGCCAGGTGTGGTGGCGCACACCTGTAATCCCAGCACTCGAGAGGCTGATGCAGGAGAATTGCCATGAGTTTGAGGCCAGCCTGGGCTACAAAGTGAGTTTAAGGCCAGCCTAAATCATACAATGAAACCGTGCCTCAAAAAAGACCAAAAAATAAAAAAAAATGAAAACATTAATTTGAGAAGTGGGCCTCATTGGCAACCCACTTTCTGGGTCCCCTCCTGTCGTTCTCAAGTGTTGTCTCCCCCTCAATAAATATTTCCTACTCTTAACCTCTGTTGTTCCTTAGAATTTATTCTTTGATTTTGGGGAGTACAAACTCAGCATACTGGACATCCAGCAGGTTGGGATTTATATTTCTCTGCATCATTTGGAGGCCCAATCTCACTGGGAAATACATCTCAGAAAGGAAAATCAAAAGGAGCGATGTGATAGCTAGACAGTGAGTTTAGCCCGCCAAGGAGGTAGATGGAGGGTGCTGGGTTCTGGGTGAGCTGATTCATCCCCACCAGGGGCTGTGGGTGCTGGGACAGTGGCTTGAATCCTCCCACCCTCTCAGCCCCCTCGGATCTGCTGGATTCTCTCAGTGTTTCCTCCTCAGATGCTCAATGTCACACTTACTCTCTGATTACTATAGCTTTTTTTTTTTTTAATATTCATTCTATTTTACTCCATAGGCATTCAGTAGGTTGATGGATTTTTTCCCTTTTCTGGAGAACTCCATAAACCACAGAGCTGGGATATAGTTTGAAGGTGCACTGGGTATTTCTCAGGTGGTTTTAAGCAGAAGGAGGCAATCAGCAGCGATGACAGAGAACCTACCTTGAATGGAAAAACCTTAGCTGGGAGTGTGGCTCAGTGGTGGGGGTTTCCTAACACATGCAGGGCCCTGAGTTCCAGCCTCAGGGGGAAAAAGAAATCTGGCCCGGGTGGCATCTACCTGTGATCCCAGGAGTCTGGGAAACTGAGGCAGAAGGATCACAAGTTTGGGACCAGCCTGGGAAACTTAGTGACTTCACAATACCCTTTCTCAAAAAATAAAATAAGGCTGGGGATATAACTCAGTATGGAGGCTCTGGGTTCAAGTCTTAGTACAAAAAGGAGAAGAAGAAGAATGAGGAGAAGGAGAGGAAGGAAAAGATGAGAAAAAGAAAGAATGGATGGAAAGGAGGAAAGAAAGAAGCAAAGAAAGGCAAGAAGACAGAAAGACAGACAGGCAGACAGACAGGTAAACAGATAGGAAGAGCTGTTCCTTCCTGCAGGACGCTGTGAGAAGTTGACCACCACGTGTGCAAAGCCTGTGTCACTGCTCTACAGCCAGTGGTGGCTGTGGTTACCATGGTTATCCTTTTCCTTCCAACCAGAAACACAATTTTTTTTTCCAGAAACATAATTTTTGAACTCACTGACTCTACAAGAAACAAAAATCCTAGGCAGAAGACTGATACGAATCTTTTGGCTTTAAAAAAACCAAAACAAAAAAATCTCAATTGCAAAATCAGAAACTGATATTCTGGTTTTAAATCACGGCTTGTAGGTTTGGTGACCAAAACATTTCACCGGTCTGATGAGCTGTAGGCCTGGGCCAGTGTCCTATGCACACCAGGACTGCCATAGCAAGGCCACCACAACCACAAGAAGAAGTCATCTGAATAACCTCTGAATTCATAAACATTGATAAACGCCATCGCTTTCAACTCCTGTGACTGTCTATGATTTAAACGAAACAGATATGATGCTTTGTGCTTAGGAAAGGGGAAAATAAGATATTAAATAACACACTCTGGTCTCCTGTCTCCTGCTTGGGGTTGTCCCCTCATCCGCCTTCTGGGAATTCATCTGCTACCTACTCCTTGGGCCTGCTGGAAGTGTTCCTCTCCTCTTTTCACAAAACAAAAATCTACATTCTTTTCTGACCTTCCATAGCACAAGTATGAACCCTGTACTTCTGTACTCCACTATTCACTTCTGTGTGTACCCAATGATTTGTTGTTTTTTGTGTGTCTATTTTTAAAATATGTATTTTTTTTAAACTCTGCCCCGACAGACCAAAAAAAAAAAAAAAAAAAATTTCTCACCGGTAGGGACCATGAAGTATGTTTGGGGTCTCACCACGCAAGCTCCTTCCTGGTCACCCTCCCCGCCCAGATCTGGACCTAGAGGAAGAGGCTGGTGCCATGTGATGGATTCACGGAGAGTTTCCATGAAAGGATGGCCTAGAAAACCCAGTGCGGGTGAAAATGGGGACTTGGTCCTCAGGAACTGCTTCCTAAGGGGCAGGGCAAAATGTTCTTGCTGGAAAATCGAAATGTAAAAAGCAAACAAAACCAGGAAATGTATCCTTTATGGGCAGCTTTTATGTTGACTCCAGTGATGTCCGCTATACACTTATAGTTTTACAAGCCTAGGACAGGTCTTTAGTGGCTGTGTCCTCAGGTGGTGCTGCAGGGACCACACATAGGTGGGGACATCCTGGCGTGGGTGGGTGACGCTCTGCCCCCCCTCCCCAGCAGCCATGAGAATTAACTTCGTGGTCTAATACAATTAAACAACTCCTAGCCCAGGGAAGCTAGGTAGCAACTGATATTTTGGGAGGCGCTCTTAAATTAGGACAGCTGAGTCTGGTGGAAAAATAAACACTTCATCTGAATGTCATTTGTGTCTTGTTTCACCCTGAGTATCAGCCCGCAGAGAGCTTCCCCTATTGTTCCATTTTTAGCACATTTATCCCCGGCATTTTATATGACATGGATAATCAGATTAATGTTCCTCATAAATTCCAAATAGCAGGGCATCACTGGGTTTGCGCTATGGCCCAAAATTCCAGATTTTTCTCTCAGTGATTCCAATGACCAGGGTTCCTACCACCAGGACCACTACTTCTCATCCAGTGAAGAAGCAAGCACTTTCTTCTCTCTCTCCCTCTCTCCCTCTCTCTCTTAATTTGAGAGTTCACTTTGTTGTCCAGGCTGGTCTTAACTCTTGGGTACAAATGATCCTCCTGCCTCAGCCTCCCAAGTAACGGAATTATAGTGACCCACCACATCCTGCCCCTATCCAGGCCAAAGCTCTTGCCATCTGAAGCTCTGCCTATTTCCCTGAGGTTCTTCTCCAGGCTGCCGCCTCTTAGACTTTCCTGTGTGTGTGAATCAGCAGAAGAGCTCATTCAGGTGCGGATTCTGATTTCATAGACCCGGGGTATCGATGTGGTTCCGCCTCCCTAACGCAGGAAGGACAGATGTCCCTGGTCCACAGATTGTGCTTTGGGTGCGGGCGCAGAGGGCGTGGGTGCGGGTGCTCGTGTGCAGGAGACAGACGGGGTCCTGCTTTCCGGGCCGGACCAGCTGGGGAAGAGCACGGTAGGGAACGCTGCCTGGTGCCCCTGCAGGCTTCCTCACAGGACCCGTTCTGACTTTCTGCTTGAGAGTGGCCGTCCAAACTCTTCCTTGTGACTCTGCCCCACTTCCACATTGCTGCCAGACACTGCCTCGCATGCATGGCTGGCCCGGAGCCCTGGTCCTGTCTGGGATAAAGTTCTGAGGTCTGTAAGGTCTTATCCTTGGGGATAGATTTTCTTAACATCTACAGTATCTATCTATCTATCTATCTATCTATCTATCTATCATCTATCTATCTATCTATCATTTTTCTACCTACCTCTATCCTTTTTATTTTTATTTTAAAGAGAATAAAACCAAGCAAAATAAAACAGAATAAAACCAATCAAAACAAACCAGTGTAAGTGACACAGGACTTTGAAACAATAGGAAATCAGCAGTGGTTACCAAAATGCCTCTTGTTGTCTTCAGAATAGCTGCAGATACCTTCAGGCATGGGAAAAATCAAACAAAACAGGACAGAATAGAACCAATAAAAACAAAAGAATGAATGCAATAAAGGACTTCAAAACAAGACCAAGGTAAATCCCAAATGGCTACCAGAATATATCTTGCTATCTTTGAAACAGCTGCCCATGCCATCCGATATAATAAAATCAAACAAAACAAAACAATGAAACTCAACCCAAAAAACCAGTGAAAATGATACAGGACTTCAAAACAAGATGATAGGAATTAACAGTGGCTACCACCTTCCGAAGGAGACCCCTCCTAGATGCCACACTGTGTACCATTATCCTCTGAATAGATGATCAGACCACAGGCTTTAGACCTGCCAGGTCAGTGAAACACCGAACACTGCAAGCATTAAATTGTATTTTACCTCAATAGCTGTCATCACAGCCTGTGTTTCTCTGGATCAGTCAGTGGCTTATGGCTGGGGGTGGTGGTGGTTGGCTCTTCTTGTTTCCCAAGGGGCTGGGGTCTGACTCTCCCCCCAGCAGCCTGTGCATGGTGCGGGGAAGGCTTGCTTCTTGGTGACGTCTTGTTCTCTGCCCCTGCAGTCCCACAGGAGCGCTCCCTACCTCTGTTTTAATCTGATATTCTTGACCAGAAAGGGAAAAGAAAGTTTGCTAAGACATATTTTCACCAAAAAAATAATGAGGTATAACATGTGCCTTGTAGATAACAGGCGTTTGACGCATCCTATCTCTTTTTTTACTGAGGCAATTCACGCAACATAAAATCAATCATGTTAGAGTATTCAGCCTACTGGCATTTCACGTTCATGTCTTTAGTTCAAAAAAGCTTAATGCATACCTTTTAAAAGCAGTGTGAGAGCAAAGTGGAAGATTAGCTGGTGATTCATAATAAATTTCTGTCATTTATTGAAACTGCTAGGCAAATTATCAACTCTTTTACAATTGAAAATTACTTAACGATATGAATCTGTTTTTGCTTTTTTAATGTTTGCTCCTGTAGTAATGGTAATTGTCACTATATATGGGACAGTCACCATATGCCAGCCACTTTATATGTAGTTTCTTATTCGAACCTCATAATGGCCTCATGAAATAGGTATTATTAATGTTGTTGGCTTTTGGTGAAAAAGGGCACTTAACCCCAGAGATTTTAATTAACTTTCCTAAAGACACACAGCTGCCACCTGGCTGGACAGCAGTTTAATTCAAGCCAGTGATCTCCTAATCACAGCATAATAATGTCTCAGGGGAACACAGACTTATTACATGTGACAAGTATGAATTATGGGCAGAATGCTCAACTCCCAGCAAGCAAAAAGTGGATACATGTGAGTTCAAGATTAAATATTTGGAAACAGGACTGAGAAGGAGCTAATAGGGTTGGGAGCACAGCCCAGTAGTGGGGTACTGGCCTATCATGTGTGAACCCTAGGTTCCTTCCCCAGTACCCCCCCAAAAATAACAATATCACAAGTCTTTATAGAACCTTTGAAAATTAAGAATTTTTTTTTTTCTGCTGAAGGTTTTTTTTTTTGTCTTTTTGAGACAGGGTCTCACTAGGCAGTTCAGGCTGGCTTTGAGCTTCTGTGTAGCCCAGGCTGGTTGCAGACTTGCAAAGATCCTCCTGCCTCAGCCTCCCAAATTCTGGGATTACAAGTGTGTACCACCATGCCCAGATTGCTGAAGATTTTTTTCTTTTCTTTTCTTTTTTTTTTTTTGTCTTTTTGAGACATGGTCTCGCTATGCAATTCACGCTGGACTTAAGCTCACTTTGTAGCCCAGGCTGGTCTCAAACTCGCAACGATCCTCCTGCCTCAGCCTCCCAAGTGCTGGGATTACAGGCATGAGCTACCACGCCTGGCTTGCTGAAGATTTTTAATACCATTGTATTTAATTTGTTTTAATTTAATTTAACTTAACTTAATTTGTATTTATTCCCCTGTCTGGATTCTGAAATCATGCTTGGTAAATATTACTTTTTCTCTTCTGCCCCACTGATTTCTTTTTTACTGGAACACTCTAATCAGAAAGGAAACCTACTCTGGTCTCTTATTTTAAAATGAAACAAAACAACCTTCCCTCTCTTGGTGTTTTTGAGACAGAGTATATATATCTGAGGCTGGCCTTGAACTCAAGGAAATCCTCCTGCTTCAGTCTCCTGAGTGTGAGGATTACAGTGTGTGCCATCACACCTGCCTCAAAGTAGCCATATCATCTCTGTCCATCGGCCATTTTTTGCTCCTTTCACTCAAAACTTCCTGAAGGCACCGTCTATGGTGCCCGTGTTCACATTCATCTCCTGTCACCTCAGAGGTGACGGCGTCCCAGCCACTCCACAGACGCTGACCTCCTTCTGGTCAGCAATGACCTCTGTGTTGCCAAACTGTCCACCCGTTGTGGGACCCTAACCACCGAACCTCCCTGCCAGCTTCCAGTGCTCAGAGATGATTCCAGTACCCGGCTCCCTCGCCCAGGGCTTCCCTTCCGCACTGCACGTCTTACCTGATGTCCTGTCACAGTCCTTGGCTATAAGGACCTCACGTTCACCAAGGCCACCACCTGCCCCAACCCCTGCCCACACTCCACACCCAGACCTCCGGCTGCCGTCTCGGTGCTTCTTTCCGGAGGCTTCCTATGTGTCACACACTCCCATGTCCATAGCCAAACTCTTGGTTTTGGTCCCAACCTGCTCCTCCCACAGAGTTTTCAGTTCATAAATGACATCAGCGTTTATCCAGGGAAAATGAACAAAACGCATTGCCTCCGTTTCCAGCACAAGCTCGCTCTGCTCCAGGGCTAGTGTCTCCGGGCTGGTATCTTTCTCAAAACCACCAGCAGACCTGGGAGGCTGAGACAAGGCGGGGACAGTCGTTCCAGAAGGTTCACCGGGGCATTCACGGTGGGTGCATAAAGAATTAAGCTCATAGCTGAGAAGAAAGCGGGGGAAGCAATGATTAACACTGAGCGTTAAACATGGTACAATCATACTCGATTCAGGTAGGAAGTGCAGTACTGCTGCAAGCACACTACTGATAAAAACCACTTGTGATTATATTGAGAAGAGTCCAGGAGGAGAAGTGTATGGAGCGGAGGGTAAAGGAAAGCTTGGCCGGGAGCAGACACTCATTTTCCATAGCAGGAAGCCAAGGGGAACATCCAGTGGCAGAAGATCAAGGAAACACCACTAGGGGTGTTTGTCTTTATAAACTAACTACATGTATTTTTTGATGCATAATAAAAAAAAATCCAGGCCTAGGAGATCAGAATGCATCTTTGAAGTCCACATACTGTTATTTTGAAGTTCCTCTGGTTTTTGTTTATTTATTTATTTTTGTCTTTTTGAGACAGGGTCTCACTATGCGGTTCAGGCTGGCCTCCCATTTACTTTGTAGCCCAGGCTCACCTCAAATCCACAGCAATCCTCCTGCCTCAGCCTCCTGAGTACTGGGATTACAGTTGTGTGCCACCATACCCAGCCTTTGTTATTTATTTAAGGGTCTTATTATAGCCTTTCTCCTAGGAGATAATTTCTGTATTTTTATTTTAGGGACATTTGAAATGCTTGGCTAATAAACCACAGTTCTTCCTTTTTAGGGTGGCATTATGAAACATTTTTAGAGGATTTAAGACATTAATTTAAAAATTAATTTTATTCAAAAGAACATAAACCCATTGACTGCCTAGCAAATTGTTCCACCTATATTCTCCCCTATTAAAAAAAAAACCCCAGTATTTGGTTTTTAATGTCAGTTTGAGCCCATTAAAAATAGAACAGTCAAGATGAAGTCTATTTTATTAATACAAAAATAATTTCTGGATGCAAGAGTATTCGTTTAAAGAACAATTTCTCTTTCTGTGGAACAATAACACTTGAGAACTAGGAAAGAAGAAAAATAATTTCAGTTTTTTATGAGCACTGGAAATAACAAAGAGCCAGCCTTTTTTCATAACTCAGACAATTAAAATAATTGCCTATTGAAGATATAGGATGTGGATTGTAACACAGCCCCCTCCAGAAGTCAGAGTTCACACTGTGGCTCTGTCTCCAGTAAGTGGATAATTTGGGGACCCAGTCTCCCCTCCTCCGCCCAGTGGACACTGCCTCGGCTAAAATCACCCGTGTGAGGGGTCGGGGAGGAGTAGCCCAGGCGGCGGGGGAGCCCGCGTGAGGAAGGGGCTTGGCACCTCTGCGCAGCGGGAAGCAGGGTGGTGACCACCACCTGGAAGAAGGCGGATTTGCTGAGTTTCAGAGCGAGCGAGCGTGGGGTTTGCTGGAATTTGAAAGCTGCAGTACAGAGTTTTGGTTTCGTTTGCAGTAAGAAGCTGCAGGATGCTTTACCCAGAGCTGTGGGGTTCAGACTTCCGATGAATGAGCAGTGATTTAGCATGTGTCACCGAGACCTTGTCAGAAAAGGATGTTCTGACTTCTCAGTGCTAACACTACCAAATTCTAGCAGGCAAAGTCATTCAACCGGTGTTAATTAGAATTTTCACTCTTCCAAAGTGCATGTGGGGGGAGACAAGCCAGGGGAAGCTGAGCCACTGCTTCTAGAGTGAGGGACCTGGGTGGTGGCCCTAGATGTGAGGCTGGGGAAAGGCAGTCAGGTGCAGGAAAGGGCCTGGGGCAGGTGGACTCCCGAGGAGACCGTCTTTGGTTCAGGTGATGGTTTAAAATCTTATTCACTCACGAGAACAAGACGCAAGTGACATGGTGGTGGCTACTGATGCCACAGCTGTTGCTGGTCACAATCTGGCTTCACAGATGTCCCCAAGAGGGAAGGGTGCCATCAGAGGGCAGCGGGAGCTGAGAAGATGGGACAGTGACACCGCTCTGACCGTCCCCATGGCACCGTGCACCTGAGCTCTTTCCTTCAGCTGAGTCGTGGAGACGGGGCGGGAAGGCCTCAGATACACAGCGCAGGGGCCGCGCGCTGGGGAGACAGGAGCCCCAGCCCACAGGGGCGCAGGGCGTTAAGTAAGCATCACACACGTCTCACCAGAACACTGGTCACAGCATGCCAGGGGAGAGATGGCTCTGGGCATGGCTGATGCCACAAGGACACTCAGGTTTTCCAAGCCGTGTCGCATCAGTGATGTCTCTAGGAGTGGCTCAAGCAGTGTAATTTCCGACTTCTGTCTCCACACATAAAACATAAAAGTCGAGCCCATGCTCATTAGATCTTGGGTTTTTTGATGAGGTCTCACGGGAAAATAAGAATGAAATGTGTAAGTCTGAAATAACAAACTACAAGTGTGATATGCCCTGTGGGTGTGGTAGTGCACGGCTATGATCCCAGGACTCAGGAGGCTGAGGCAGGAGGATTGTGAGTTTGAAGTCAGCCTGGAATACCTAGTGAGTTCAAGGCCAGTTTGAACTGAGCAGCAAGACTGTTTCAAAACAACAACAGCAATGACAGCAACAAGACAGATCCAGGCATGGTGGCCCATGCCTGTAATCCCAGCACTTGAGAGGCTGAGGCAGGAGGCCACTGTGAGTCCAAGGCCAGCCAGGGCTGCATAATAGGAATCTGTCTAAGAAAAAGAGGAATTGTGTAATGGACAAACAGCAAGAAAGTCATAAGAATAACAGTGATGGGCTGGGGATTTAGCTCAGCGGTATAAGTGCCTGCCTTGCAAGCAAGTGGTCGTGAGTTTGATCCCCGGTACTGATAAAAAAACAACAACAACAATATTTAAGAGGACCAGCCTATTCATGCAAGAAATTAGGAAAATAAGCCAACTATTAAACATTCAAAACATGGAAAACACACTGTAAGTTTCCATAGAAAAGGAGAAAGGTATTTCTTTAATTATGTATCAACAAAAACAAAGAGAGCCATGAAGAATAATGTGTGTCAACTGGTTGTTGACACAGATTTTTAGTTTGTGAAGAGAGTAGTGTTCCAAAGCTTGAGCCCCACTCTAGCTCAATATAAAATTTCTCCTTAACAATGAAACATTTTAAAAAGGAAAAAGATATGGCACTGATGAAATGAATGGTAGAGTTCAGATTGTCAATTGGTGTACAATGATGTTTTTATTTGTTTGTTTTGCTTTGTGTTTTTGAGACAGGGTCTCACTATGCAGTTCAGGCTGGCCTTGAGCTCACTTTGTAGTCCAGACTGGTCTCGAACTCACAACGATCCTCCTGCCTCAGCCTCCTGAGTGCTGGGATGATAGGTGTGTGCCACCGTGCCTGGCACAACAGTGTGTTAAGCTTTCCATTTCTCCCCAGCAGTAGACATACACGTGAAGAATGTTCCTCCCTATCTTGAAGCCCGCTTGAGCTGGGTCTGTGGGTGCCACCTGTCGCCTTGGCCATGTTGGGAAATTCTCTGATGAGTGACAAGCACCTTTCCCTCCTGTCTCCGCCAGCAGTCACTTTGCAGCCCGCAGCCATCTGATGGCAGAAAAATACTCATTAAACGTCCCCAGCGACTTTCAGTTCCCCAGGTCAGCTGCACACTTCCGTCCAAGAGCCCTTTTCCCTGCACCCCTCGGATGGGAGCCCCAGCTCTGCGTCCCCATGATCCCCCTTGGGTCCCCCTCTTCCCCCTCTTGCGGTTCATTCTTTGGCACCTCCGGTGATATCTGGGTGAACACACCCTCCTGACAGAGCGAGCCCCCCACGCCGGGGGAGGACAGCTGAGGACAGGACCAGAGGACAAAGCCCCCTTCCCGGCCTCTCTGCGCCCTGGGCCCCGGGCTCACCAGCTTGTTTCATGGACGTTTTCACCCACGCAGGTCCCTGGCCTTCACCGAGGGGACCCTGCTTGCAGGCCTCATACCTGTCCTGTACAGTTTTTTTCCCTCCTTTATTGTTTTCAAGTTTATTAATGTGAATATTTAAAAACTTTTATTTATACTTAAAGTAAGTATCTCCATGGAAAACTTACTTTTAGTGATCTACCAAACGCATGGCTACCTCACCGACGGTCAGAAATGACCTCGCGTGGGCTGGGGCGCCCACTGGAGAGCTACAGTGTCAGTTGACACCTACACGACCCTGTTTTAGTGCTAATTATCTTCAATCGAAGCAGGATGGGTGAGGCTGGAGACTTCCCTAAAGCCATAAAATTTCCAGAACTAGCCTGACATTTCATCTTCTGGACAGGGGCACGCAGAGACAGGACCAGAACCCGGCCACTCGATAAATTAAAAACAAAACAAATCAAAACAAAACCTGACGAAGTCTGTGCCGGTGTCCGAACTTTTGAGAGATGAGGGTCCAGACTGCAACGCAAAACCCACTTAGGGATCCCAAAGAGCCAACCCTGAGATTCGACCTGGGAAAGAGCGCCCCCTGCGGCACGCGGGCCATAGGTTCGTCGCCACGGTCCCAGTACCTACAATGCGCAAATGTTTAATGACTGGTTGGTAACTAGCGTTCCTGCCCACAAGTCTGTATTTACTCTTTTCGATGAAACCATTTTAGTAAACTGGACCAGCATAAAATAATTTGTAATCATGGATTGTTTAATGAAAGAGAGAGAGAGAGAGAGAGAGAGAGAGAGAGAGAGAGAAAATCTATTTCTCGTAATGAGCTCTGATACAAATAATTCTGGAAAAATGGATACTCGATTGCAATGTATCTTACGGGAATAGAAAAAGGTGGGAAAGAAATTAGGGCAAGATGACACCTTTGTGCATTCAATTTCGTCTCTCAGAATTCCGAACAACTGCTTGGAAAGAGAGAAAAAGGTAGGTCACAAACGGGATGTCGTGGGCCTGATTTTGAGACTACTTTGCTACCTCAGGACTCTGTTGATGAATCGAGTGTTTAAAGAACTATAACTATGTTTTCTCGTTGTGAACGAATTTGTAAAAATGTTGGTGTTCTGTTTATGTTACTTGGTGCTGATTCTCTTTTAGCACTGGAATTGAACTCGGGGCCTTATGCACACTAGGCAGACACTTGGCTACAGAGCTACCTCCCCAGCCAAATCAGTGTCAGTCGTGAAAAGGAAATTAACAGAGGGGTGTTCACGTGACTAGGGCCCCTCAGCTTTTCTCTCCTGGTGCTGAGGGAATCTTGCAGCAGATAAAATACCCAAGTCACACTCCGAAGAGCCCCAGAAGTCTCCGGTCCAGGCAGTGTGCCACGTGGAGGGATACAAAGCTCGGTTGATCCTATCCTAGGGGGAGCTTGCTGGGGACAAGAGAAAACACTCCTGGTTCGGACAGGTGCTTTCTGGTGACACCTGTGTCCTTCCAGAAACAGTGGCAAATTGTTTCTGGTTCAAATCTATCTTAAGTGGCAGAAAGTCCCTGGGAAATCGAGTGACACAGTCATCACGATGACACAGACTTCACTTCAGCAGGTAAACCGGCGAGGACAGTAGTAGTTGCGGAGCTTTTCCAGGGCGCATGGGCTGCTGTGGGGTCCAGGTACACGTCCCAGGGCACGGAGCCGGTCGGCTGCTCTGCCCCAGCGGCACCTTGCCGTGTGTCCGTCCACGCGTATCCCCTTGATGAACATCGCCAAGACGAAGGCTCCGAGACAGCCGCGCGCGCGCCGTCTTCCTTTGTGTCTTAGGGATAAACAGTTTCCAGCGCTTGGCAGGCGTTCAGTAAACGCTGCAGACTGAATGAAGGAGCTCTTCGCGGTGGGCATTACCCGCTCTCCCAGGCAAGGACTCAACCGCGGGATACCCAAGAGCGCGCACAGGAGCGCGCAAGCGCGCACACACTTGCGCGCACTGGGACTCGCAGCCGGGTCCCTCCTTCCAGTCACGCTCTTCCTCCCCTCTCGGGGATGGGGGAGCTGGGCGCGCGGCGCGGAGCCCGACGTGTGGGTAAGTAGAGCCCGGGGGAATGGCCTGAGCCAGACGCGGCGGGCGGAGGTGGGTCTCCAGCGCGCGAGCCGCCCACGCGAGCAGGGAATGGGGGCCGCGCGCGGAGCCGGGGACGCGGAGCCGGCGCGCAGAGAGGAGGCGCCCGGGCTGCGCGCCGCAAGGTGACCCGGGGGCCCCGGGCTCGCTCACCTGCACAGGTGGGGCGTGCGCCCGCACGCGCGCGTTTCCTCACTCCGGGCGGGGAGCGCGGGCCACTGTCTCTGTGGCCAAGAGGTTTCCTAAGAGCGGGCGCCGGGGCTCCGGGGAGCCCCCTCTGCAGCCCCGGGCTCGCCTCCTCCCGAGCGCCGTGCAGACCCCAGCCCAGCGGTGAACCCGGGCAGCCTCGCCGAGCGGCTATTTCGGGCGCAGCACGCGGGGGGAGGCGCGGCGGGCGGGCGGGGACGCCCCGGCTCGGGTGCTTGGCAACTGCGTCCAGGCAACGCTGCCCCCCCCCCGCCCCGCCGCCAGCGGCCGCGCGCGCTGATTGGCCGGCGCTCCCCGCGGCGCGGCCGCAGCCCGGAGCCCGCAGAGCCCGCCGCGCTGGAGAGCGGCCCGCGCCGATGAGCGCCGCGCCCGGCCGCCTGCCGGGGACGACGCCGCGCCTCGCCCACGGTGAATCGTATGCTGGCCGGAGGGTGGAGCTGGGCGCGGGGCGCACTGGCGTGGCGTGGGCTGCATGCTCGCGGACCGGCAGGGGCTCCGGGGACGCCCGTGGTGCGGGGCGGTGCGCGGCAGGGGCGCGTCCGCATCCCGCTCTCAGGGCCGAGTGACCTTGGGCAGGTTAACCCTGCACCCCTTTGGACAGGAGGGACTTAGGTCCTGTGCAGGTGTGTTGTACCATGGTGCCGCGAGCCCAGGGACGGCCCAAAGTACGGTTCGGTTCGGCAGGTACTGGGTCTGCAAGGCTCAGCCGTGTTTATTCAGTGAGGGGTTTCCTGGAACAGACCCCCGAAGTGGCAAGGGGTGTTACTGCCCTGGGGAAGATGATAGATGGCGGGGAGAGCAGGCTGAGGTCTGCAGAGTGGCTTCTAAAAATGCACGGGTTAAAACCCCCGGGTGCCCCCAAAGTCGTGAGCAAAATCGGGGTTAAGGCTCCCGAGTACTTCTTTTCTGTAGTTGAGCTCATAGGAAACTTTGAACAGGTAAAATCAAAACCCAGTAGTGGCTGGCAGCAGCAAATTAAGTGAGTCATTTCTTCAGTGAGCATGAGGATGTGTGTGTGTGTGTGTGTGTGTGTGTGTATGTGTGTAAGAGAGAGAATGCGCACGCGCACACCCTCAGTTTAAAGCCTGTACATGCAGTGTTAGGAATTATTTCCTAGGAGCGATCAGAAATAATGCTAGACTGGTTTAAATCTGTCGGAGTGCAGCTTTCTCGGAAGTAGTGGCGAACGTGCGGGATTAGAGGTTCGGGAGAGTAAATATGCTGCGTTTTTGAGAACCATCCGTGGGATTTGGAGATTGTGTCTGCGTTCAGAGCTCCGTCACGGCATGTGTGTGTGTGAGTGTGTGTGAGTGTCTGGTAGGCTGTGGTTCCTCTTCTAATTTTAGCACTGACTAGTGCTAAAAAAGACACGCGGGCTCTTTTCCACATTCTCCATCGCAGACTTTCTTCTTCCTCCAGAGGGACGCCAGGGGTGCCCGGTCCCCTGCCTCGCAGGCCTCTGCTGACTTTCAGCTTCTGGGAGACCATGCGTGTTCACCCGCATCTGACTGCCTCTGTCTAAAAATGTGGGTTGGGCAGAATTGTCCGTGTTAATGAAAAAGCTTCTGTGCGATTGTTTACCTGGAGGCTTAGTAATTGTTAATGGTTTACACATCAGTAATCCAGAGGCTCGCAGAAGCAGAAAACTCCTGGAGCCTAGACTGGAAATTCAGCCCTGCTACACCTCACCAGACCTCACCATGCTTGGAATCCCCACTAGCAAACTCCTCGGCCTCCTCTCTGCGGCCGCTGGGCTGTGTGACCCCAGCCTGCACCCAGACTCCTGGGTATCTGTTTTTCCAGCTCTATCTCAGTCTCCTCTGCTTCGCCTGGCACCTGAGCTTTTCTCAGAACAACCCTCTCTGCTTCCCTCTCACCTGAGCAAAGATGCTCACCAGTACCACCTCCAAACCACCAGCCCAGCCCCAGCCCTGCCCGCTCTTCCCAGGTGGCTCCGTCTGGTCCCGAGAGGGACCCTCCTGCTTTCTGCTGGCTCCTACTTCACACCCTGGTGGCTCCTCGGAATCGCCTGGAACATTTTGAAAAACATGACTCATTAGACTCTTAAGTACACCAAGCTAGAATCATCGGGGTGGGTGAGAACGTCAAAATCCTTATTTTAAAAACAAACCACAAAATAAGAAGTAGGAGCAACAGGGAAGGTAGGAGGAAGAGAGAAAACAGCACCCTGGTGATGCTCTTGTTCACTTGGGGTTCAGTGTCGACGTCGCTCGCTGCAGTGATAAGTGAGCTGGTGACACGAGGGACCAGCTTCCTTCTCTTTGCCTTGCTGCTTGCCAGTAACTTTGAGGTTGTGTAGAGGGCCTGCTAATCCAGTGACCTTAGAGTTTCTCAGGGCCAACTCCCGTGGCTTCGGTTTTCACTTTACCTCCACCATTAGCATCTAGGATGTGCTCAGGCTTGGAAACGTTTCCACCTCCAAGATCTGGAGCTTGGACTTGTGCCTATTAGCTGATTCTTTGCACGGAGGATCCTGCTTACTTGCTGTTGGCATCCTGCAGGCCCTCCGGGCGGCTTCCCTCCGCCAAGCCAGACGGAGGAGCCAGCCACTCCCAAGGCCTGCAGTTTGGAACCCTCCTCAGGGCAGGTTGGGCTCCTCCCCTTCCTGTTTCCTGTGCCAGGTCACCCTCGCTGTGTGTCTCTTTCCAGCCCGACCTGGTGTCCTCCGGCAGAAGCCCTCGCCCTGGTTCCGCCGCTGATTCGTGTTGGCTCTGATCTCACTCGCTGGGGTCTTGCTCTTCCATCACCTGTCAAGTCCGACCGCTTCCGTGTAGAGTCCCGGCCACCCCAGCGGTTGACATCACTTAAACTTGTCGCGAGTTCCCTTTGCCCATAAGGGAAAGGATGGGCAGCGCTCCAGCCTGCAGCTCAGACCTGCATTCTTCTCCCTGTCCCTCTTTGCTGTCCCCAAGCCTTGTCCTCTTATCTCCTGGTTCACAAAATAAGATGTCTCCATGCCCTTCTTCAAATGAGCCTCGGGTTGCACCCCAGCCCCTCCGTCCCCTCTGTCCCTGACCTTGGTGCGGCAGGGCCTGCTCCCTGCTCCTGGCTCTGTGTATGGCTTGGCTCCCTGCCTCCACCTGGCCCCCCAGCCCCGGTGCCCCTGCACACTGGCCTCGCCCTCCTCGCAGGAAGTTGTGGGAGGCCCCGCTGTCCCATCGCCTTTTCTGCAGCGAGGGGCGTGTTTTATACCAGTGCTGTCCCATGTGGCAGCCACAGGCCATGTGAGGCCGCTGACCTTGCCCAGTGTGGCCCGCGTGACCAAAGACCTGGGTTTTTAGGTGGTGGATTTGCATATTCTGTGAGCGCAAGAACCCTGAGTTCTGTCCCCAGCACCACAGAAAGATGAATACTCAGTTTTCCTTCACGCAGCACACAGGGCTGATGGGGACCTGGGCCTCGCTGCAGAACTGGACCCTACAGGGTCCCTGCATGTGCAGCCTCTTGTGCGTCCTGCCGTCTTCCTGTCCAAGCCACCTGCTCCTGCGAGGAGCCCTGGCTGCAGTCGGCCGCTCTGCCCTGCCCAGCCTCGGTCTGTGCCCTGCATCCCCAGTCACCCCCTTGCCCCCTGTTCTTGTGCTGTCTCCTCTCGCCCTGGCCTCACGTAAGCCTGGTCCCCGCCCCGTGCGGCTGTAGCTGTGTGTGTGTCACACACATGTAGACGTGAAGGCTCACACACTTGTGTTGTAATTTTTTCCCTGAACCACTTCAGCATAATGTAGGCATGGTGTACCTGGATTCTCCTAAAGTATATGTTTTTTTCCTTAAAAAAAAAAAAACGACATTTTCTTCCATAACAAGTGTCATAATCAGATTTGACATTGATTTAGTACTGTTATCCAGCCCACAGATCTTAGCAAGTGTCACCAGTTGTCTTTGTTGGGAAAAGATCCTTTAAAAAGAAAGCCAGCTGCTTAGTCCCGCAGCCGATCCGGGCTCTGTGGCGTTCCTTCCCTCCGGCCGGTTCCCCAGGCGTTCTGTCCTTCGTGACCTGGACTCTTTGAAGGGCACAGGCAGGTTAGCTTGTGGGCCGCCCTCCATCGGGCATGGGTGGCTGTTCCCTGCGCTCCTGGGGTGGCCGCTGGACCACTGTCCTCACTGTAGCTGGCACTGGGCACTTGGGCACCGCTGCTCCCAGGCGCCTCCATTGCTCCTCAAGCCTTGAGCAGTGCCCTGTGCTGTCTCCCTCAATCTGTCCCCTCTGTCCTGTCCCAATGTGTCTCCTGTTTCCAACAGCTGTGATGCGAAATCTGCTATGCTTTGGGCACAGTCGCCTGTCTGTCTCCCTCCTCCCCACTTGGGGCCGAGTTTACTCAGCTTCCCTTGAGATGCCACCTCCAAGCCTGCTCCTCGAGGCTTTCCCGGATGGCCCAGCTCGAGCTGCCCTGCCTTCTGCTCAGTAGGCTTGCCTGGTTTGTGCCATTCAGGTGACACTGCGTAGTCCAGGCTGGCCTCCTGCCTCAGCCTCCTGAGTGCTGGGACTTCAGGGGTGGTCCTCTGTCCTCTTGCCTGCTGCCTTGCAGATGTGCCCTCCCTTGGACTCGAAGCATCCACACACGGTGGCCTCAGAGCTGCCCGCAGGCATCGGTGCGCGAAGGCCAGAGTGAGACCCGTGCCTTGCCCTTCAAGGAAGGTGAGAGGTTCTCTTGGAGGGGAGCAGGGGTCTTGGAGAAGTGGAATACATGGTTTTGCCTGATGACATCTTAACTTTGTGTCTGTATCAAGACGAAGAAGCAGCACAGTGGGATTGGAAAATCGCTGAGTAGAGAAACTGCCCATCATGTATTCAACAATGGCCTGCCTGGCTGCGGGCACCCGGCGAGCAATGGGCACCACCCTTCTGGGCTCCCTTCCTCCCTCAGCCTGGCTGCCTGTTCCTGTCAGTGTCTGCCCCCACTCCTGCCCTCCACTTGTTCCTTTTCCTCTTCATTTTTCTTTTTCTGGTTTTGAGGCAGGTTCTCACTGAGCTGCCCAGGCTGGCCTTGAACCTGCTATGATCCTCCTGCCTCAGCCTCTCAAGTGCTGGGACTATGGGTATGTGCCACCACACCTGGCCTTTTCTTCTTTCTTCTTTTACTCTTTCTGCCTGTTCCTTTTGATAACTTCCTCTCTCCATCTTGATTATTTTATTTTTTGGCTTACTGGATATGGTTTTACATTTTATGAACTGTTAATATAAAAAGGAGGCGATTTTTTTTTTTTTTTGGCAGTGATCCTCCTGCCTCAGCCTCTAGAGTCCTGGGATCATAGGTGTTTGTTACCATGGCTAGCTCAAAATATGGTGATTTTTGAAAGAAGAAACTCAATCGTTTTTTACTACTTGGGGGTCCTCTGTGATTCTACTCCTTGCTCAGTGGTTCTTGCTTATACCTTTGTTAGCTTTCAAGTTACCAGGGATTGAACCTAGGGCCTTGTATATGTCAGACAAGCCTTCTACTCCTGAGCTGGGCTTCCAGCCTGCCTCTCTCTCTCCCTCTCTCTCTCTCTCTCTCTCCCTCTCTCCTTCTTTCTCCCTGCAGTTCATGGTGGTAATGAGGTGAGTTAGCAACACAAAAGCCCCTCTGTCTGCTACATCAGGAAGGTCCCTAGGAGTATGCGGCTGACAGGCATCAGAAGGCCTGGAGTTTTCCATCTCTGTGGGCAGTGCGGTTCTGGAAGTCAGGAGTCAGCTTTGAGGGCAGTGTGTGGTGGAGGTTGCTGGGAACCCTGACTGGCTCCCTTGCGTCGGGTGCACCCCGCTGCCCCAGTGCCCTGCAGCCCCCGCAGATGTGCCCCCCACTCCTGGGAAGTGAGGGGCATGGCCACCTCTCCGGTGAAGCTGCTGTGGAAGAGAAGGCAGAACTCCTGCCTCAGCCTCGCTCTGAGCTTGGCTCCAGGAAGGAGTGCGTTTGTGTGGGTGCCAGTGTGTGGGGGCTGCTTTGGCATTATGGGATTCTTAAAATTGTTTAACCGGGAAGATGTTATTCAGAAACCTCTTGATGTCTTCAGCTTGTTTTCTTTGTTGATTTCAGATTTCTCCCCCTGCCCTCCCCATTTTTAATCATCTCTGGAAGAGCACGAGTCCTCCCCTGTGCTCTCTAGTTATAAAATTAATGTGCCGAGTTCGGGTCTCCAAGAATGCAGCGCTGGGCCGAGGAGGCCGACTGATGGCCCTCTCCAAGTGAGGAGAGAAATTGGGTTTGTCTTCCAACCCCCTGACCCTGCCTGAGGTCCCCACAGGCGGGAGCTTCGGCTGCCTCCGGAGCCCAGCCTCTCTCCCCCTGCGTGAACCCTGTGCGGTCAGGGGCGCAGGGAGAGAGTTTACACTGGTTTTTAATTTTTTTTTTTTTTTTTTCTGTTCTAGCTGTTGCACTTGGCAGATTCCCTTTGTAACATTTGGGAATGTGTCTTCTCTAATGCAACAGAGAAAAGTTGCCAAATATAGCTGTTGATAAAAGTAATATTAAGACACTTGTGCTCGGGTGAGGGTGTTGGTGCACGTGAGGGCCCGGCCTGTAGCAGGGTGGCCAGAGCCTGCTGCCTGGTGCACACAGCCTGGGTTGGGCCGGAGGATCCCAGAAGATCTCAGAGGCAGCAGGCGATGGGTCTCTCCGGATCAGAGAAACAAAAAGGCAGATCGAAGGGGCGAGCGGCTGGACTGGCTGGACCTCAGGGGGACGTGAGATCCCTGCTGCCCCAAGCAGCTCGCTGGGCACAGAATCTGCGAATAGCTTAAATAATAAAAGGAAACAAATAGCATTTCAAAACAGCTGTTATTAATAGATGAGAACAAAAGGCAGCCTGCTTGGTGGAGGTTCTCCGGGGAAGGTTGACTTCGTCCTGAGCTGATGAGGGCATGAAGGTGCCTCCTGTGACCTTGCCGGGGTCCTTAGGCTCTGCGCCTGACCCTGCGTGGACCGGGCCAGAGGCCCCTGGCTGTTCAGACTCACTGGATTCCGTCAGCTGTGCAGCGGGTTGCTGCCGTGGCTGGAAGACACTGTGACTGGCTCACACACTCTAAAACCATTTTTAAAAAGCAGTTTTTTGGGGGGGGGCGTTGATAGAGGGTCTCACGGTGTAATTCTGGCTGGCCTCAAACTCTAAGCGATTCTCCTGCCTCAGCCTCCAGGATGTAGGGATTATGGGTGTGCGCCTTCATGTCCCGTTCTGAAACCCAATTTTATCAAACACGGTCACTCCTTACCTTCCTGCCTTCGACCGAGTTCCCTTAGGCAGGCAAGTCTTATGAAGTGGAGTTAGGCTTGTTTCCACAAAGGACAGGGGAATTCTCTGTCCTGGAACCCTGGAGAGGGTCGGTCTCCCTCTGGGACCAGGGCTTTCAGCACTTCCCGTGTATCTGTACCTCAAGCCCTGTGTATGAGTGAAAACTGATGCCCACGAGACTTTAAACCTGGCCTGGGCTGCTTTTTTTTTTTTTTTTTTATCCCTACATAGGGTCTCACTATGCAATTCAGGCTGACCTTGAACTCACTGTGTAGCCGAGGCTGGCCTTGACCTCCAGGCAATCCTCCTGCCTCAGCATCCCAAGTGCTGGGATTATGGATGTATGCCATCCTACCCAGCTCTATGTTTTGATTTAGATAGCTCTAAGTGAACGGTTGCTGGTGTGTGTGTGCATATGTGTATGTGTCTGTTTATTGGCTCATTCCTTTTTAAAGTACACTTAAATTTTTATAATTGCAAATAACAGTGGTTATGATACCACACACTTGTAAATCCCAGCATTTGGGAGGCTGAGGCAGGAGGATCACCAAAAGTTTGAGGCCAACCTGGGCTACATAGAGAGTTCAAGTTCAGCCTGGATTATATACTGAGTCCCTGTCTCAAAACAAACAAACAAAAAAAAAAAAAAAGGAAAGAAGATAAGGAAAGCAGAATACAAATGTACCCAATGGCACTATTTACATTTTTCTTTCTTTGCACTATTTTAAGGGTGCTAATATAACAAGACTTCTAGTGTGGAATTTCTGTCTTACCCTCTCCAAGATGGCTGAGGAATTTCTGGGTTAATGTAGGACTGAAAACATGTTGAGGTTGTTATGGCTGTGTCCAGATGTCCCCCCAAAGCCTCATGTAGTCATAGGTGGGGCTTTTACAGAGGTGTCATCTAGAGTACGTGATGCTGGGATTACTTCATGGTGCAGTGCTAGGCTCAAGGGCACCAGGATTAAGGGTGTAAGTGCTGTCCGGCCTGAGTAGCCTGGATAAGACAGAAGGGTCAAAAAGAGCTGTGGTCACTTCTTGTCGCTTGGCTACCTTCTGCCTACCATGAACTGTTTCTCCTCCGTGATGCCACTGTGCCTTGGAGCCAGCTGATTATGGATTATGGAAATCTCTACAAACTTTGAACTAAATAAATCTTTCCTCCTTTAATTTTGGGTGTCAGGTATTTTATCTCAGCAACGAGAGGTAAGAAAGAATTTGATACCAGTGGAGTGGGGTCCTTGCTGTGACCACACCTGACCATGTGGTTTAGGAACCTTTGGGAATGGCTTGTGGGAAGAGTTTGAAAAGGTTTGGAGATAGATGATAACTGAAAAAGTAGCACTGGCACATCTTAGGCTGTTCTGCTTGGGAGATTCTGTTCACAGCTCAGGAGACCAGAAGGCTGATAGAAATCGTGCTGGTAAAGACCAGGCTCAGGAGGTTTCTGCTGGGAAGAAGGACTGCATTGAGTGCTGTATTCCAGATGATGTGTGTTATGGTTTGGCAGAAAGTTTGTCTACATTTTTCTTGTGTCCAGAGACTTTCCCTGAGACTGAGAGTAAGGGCAGCAGACTAATTAATCAGGCAGAAGAAATGTCAAGGTAGTCTAATATTAAGGCTGTGGCATGGCTGCTGATGGAAGGTTTAGCCAGATCTGTGTTGAAAATTAAGAGCCCAGCAGGATGATTTAAAATGTTGTGAGTGGCCAGGCGTGGTGGCTCATGCCTGTAATCCCAGCACTCGGGAGGTTGAGGCAGGAGGATCACTGTGAGTTCGAGACCAGCCTGGGCTACACAGTGACGTCAAAGCCAGCCTGAACTGCATAGTGAGACCCTGTCTCAAAAAGACAAAAAAAAAATGTTGTGAGTTTGTCCAGAAAAGAAGCTCCAGTAAAGCTGTGGACTTCAAAGATAGAGTGGAGGAGAACTTTATTGCTGAGAAAAAACAGAAGAATGGAAAAGGTGGTCTGAGGCATCACAAGGACAAACAGGACTCTGCGGCCTGAGTTGCACAGGTAAAGGACTTTGCTCTGAGAAGAGAGCCCCAGAGCACCATGCTCCAGGATGACAGCCTCCTAGGGAAGTTTCTCCCAGGATTTGGTTCATAGGCACTGGACCCCTGCAGCCCAGAGAGTACGAAGGCTGGCTACTGCTCCAGTTGGGGGCAGACCTTGGCCTCGTCCATGTGGCTCTGGCTTTAGGTGCCTGCAGAATACAAGAATTGTGGGATCAGGAAGGCTTCTACCCAGATTTCAGAAGAAGGCCTGGAAGGCCGGGCAGTGTGCTCCTGACAGGGCAGTGTATGCAGCTGTGAGTCTGAAGCTGAAGGTGCGGTGGAGACCTCAGAAGTTGGGAGAATCCAAGAGTCTGAGGAAAGCTGCAAGGAGGGAGCAGGGCTGGCCCAAGAGAGAAACTGTGGGAGCTACCACCACCAGAAGTGCCATTGGACTGAGCCACCCAAGCCTTTGAAGTTCACCTCTTGCCACAGGTTGCTGGGGATGCTGGAAGTGGAACTGTGGGATTTAATGTTTACCCTGCTGGATTATGATCTTGCTTTCTTCCCATTTCTTGTTATCCTCCTGTTTGGAATGGGAATGTCTACCTTGTGCCACTGAATGTTGGAAGTGTTTAAATTTTTTATTTTCACAGGGGTTTGCAGCTAAACTTGCCTTCAATCTGAGAGGCAGCTTTGGTACTTGAACTTTTTGGTCATGCTGAAACTCTTAGAACTTTAGCAATTCTTGGAGATGGACTAAAATGCCTTCTACATAAAGGAATATGCATGAGTCTTTAGGATGCAAGGGGTAGATTGTTATGGCTTATATCTAGGTGTTCCCCCAAAACCTCAAGTGGTCAGAGGTGGAGTTTTTCAGAGGTGACTGGATTTAGACTAATAGCTTCTTGGTGTGATGCTAGGGTCAAGGATGCTAGGATTAAGGGCATGAGTACTGCTTGCCCTAAGTAGCCTGGATAAGGTATAAGGGACAGAAAGAGCTATGGTCATTCCTTGTTGCTTTGCTACCTTCTCCTTCTCTCCTTCATGTACTATTTCTTCTCTGTGACACCCTGCCTTGTAGCCAGGTGATTATAGACTGAAACTTCTACAAACTGGAAGCTAAATAAACTGTCCTCTCTATAACTTTGAGTGTTTGGTATTTAGTCTCAGCAGTGAGAGCAGAATCACTAAGACAGAGGTATTAAGGATGACCGTCAGCGTCATCTGCCACCATCCAAGCATGGCCAGTTGGCCTGAAGACGCCTCACACCTTTCCAGCCATGTGGGGCTTTGATTGTGTATCGATTCCTGCCGACCCATCTTGGAACCATCTGTGTCCTGAGATATCCTAGCCCAGTCTTCCAGGGACTGCACACCTCCTCCCAGAATTCTGGCTGGGGCAGGGAGGGGTGATCTGTCTGTCAGGAAGGTGGCAGGGCTGGTTACTTGTGCTGTGTTTGTCTACGTGCCATGTTGCACGTAGTTGGGAGTTGCTTCCCCAGCACGAGCCCTGCAGTGACAGGAGGGACGGCCCCTGCTGTTAACCGTGCTTTGGCCTGAGCGTGCTGGACACATCGGCTCTGGAAATCGGACATGCTGGGTGCATTCGGACAGCCCTTCTTTCACCAACATGAGTAGTTTAGCCAGTCACTGGCTGTCCACACAGCCCAGTGATTGTAGAATTTGGCATGGGCGGGATGGGGCGGGTGCTGGGGAGGCCGTAAGTGGGGGCAGATCGACAATAGCCCCAAGTTCCTGACGGTGTCCACGTGTGGAGGAAGAGATGCCCGGGTGGTCAGATGTGGGAAAGAAGGCAGAGAGTGGTGGTAGCCGGTGCACATGGGCCATGGTGACCGTGGCCTTGCCCTTGGGTCTCCTTCCCCCACCTTGGCCAGGCCAGCATCAGGCTGGCTTCTTGCTGTGGGGAGGCAGAGGAGGTGAAAGACATGAGCTGTGGTGTGGTGGTGGTGGCGCTTGGAGAAAGTCTGCTGGATCCTTGAAGTTTATAAAGTGAAATATTGGCTGCATACGACTTGAGCTGCCACAGGTCCAAGATCTGGTTTCCAGGCTCCGATTCTGGTTCAATAGAATACTATAAACTCTGCTTGTTTTTAAAACGTTAGCATTTTGGCAGGTGTGGAAACACATCCTGTGTGATTTCATAGTCTGCATAACCATGATTTCAAATAGCTATTGATACTCTTTCGATAAAGACGATGGATAGGTTTTCTAAATGGCCATTGCTATTTTAATTAACTGCTCTTTTGTTCCTGGGTTCTTGATCACTGGTCATTTACAGAACCATTAACGTCTAGCTAAGATCAAAAGCTAAAAGTGGATAAAATGCCGCGGGTGGAGATCTGATGGTGATTAACTAGTGTTGCCATGGGATTCCAGTTTCTAGAGTGTGTAGACCGAGACGGGGCTCGGTGCCTGCACTGGCAGCTCCCCTTTGAATTCTTGCCTTTACATATTTCACCTGTTTTAAAATGAGGGCGAGAAGAAGTAATTTTCATCCTTTTTAAATGGTACATAAAAAATGAAATAGAAAAAGTCAAATATAACATTAAGCTTTTTGTTGTTGTCTGACTTTTTCCTTTTCCTTTTCTTTCTTTTCTTTTTCTTTCTTTTTTTTTTTTTGACACAGGGTCTTGCTATGTAGTTAAGTTCAGGCTGGCTTTGAACTCACTATGTAGCTTAGCCTGACCTCAAACTTACAGCAATCCTCCTGCCTCAGCCTCCCATGTAATGGGATTACAGGTGATGCACTACCACGCCCAGCTGGACCAGTTTGGTTTTTTTTTGTTTTTTGACTCTCTCTTAGCAGTGGAATGGTTGCATTGTGGGACTGGTCCCTCTCCAGCTTTAGAGGTGTTGAACATTGCTTTCAAAGTGGGGCTCCCCATTCACACCCCATCTGGGCACCCTACTGGTCCCCATCAGTCTGTGTGGATAGCTTCGCGTCTCAGAGTTGATTTTTGACAATTCTCTGGGATGTGATGCTGCTTCTTGTGATTTTCTCATGTGGCAAATTAGATTTGTTTTATAATTTGTTTTTGCTGCCAAGGCAGAGCCAGTGGTATGAAAAAAAAAAATCTCTCGTTAAATTTGTTCTTGCTTCAATACTCTTTGGAGAGTTCTCCAAGCAAGACAACCACTTGGAAATCCGGGAAGGGACTTAAAAGATGATAAAATATTCTGTTCTTAGTGATGCGAACACCAGCTCGAGGATTTGGGGTGGGAATCGCTGCTGGCTACCACCGCCCCTGCATCTGCTGGCCGGGTTCACGCCCAGAAGCACGTCACAGGGGAGGACCCCGCTGTGGGCATGCGTGGGGCCTCCTGACCATCCATCCGCCTCCGCCACCAGCGCCAGGGTGTGGGCGCGTGGAGCCTGCTCTCCAGGGCCCTGCCTGCTGCTGCTCTCTGTGCTAGTGTGCACAGCCACAGACCCGAGTGTGCGCTCACCGTGGCCTCCTGCATCCCTTCCCTCCCTCTCTCCGGGCTCCCCTCTACTCTGCTCCCTGGATTCTTGCAAATCCTGGTGCCTTTTGTTTCCAGCAAACTGCTGGAATGGTGGCATGCGCCTGTAGTTCCAGCTACTGAGGAGGCTGAGGCAGGAGGATCACTCAAATCCTGGAGTTTAGGGCTAGCTTGGGCAACCTAGGGAGACCTTGGCTCAAGATAAAAATTCTAAAAATATATGAATTAAAAAGGAAAAACTAAGCCAGTCGTGGTGGGGCATAGCTATAATCCCAGCACTCAGGAGGCTAAGGCAGGAGGATCGTTGCAAGTTTGAGACCAGCCTGGACTGCATAGTGAGACCCTGTCTCAAAAAGACAAAAATAATGCTGGGGATATAGCTCAGTGGTATAGGTGCCTGCCTGACAAGCACAAGGTTCTGAGTTTGATTCCTAGTACCAAAAAAAGAATGGAATTTAATTTGGGCTGGGGATTTAGCTCAGCAGCATAAGCACCTGCCTGGCAAGCATGAGGTCATGAGTTTGATCCTGGGTACCAAAAAAAAAAAAAAAAAAGACAAAAATAAATAAATATTAAATAAATGAAAAGGAAAAACTGCTTTGTGCTGCTGGAAATGCTGCATCAGCCCCATTTCTAGATTATGAAATACTCTGTAGTCAAAATAGCATTCAGCTGATTAAACCCATTGAACTAAAATCACTTCAGTTTGGTCTTCTGGTCTCAGGATGTATGCATCCCCCGCAATCTGGTGAGCGGTGTGGCGCCCCAGTCGGTTCCCGCCGGGCGTGAGCAGTGCTCCTTCTTGATTTTTCTCATTCTGCTATCGGAGCCTCATCACCACTCATCTGGTGGAATATCACACAGGTGTCAAGAACAGATGGTGTGTTTTCATAATGACACGGAGAAATATTTAGTAGAGTGTCAGGAAATGCAGGGCACATATAGTGTAAAGGAAAAGGATATGTATCTTAGAGATTTTGAAATATGTAGGTTGATATTCTAACTTTCTGAAAGTCAGGTTTCACTTTTTTATGCTTCTCCAAAAAGCTGACTTTTGATACTATTTTACTAATCACCGAAAGCATTTTTCAGCTTGAGACAGGATGAATGTTTATCCTAAAATGTCCTAAACTCTTTCACACTTGATCTTAGCCAAAAGAATGAGAAATTTCTTCAAACTGTGTGTGTTACAAATCATTCTTTTTTAAAAAAAAAATTTTTTTTTTGTCCTTTTTGAGACAAGGTCTCACCACATAGTCTGGGCTGGTCTCAGACTTAGGGTCGCACCAGGAAAGAGCTTTGAGAGAGGGGGCTGGAGGCGGGAAGGGAGAGGAAAGGAGGGGCAGTCCCTGTAAGGTCTGGGGGTCAACCCTGCATGGGCCTGGGCCCCCCGGAAGCCCCACCCGCCACCCTAATCTCTGTGCTGCTGTCGGCCCCCGAGGCTCCCCGGAGCCCACAGCCCAGGCAGCCTGAGCAGGTGCCACCTGCCTTCTGCACACCTTTTGTGTGCTTCTCGCCTGCTCTTCTACCACTTTATTTTTAGCTGTGAGAAAATAGGCTCCCCCCACCAAATTACAACCACTTTATTCATAAATGCTTTGCCTGTGGGTTTTTTAAAAAAATATCTGCCACTCAGCATACACATCAGCACTATATTTTAATAGTGAAGTGAAAAAAAAATCTAACTTCATTTTGGTATGATTGATGTTCTGTTTTCCAGTAAAAATGATCATTTTAGGCTGGGAGTGGTGGCTCCTGTAATCCCAGCCCTTAGGAGGCTGAGGCAGGAGGATCATTTGAAGTTTAAGGCCAGCCTGGGCTACATAGTGAGTTCAAGACCATCCTGGATTACATAGTGAGACCCTGACTCAAAAGTGATAAAAAAAAATTGTCACTTTAATTGGTTAAGTTCATTGAGGTCCTTAAATTCTAATGTGTGATTTTATATTAGAATGATCCTGTCATATTTCTACCTGGTGTCACATTACTTATAAAAATATAGTAGTTGACACAAATGTCTTTTTTTCTCAGTAACATATTAAAATATTCATATATATATATATATATGTATATATCCACTTTCTTCTGCTTTTGCCTTTGCAGAATCCTCATTATCACAAACAATTTTTTTTAAAAATGTGTAGTTCTGGAGATTCAATCTAGGAACTCATGCTTGCGAGCAAGCACTTTACATCCCTTGTGCCTCGATTAAGTGACATTCCCCTCTGCTTCTGTGTGAGCTCCTCTGTCCTATGGATATAGTCCATATTCGGGACATTATGATTTTTCATTTTCATTCTTTTTTTTTGTGGTGCTGGAGATTGAAAACAGGGCTTTTATATTTTACTACATCCCCAGCCCTTTGTGAAACTTTTTGAGACAGGGTCTCCCTATGGTCCTGAATTTGCCCTGCCTGGGCTAGAATTTGGGAGCCTCCTGCCTCAGCCTCCTGGAGAGCTGGGATTATAGGTGTGTGTACCACACCCAGTGGTTTTGTGCTCTCTTATGTCTTCTTCTCCTCCCTTCTCTTCCTCCTCTTTCCTCTCCTCCTTCTTCCTCTGTCTAACCTACCTGCCCCTTCTCCCAGTTTCCTCAATTTTTTCAAAAGTACGAAGCACAGATTGTTTATTGTACCATGAACCATGTCACAGCCAGAACAGCACACAAGCCAGATCTGCCTTATGTATGTGTGGGAGATGATAACTTCCGGCAGATAAATCAGGATGGCCCTCGGGAAGATCTGAAAACCCGGCCTGGGAAGGTTTCTGACCCAGTGATGTTTTTATTGCTACCCCTCATTCACCTGCAAGGCAGGGCCGTTGTCCTAGGAAGGGTGCCTGATGCTGAAGAGCTGAGACCTGAGCGGTGAGCAGATAGATCCTCACCATACGCAGTGATTCTGAGCCACAGCGGTGCTAGCTGTGAACTCCTGCTGCGTGGTTTCCCGCCAGAGAAGTCACAGCGCTGGGTAACAAACGGGGGGGGGTGGTGGTGCAGAAACTTCACCCACAGCCACAGGCTCCCGTCTCAGAAGGTTAATCTGACTGACGGGTTTTGAAATTTTGTTGTATTTTTTTCTTTTCTCCTCCTCCTCCTCCTTCTTCCCCTTCTCCTCTTCCTCCTTCTTCTTTTTCTCCTTCTTCTTCTCCTCCTTCTTTTCCTTTTTATTCTTGAATAAAATGGATTTGGAAAAAAAAATAGAAGGTTGATCTTCTTGGACTTCCGTAGCTCAGGCAGGATAATTCCAGTTGAATTAAGCAAACTGTAGAGAAAGAAAATGACAAGAAGTTCCTTCCATTCACTGTCACATCCCTGCGGAGGGCCTAACCCCAGTCTCCATAAAGGACTGTGCTTTTCATCTACACTGCCTTCTCTAAAGCCTCTACTGCTGCGATTGGTGGCAGTGGGGCATTAGCCACTCACCAGTAGCAATTGTCATGGGGTCAGTACTAGGTCAGCTCTGTGCTGCGGAGACCTGGAGGCTGTCCCCACCAGCATCGAGTGTAACAGGGATGTAGATTGTTATGTGTGAATGGCAATCACCAAAATAAGTTGCATAAAACATAGAGGGAAGCTGGGCGTGGTGGCTCACGCCTGTAATCCCAGCACTCGGGAGGCTGAGGCAGGAGGATTGTGAGTTCGAGACCAGCCTGGGCTACAAAGTGAGCTCAAGGCCAGTCTGAACTGCATAGCGTGACCTTGTCTCAAAAAGACAGAAAAACAAACAAACAACCCCCCCCCCACAGAGATAGGGAGCTGTGTGTTGTCTGTGGAGGGAGTCGCTTGAGGGAATGGAGGGGCTGGTGGGCCTTGAAGGATGGATAACAGCATTTCGGGCAGGCAGGGGTGGCAAAGGCATTCTGGGGAACACGGGGCAGGAGGGGTCCTGTAGCCGAGCGCAGGCTGGTTCAGCTTTACATCATACAGCTAACCAGTCACCCCGCGGTTGGTTTATTTGTCCTTTTGCTTTTTTTTTTTTTTTTGTACTGGAACTCAAACTCAGGACTTTGTGCTTGGCAGGCAGGAGCTCATGCTGCCCAGCTATATCCCCAGCCCTATTGGTCCTTTTGATCTGTGGGAGTTTTTTTATTTTTTGTCTTACCTACCTGATTGTTGCCAAATCAAAGTTTTTTAAAAATTGGACTCTTTTGTAGATCTACATCTCAGTGAGGGTGTCTTACAACTTTAAAGGTATTCAGCAATCCTAAATAACAGCCTTTTCCACACTGGTCTAATTTTATTTAGCCTAAATGACAGAAAGTCTTACCCGTGATCCTTGGACAATGTAGTTTTTTAGCATGAATAATCCTTTTTTTTTTAATGTAATTTGTTTAAATTTTCAAGTTCTTTGTCTAGGAAAGTGAATTGTTCACATTTTGAAACTCTAAAAATAAAACACTGGCAAGATGATTGCCAAAACAATGGTGTCAATCAGAAATGCTTTCTGAATCCAGTTTCTAAACAGCACTAATTACCCAGCCAGATCTCAGGTTACTAGGCACTTGTAAGCCAATTAACAACAGTATTGAGAAATTTAAGGAATAAAATCCTTGGAGAAAAAAAAAAACTCGTTTTCTAATGAGTTGAGAGGATCCCATGCCCCCCCCCCCCCCCCCCCCGTGTAAGATGCAGTGTAAATGGTTACATCTTCCCATAAAGCTTGAAAGCTTTCATGGAGAATATCACTACTTTAGCATACTCCTTCCCCCAGATCGGATCCTATTCATCATGTGTTGCATTATTTTAGATTGACTTAGAAACAAGCGTTCTTAATTGCCATGGAGCTGGCTGGGACCCAATTTACTAAGATAGTTTCCTGCAGATGTCTGCAGAGAAGGACAATCAGATAAATCCATTAAAGAAAACGGGTTGCGGGCGCTCGTGGAACGGTGATTTCTCAGGCTTGGACTGCAGGTGGAAAGCGAGAGAAAGTCTTGGAAGCCTCACTTGCCAGCATTTGTGGATCTTCCTGTCCAGGCTCAGCGGTGTTAATTTCAGAAGCGCTTTGACTTTGCTGGATTCCTTTATCCTTATTTTAAAAGCTTTGCTGTTTATTTAACAAAGGAGCTACCGCACACTTAACAGTGTAACGGATCACCCTACCAGCGTAACATCTGAGCCACTTAATAAACTTTTGAGGTCAAGTGACTTCTGGATACCAACTGTTAAATAATTTAGTGCCTGTTTTTCAACAGATGTGAATTATTAAAAAGAAAATGGCCCAACGGAGCCCTGCATTTCCTTCTCTTGTCACTGAAGAAAGGTATAATATAAGGAAAATATGCATCTAAGGTACATTTTTCCTTTCCATCAATTGCATGGGGGTGGCAGGGGGAGGAGTGAGGTTACTAGAAACTAAGCCAGTAGCTGGTACCTGATCCCTGAAGAGTTTTGTTCAAAGGCAGGGGAAGTATGACCGTGTGCCCTTTCCAGGTTTCCAATTTGTACTGAATTGTGGAACCAGTGTGATCACTGGAAGTGGAGGGTTCCTGGTGGCCTGACAGCAGATTGAATTAAGTGGGGCTCTGGAAGCCTGGGAAACCCTCTGAACTTGGTTGAACAATGTCCCTGTTAACCCTCCTAAATCCAAAGTTGCAAATCAGGTGGCCATAGGACAAAATTGGCTCACAAAAGTGCTTTGCACGGAGGACAAGACCTTTGATGGGTCGTTGGCTTTTAAAACTAAGACAATTTCCATGCAAGTGTAAATTCTGGTTGTTTTGAAATATCAGATGATTTGGAAAAGCGGACCTGGTCTGTGGTTGGTCACTGGTGGGTACAGCAGAATCACAGCCCCTTTGGCTGGGAAGAGACCCTCCCGGGTCCCCACAGTCGTTTTCCCTGGCTTTGTGCACTGGGGGCACCTGTCTCTGTGTCACCTGCCGGGCCTTGTGGGCATCTGACGTGTAACCACTGCTTCAGGGGGAAGCAGGTGGGAGAGTCTGTCACACTTTGCCGGCTTGATCTTTACATCTCAGCTGGTGCCCTGGGCATGTCCGATTCGCAGTTCTGCCAGCCTCCAGCCTGTAGAGGTCATGGAGCTACTGCTAGCAGGCTGGTCTGTGGGTGCACCCATCAGTATATCTGTGTGCTTCCCCAAGAGGTCACTTGGGGGTAGGAACCCCGGTTGAGGCTCCACCTAGCTCACAGGGACAGACAGATCGCATTTGCTTCTCTGGGAAGTCTTGGATCTGGATGTAAGATTGTTCTCCTGCCGGGGAACGAAGGCCCTTGCTGACGCGGTCCCTCCCTCAGGCGGGTTCGAACCATGCCCCGCCACAGCCAGTCGCTGAGCATGGCCCCCTACTCCTCTGTGAGCCTGGTGGAGCAGCTGGAGGACCGCATCCTCTGCCACGAGAAGACCACGGCCGCGCTGGTGGAGCACGCCTTCCGCATCAAGGACGACATCGTCAACAGCTTGCAGAAGATGCAGAACAAGGGGGGCGGCGACCGGCTGGCGAGGCTGTTCCTGGAGGAGCACATCCGCAACATAACTGCCATCGTGAAGCAGCTGAACCGTGACATCGAGGTAAGGGGTGTGCCCAAGGTGGCCCCGTCAGCTCCCCGGCAGGCTTACTGACGCCTAGGGCCGAGGGACAGCTTGCAGCAGTCCCCGGCGTGGATGCCGGGGTTTGACCCTAGTTCCCCCAGCAGCGTGGCTTGTGTTTATACTAAGTGCACCTTGCTGGTCACTGCGTCCCCGTGGTGTGTTTAGCTCTCCATGGAGACAGCAGGAACCACTCACAATGTGTGCGTGGAAACCCCTGTGCGTCTTTGAAGACAGCCGTTAAATCAGTTACTCAGTTGGCCTCTGCTGCCCCAGATGAAAGGTGTCCAGGCCGGCATCATTACCGAGGGGACAGTTCGTTATTCAGGGGGTCGGGTATTCGAATTGCTTCTCACGCTTTACTTTCTTGCTGTTTTGCTCTGAAATGGACCTAGTAAAAGGCTGCTATTTGATGTAGCATAGTTCTAGAGCTGATGTAGCATAGTTCTAGAGCTGATAAATTTACTGCTGTTATTTGAACAATCGCAGGATCCACACAGTTTAGCTCAGAAAGTTTGAGCTCATCCAGGGCTGAGTGTCTGTGGAAATATCAAATAACAAAATAATACATATATATATATATATATATATATATATATATGCCCAGATTAAGGAAGGGCTTTGTTTCCAGTCATGGGGATTGTGTCTTCATTATGCTCCCTGAAATTAGATCCTTTCTTTTTTATTATGCCAGGTTTGTATTTTTTTAAAACAGCCTTGAAGAGTTAATTTATATACCACAATAATTCACCAAATGTAGGTATACGATGAAGTGATTTCCAGTAGATTGATATAGAAGTGAGCCACCATCAGCACTGTTCCTTTTTAGGACTTTAGTGTCAACCTCTAAGACTCCCTCAAGTCCTACTGCCACCCCCCCAACTCATCTATTTTCCGTCTTTATAAATCTGCCTCTTGGGGCACTCCAGGCCGGCCTTCCTGTTTCGCTCTCTAGCCTGTGCAGCCTCGTTCTACTTTCTCTGTGAATTTGCCTATTATGATAAATTCATGCAAGTGCCATCACACAATATTTGTCCTTTTGTACCAGCTTACTTTACTAGGCACAGCACTTTCAAAATTCACCTGCGGTAGCTGGGCATCGTGGCTCACGCCTGTAATCCCAGCACTTGGGAGGCTGAGGCAGGAGGATCTTTGCAAGTTCAAGACCAGCCTGGGCTATAAAGCAAGCTCAAGGCCAGCCTGAACTGCATAGTGAGACCCTGTCTCATAAAGACAAAAAAAAAAGTTTCTGCACGTTGTGGTGTGTATTAGAATCATTTTATAGTTGGATTAATTGGGTTATTTGCCTTATTATTCAGAACTGCTACCAGTTTATTATATAGGTTAGATGCAAGTCCTTTATTAGGTACGTGATTTACAAGTATTTTCTCCTATTCTGTGGCTTATATTTTCATTTCCCTAATGGTATACTTTCAAGTACAGACGTTTTTAGTATGTTCAGTGGTGCTGGAGATTGAATCTAGGGTCCTGCCCACACAAGGCAAAAACCTCACCGTGAAGCCACCCTCCCAGCCTGAGTTTTCATTTTAAAGAAGTCCGTTTTCTTGTCGGCTTACACTTTTGTTGTTGTAAGAATCCTTGGCTTAGTCACACACAAAAGGTCCCAATGGGGTGGTTTTTTTGTTTTTTTTTTTTTCGTTTTCTTCAAAACTTTTACTCCCTGCCTTTAAATCTGAGATCCACTGAGAGTTGATTTTCTTTGCAATGTGAAGTCAGAGTCTGAATTGTTTTTTGTGTTACCATGGCATTCACCGAGGAAACCTGACCTTATGTCTTTGCAAGTCCATTCACTCGGGTAGGCTGTGAATTTTCCCAAACAGAAGAGCCACGCCTGGCTCCTCAGCACTGCCAAGCACAGAGCGAGGAGCAAATGTTCACCTGAACTGCTTTGGTGTTAGGGTTATTAACAAGCAAACCTTGGAACTCAGGATCATTTATGCTTTAGTGTTTCCCAAATGTCCCTCCCTCCCTCCCTCCCTCCTTCCCTCTCTTCTTCCCTCCTTCTATCTTTTCCATCCTTCCTTCCTTCCTTCCTTCCTTCCTTCCTTCCTTCCTTCCTTCCTTCCTTTTTCCTACCCTCACTCTGATGCTGGGGATTGAACCTAGAACCTCATACGTGCTAGGCAAGTATAGTATCTCTCAGCTCCACCCCCCAGCCCTCTTCTAAATTTTAATTTTGAGACAGGGTCTCAATAAATTGACTAGGCTGGGCTCAAATTGATGTTAAGCCCACCTCAGCCTCCCAAGCAGCTGCGACTACAGGCGTGCACCACTACTCCCAGCACAAACATATTTTTCTAAACCATTTTTGGGACAGTTTAGAATGCAGTGGGTTTTAAAGCAACTGTAATTTTGCTGTTTTTCCAGCATCTGAAACGCATCTCGTGTAATGATTATTCTTGCCATACCAGACAGCACTCTTGCATTTCTACATGCGTTTAGAGTATGTGAATTTTGCAAATGAGATGAAATGAGTGGAAACACTGCAAAGAAGGAAAACTGAGTAAAATCTAATTTTGGCAAAGAAAGAATTACTTTGGATAATTGAGTGTTTACTTTTTTATAACTGGTCACAGCCACATATATTAAAATAGTAGTAAGGAAGTTTAGAAACTTCCCTATGGAGTATTGATGATATGGACTCTGATATAAAACTAAGCATGTCCACACAAACATAACCAAAATCAGGATGCTTGATGAGACAGGATGGTTACACCGCAGCCAGAATTCATCAACATGAAATCGTGGTTGTCTGGGTGTGAGCTGCTAGGACAAGTTACTATGGACCGTGCTGCGTGAATGACAGCAATTTGTTTTCCGCAACTCTGCTGGCTGGGAAGGCTTCCTGGTTTGTAGACAGCTGACCTCTTGTGTCCTTGCATGTAGAGAACACAGAGCAGAAGCAAGTCTCCTCCTTAGAGGCATTGAACACGGTCCTGAGGGCTCCACCTTGTGAGCCCTTCCCAAAGGCTCTGCCCCCCACACCATCACAGTGGGGGTTGGCATTGCAACATTCAAATTTTAGGGGGGCACATACATTTAGCCCCTAATAGTGATGCACAGTAAAAATGTCAGAGTACTCAAAGGAAGTCTTGATCGGTGATCTAAAAATTGGGGGGATAAATGTTATACAGAAGATGACAGTTGCATATTTAAAGCAAGAGATGTGGAGATATTCAAATTGTACCTCAGTATGAAAGGTGTATTTTTGTTGTTGTTGTCCGTAGAGTATTAATAAATTCTGCAATGAATGTACCTGGCTTTTTTTTTGGCCATACTGTGGCCGGAACCCAGGGCCTTTGCACTGAGCTACTTCCCCCAGGTCTCCTTTTTTCAATTTTTGGGACAGAGTCTTGCTAAGTCATTGAATTGTGCAGGCTGGGCTCCACCTTGAGATCTTCTTGCCTCAGTCTCCAGTGGTGATGAGATCACAGACAAGAGTACCCAGCCAGCCTGTTGTGATTTTTCTTACTGATTTATACTTGTTTTTCACTCACTCGGTAAAATGTGGAACCTGCCTATCTTCTCCAAGCAGATTCCAAAGTGAAGACAGGTGACTCTGTGTGCCAGTACCTGGTAAGTGCTTGACCATGGTTGGCTGGAGCCTCTATCGTTTGACTAGATCCCCGCCCTTTGTTCTGTTTTGTTTTGTTTGTGGCGCTGGGCATTGAACCCTGGGCCTTCTGAACTGAGCTATATCCTCAGCCCTTTTCTTTCTTTCTTTTTTTTTGGTACCGGGGATTGAACTCACGACCTCATGGTTGCTAGGCAGGCGCTTAAGCCACTGAGCTAAATCCCCGGCCTCAGCCCTTTTCTTGCTTTTTATTTTGAGACAGGGTCTCTGTATTGCTGCGCTACTCAGGCTGTTCTTGAATTGACAGTCCTCCTGCCTCAGCTTCCCAGAGTGCTGGGATTACAGGAGTGCGCCGACACACCTGGCACATTCCTGTGCTTGACAAGGACCATGATGTACAGGGGGAACCACAGTCTGCTTGGTAGCCTCTTTTTTTTGGTATTGGGACTTGAACTCAGGGCCTTGTGCTCGCCAGGCAGGTACTGACACCGCTGTGTTATGTCCCTGGCAGTCCTCTCCTTTTGCTCTGTATTAAATTGTACACATTTTCTCTTGCCTTTAAAAGCCCTCATGAGCCTCCTAGAGTTTGTATAACAGCGCACCTTGTGTAACACTTCCCATGTGTCCCACATTATGAAGATATCTTTGTGCATACATTTTTTGACATTTTTTCTTATTTTTTCCCTCTAAGATGAACTGTAAGAACTAGAGTTCTTGGATGAAACGTTATGAAGATTTTGCCTATACTTTACTATGTCATGTTCTAGAGAAATTGTTTCACAAACCACCAACTGAGCTTTTTGCTTTTTGTTGTACTTTTTAGGATTACAAGTCAAAAACATTTGCTTCTTTAATAAACAAAGATCGGATTTTTTAAAAATGGACTTCGGGCTGGGGATGTATGTAGCTCAGTGAAAAAAAGCACAGAATTAAAGTAATATGCGTAAGACCTTGTGTTTAATCCCCAGCACTACAAAAAATAAAAAAATTTAACTAAACTAAAATAAGGACAGATCAAAAAAAGATTTTATGTATTTCGAGCAGTTTCAAATTCACAGCAGAGTGGGGCTGAATGTACGCAGAGCTCTCACGCAGCCCCTGCGAGCCGGCTCTGCCTCTCTCCCCAGAGTGGTACCTGCTAATGGTAAACTTTTGATTTCCTGTCTCTTTGCTTACTGGGAAAGTTGAACCTTTTAGAAATGTTAACTATTTTTAGCTCCTTGTCTGTGAATTGCTTTCCATTTTCTTTGCTTAGTGAATATAAAGCAACCCAAAGGAAGTAGGACTGGTTTTGCCATCCAATGCAGCATCACCCAGCTGTGGTCCAGCTGCCCTGGACAGCCATGCTCCTGGCCTGTCCCCTTGCTTTGGTTTTGGGGGACGGGACCTAGGATTCTACATGTGAAACCATGAGCCACCTAGGTGATGCCAATAGACCCCAAAGGTGCTTGAGCTCCTGGTTTGTGCCTAATTATAAACCAAGGTTCGAGGCATTCTGGGCAGATGGTGTGGCCCTCTGTGAACTGTAACTGTAGTTCTTGCTGCGTCAGAGACAGCGCTGTCCAGCCCAAGCTGTCACCTCTGCAGGTTTCCCACGGAACAAGTGCAGGTGAGGAGTTCAGGTGACTAAGGTCTTGTCTTTCGCAGGTGATTGTAATAAGTCTGCTTGTTTGCTTGCTTGCTTTCTTTCTTTCTTTCTGTACCTGGGATCGAACTCACGACCTTGAGCTTGCCAGGCAGGTGCTTATGCCATGGAGCTAAACCCCTGGCACCTGTATTCTTTTTCATAGAGCGGGCTCATTCTTAACAAGCTGGACACTACTGAAAATGGCCAATAGGCTTCCAAATTCCCTCCAGTGGGGAGCTTTGCATTGCCAATGTCGCTCCATCCAGCGTGGCCCCTGCCAGCTTCCAATGAGGAAAACGTGGAATACTCACATTCCTGATTTCTGCTTTTTAACTAGGAAGTTTAAAAATCCTAAAAAAAACCACAAAAAAACCACATAGGTATATTTTTCTGTATATTATGCCTTGAAAGAAGAGGAAGAGGAAGAAGAGGAGGCGAAGGAAGAAGAAATAAAAGCAGTTGAGTAAAGGGTCACAGAAACAACGTGCGTGAGGGGAACTGCACTGCCTTGACTTGGGTCCCCTTCTTTCGCTGATGGCACCGCAGTTGTCAGTGTTGTCAGAAACAATCCGATTTCTCAAAATAACAGCAAGCAAGAGATGCCCAACAGTACGTGTCCAGGAAACCCCTGCATGGGGGCAGAGGTAAAGAAAGGGCACGAGCAGCCGTGAAGACAGGCCACAGGCCTGGGGTGCCATGGGCTGGGGCCTGGAACCACTATGAGGCCTGTCTCGTTGCCTCTCCCTGAGAGGCTGAGGCAGGCTGCTCCCTGTGGGGGTGAGGATGGGCTGTGGAGGTGGCTGTGTCCCCACTGCCTCTGGGCTGGGGGCACAGGAGGGCACGAGGTGAGAGGCTTTTCCTGGTGCTTCTCCTGCTAGGACCTGCAGAAGGCACAGGACAGGAAGGTCACCCCCTGCCCAGTAGGCCCAGGAAGCTGAGCCACAGGGGCCCTGTAAACAGACAGGTCCACACCTTTGGGAGGTTCTGTGCCACCACAGTGCTTCCTGGAACTGGTTTTGAGAAGCCAGTAGGTAAATCCCGGCAGTTCACTGCTCTTAAGACAAAGCAGAACCTCCTGAGGCCTCAGCCCTGAGTGCAGAGCCCACAGGCAGCAGGGGCGGAATGGGAAGAAGCCTGGGGGCAGATGTGGGACCCTCGGGCTTGGGCGGCAGGACTTGCAGGGGGAAGAAAGAGAGAGAGAGATGGGTTGGAAAGCCTTGCAATCAGGCGCAGTCTGATAGAGTCCCTGGATTCTGATATTGAAGAAAATAATCTTACGAGCTGCTAAGCACCGGAAGCCGAGGTCATAGAGGAAGAGCTGAGCTTTGGAGCTTCCCGATGACTCCCAAGGTCACCAGGAGGAAAGGCCTGGAGCCGAGTGCTGGGCTTCCCATCAGGCAGGAGAGGAAGTCTTCTCAGCTGGGTAAAGAGACAAACGTGAGGGAAACATTCCAAGGTAATTAATGAATGGCCCTTTTAAAAAGACCCCTGAGGAGGGTGCTGTGATGCAAGCCTGTCCTCCCAGCCCTCAGGAGGCTGAGGCAAGAAAGTAGCCCATAAGTTCAAGGCCAGCCTGGGATACATCAACAAGTTCAAGACCAGCCTGAACTACTCAGTGAGACCCAGGCTCAAGAGGACAAAAAACAAAACATTACAAAAACCCTATGTGATTTTGTGTAAATAGATATTGTAAATACCTGGACTGTCTAGGCAAAGCCTTAAAAAGTAGAAACCAGAAATCACTGAAACATAAGAGACATTCTGTAGACAGACTTCTTTTTTTTTAATTTAATATTTTTTTTATTTTAAAGAGAATAAAACAGAACAAAGCAGATCAGCACAAAACAATGAAATCAGCACAGGATTTCAGAACAATGCAGACAGCGTTCCAAGTCCAGCCCAGCTAGCAGAAGCCCAGGTCCTGGGGGCGGGGAGCATAGAATGTTCCCTCCCCCTGCTAGTCTTTCGGGGTTGAATGGTGCAAGGGGCTGCACACCTGCCTGGCAGCTCGTAGGAGGCTGAGGCAGGCAAGTTTGAGGGCAGCCTAAACAATTTAGTGACTTAAAGAGACCCTGTCTCAAATAACGCTAAGGGATGGGGGTGTATCTGGTTGTAGAGGCCTTGGGTTCGAGTCTCCCATGCCCTAGGAAAGGGAAGCGTCAGGGTAGGAGCCCTGAAGGTACTCCTGGGGGTGGGGCTGCTCAGGGGACAGCAGAGGCAGCCAGGCCTCCCCAGGGCGTCCCTCACGCCAGGCTCAGCAAGGGAACAGCAGTGAAGCCACCTCTGTGGAGAACACGCAGTGAGACCAAGGACCCTTGCAGACACAGGTAGTACAGGGTTCCGGAGGAGAGGGTCTCCTCCAGGGCTAGGCACTGTGGGTTCAAATCCTGGCTCCACCACTCCCCAGCCATGCAGTTTTCAGCAGGACTGAGCAACTGACCGTGCACTGACCGTGCCCAGCATATGGTCGAACCAAGTGGTGACCACAAAGCGGGTTTTTGCCTCATTATTTCAAACCACAGTAGCGATGTTAACATCAGGGAGGCACCAAGCAGGGCAAAGAAGGCTACGGTGGATGGTAAGAGACTCTGTTCCTACCAAAGAAAATGGCAGCTCATGGAGAATTTGATAAAAAACTGTTTGATGGGGGGAGAATTCGCTGTTCCTCTTCCATGGCTGCAGGGATATAGTAGATAAAAATAAGTAAGATCTTCTGGGGATGGTGGCACATGCCTAGAATCCCAGTTCTAGGACTGGGAGGCTGAGGCAGGAGGATTCCAAGTACTCAATCAGCCTGAGTAGCATATTTAGTGAGACCTTGGCTCAAAATAAAATTAAAAATAAAAAAATAAGAAAAGACTGGGGTGTAGTTCAGTGGTAGAACAGTTGCCTAATGTGTGTGTACAAGGCCCTGGGTTCAATCTTGGGTGCCAAAACAATAAAAACAGCCTAGGGAAAATGAATCAGGTCCTCAGCAAATTCATAGTAATAGACAACATTAAACCTTTCATTTTGCAAATAGAAAACTAGTATTTTTAGTCAGGGGTGGTGACACACACTTGTGATCCCAGCACTTTGAAAGGCTGAGGCAGGAGAATCACAGATTCCGAGCTCAGTCTGGGCAATTTAGCAAGACCGTGTCTCAAAATAAAAGCTTAAAAATGGCTGGAGAATGTAGCTCAGTACAAAGACCGTGGTTTCGATCCCCACCATCATCAGGAAAAAAATCAATCACGCACTACAAAGCATACTTGAACATATTCAAAACATGAAATGTTACTGACCGCATTTATCATTAAGCCCGTGTGACAAGAATCATACAGATAACCACAAAAAGTAACTGCATGAAAACGGAGACACCTAGTTCTAAATAGTGCTAAGTAATCCTTAGATACCTAGATAGCTTTAGATCAAAGAGAAATTCAAAACTAAAATTAAGACAGTAAGAAAGAAAACATCAAAACACATGCAGAAAAGAAAAAGAAGCTCACATTCCACCGATGGGCTCAGCAATACTAGATGTAAAGTCAAAGGCCTCATGACTAAGGAAACAATAAAAGTAAAGCACTTAGTTTGCATTTGAAAATTCACAGACTTAGTCTGGAGTGGTCTCTAAAAATTAGTCCCTCCCTTTCCCAGCTGTCTCTCTCTGTTGTCCCATCTCCTACCCCATGTTTCTGCACACATGTATTTATCAGGTGACTGTTACAAAGGAATGTCTTAGGGAAACCTTGAGTCGAGTGATTTTATTTTCCCCAGAGTCCTAGCCCTGCAGGCACTGGCTGGTGCACCCTGACCCCTTGCCTCCTTGCGCCCCGCAGGTCCTGCAGGAGCAGATCCGTGCCAGGGACAACATCAGCTACGGGACAAACTCCGCCTTGAAGACCCTGGAGATGCGGCAGCTGTCGGGCCTGGGTGACCTGCGTGGCAGAGTGGCGAGGTGGGTGACAGTGGTGATGGTGCACTGGGCTGTGTGCACCCGCTGGCTAAGGCCCTGAGTCTCTTGGCTCAAACTCATGACCTCGTGCTTGCCAGGCAGGCGCTCATGCCGCTGAGCTAAATCCCTGGCCCTTGCGTGCTGTTCTGAGTTTTTCTTACAATTCGTCTTCATTTTCTGAAGGTTTTGGTCTTTTGATCAGGTGGAAAAAGTTTTTTCGGTACCAGGAATCGAGCTCATAGTCTCTCACCTGCCAGGCAAGTGCTGTGCCACTGAGCTATGTCCCTGACCCTGAAAATTTTTAAAAGGAGACTGTTCCCCTCAGATAATGTGATAGTGCCGTTGCCTGACCCCAGGAACGCCAGGCGGGGAGCCTGCAGCTGGGGCCCTGTGCACTCCCGCCTACTGAGCCCTCAGGGGCCACAAACAGGGCCTGGACCAGGGTCCAGCTGGGGCCTCTTATGCCCTCTGCTGCCCCCAAGAGCCAAGCACAGGGTGGACCCCAGCATGGGCCTGGGCACACAGGGGTGACAGGCTGGTGGCCTGAGAGGTGGGCTGGGGAGAGACAGGGACCCACTGGGCGCAGGGCCTCTTGGAGCAGAATGGGTAACTTTGGGGTGTATTTGGGTGGACCCTGTACTGTTTGTCAGCCCGTGATTTAGCCCCTTCTCTGGGCCTTCCCTCCTCCTCTGTGAGCTTCTTGTCCACCGGTGAGGTTCAGCTCGGATGTCCCCTCTGGGCATCTGTCCTGATGCCACGATCTCCTGGCTGCCCTTGCTCCTCTGCCCTGCTCCTCCTCACCCTGCCGGCCTCGCTGTCTGGGCTGGGATTCTGTCTTGTTCCCCTCTGTGCTGAGGTTCTGGAGTGGCCTCCCGATGCCTGGATGAGTGAGTGAGCCCCAAAAAGTTACTACATGAGGTGAAGAGACGATACTTGTGCGTGGCGTTTGGCATGGAAGAAACCCCAGCTCTGTGTGAGCTTTTGGGACAGAGAGGAGTTGGGAAGATGGAGAGGCACCAGGCATGGGGGACTTGGGGCAGACTCGGAGGATCCTCAGGGCCACCGGGACTGCAGGAAAAGATGAAGGGAGGTGAAAGTCGTAACCGCGCCACCTGGGGCGAGCGCACAGTAAACGTGGCTGTGGGCATCGCAGGGGGCTGGAATCGCCCTGATGCTGCTGCGTCTCCTGGTGCGGAACCGCTGGGGGAATCTTTACCTTCTCATGGAGTTGTGGACCCCACTCGATCCTTCCCTGTGGCACTTTTATTCTATCACCATCGGAAACGTTTGTTGAAAGCACCAGACAGTTTTGCCTTGTCTTGTGCCTAGATTTGTTTTCCCCTTGGGGGAAGACAATGAGACTTTGTTGAAATGAATTCTCGAGCAAGGAAAAGTCTTCGGCCAAGTTTTGACTTCCATTCTGTAGTTTAATGGAAGGGGTATGAGGTCTTCCGGGGATACTTGGAAATTCCTAGGCTGCTACATGGTTGCACATTTGATGTCACAGTTTCTGCGCACACATCGGTGACAATGAATAGCAAACAAGCCTTGATTTTCCCCATCGGCCAGCTCAGAAGGGGGGTCTCCCCGGTGGTGCCACCCCACCCAGCGAATACACCCCAAAAAGCACTGACCGGAGTCTTCTTATTTCTCCCCGAAGCAGAGCTTGAGAAGTTCAGTTTTCCAATTTGGACCAGAATATGTGGCCTGCTCTGTGGCATGTTGTCCCTAACTGTCCCAGCATCAGGGGCTGTTTCTGCCTTCCTCTGTGAGGTTGGATCGCGTGGTGACAGCTTTAGGAGGGGCAGCTAAGTTCCTTCCTAGGTGCTTCCTGGGAATTGGAGTAGAATATTACGGGGGGGCAGTGTGGAGACCCATGGGGTGCTTCCCGGAGATCTCTCTATCCCTCTCTCTCTCTTAATGAGGAGCTCTAGTGAGATAATTCACACCTATGAGTCACGTATTTGAAGCCTCCAGTGTCCAGGGGCTCTCCGTGTACTCGTGGAGTTATGTAACTCGCTCAATTCTTTTTGAAACATTTCTAACATTCAGAAACAAACCCACAGCCATTAGCCATTGCTCCCACCTCCAACCCCCCACAATCCCGGCCCAGGACAGCCACCAGGTACCTCCTGTGGCTCATGGATTTGCCTCTCAGAATGTGTATGAATGACATCGCAGTACATGCGCACTTTTGAGACTGGCCCTGACACTTAGTGTAGTGTTTTCAGGGTTTATCTGTGTTGTAACATCTATCAGTTCTTCATTCTTGTTGGTGTCAATCAATACAAAGCAGTGAAGTTGGTACAGAACCTTGAGGTGGGACAGTAGGAAACCATCAGTGGCTTCCACAGTCTATTTCGTTACCTTCACGATAGTTGTCCATTCCATCAAGCATCACAAAATCAAGCCAAACAAAACAGAACATTGAATAAAGCAAAACAATACATCAGAACAAAACAAAATAGTGAGAACAATATTGGACTTCAAAAACATGGGAAATCACCCCTATTGGCCATATTGCATACTATTATCCTCCCAGTAGGTGCTCGGACCACCGGCCTCAGGCCGCAAGGTCAGCCAAACAATACAAGCATTCGGTTCCTTTTTGTATCTCAGTTGCTATCGACTCAGCCTGCCCTCTGAACCAGCCGGTTGCTCATAGGGGTATTGGGGGGGTCCTTCATTCCCAGCCCTCCCGGCGGCTCCTGGGAGGTGTCTTCTTGCTTCTGACTTCCTGGGCACCCCTTGCTTACCGGAAGGGCTCATTGACTGCTTCCTGATGGACTGACTCTTCCCAGAACCAGCATGGCTTCTGTTGATTCAAAAGGGGCGCTTTCTCTCTGTCCGGATGACTTTGATTTCTTCTCCTGGCCTAAATGCTATCAGCTGGGACACCCAGTAGACATGGTGAGAGTGGATGTCCTCGTCCTGCTCCTGAGCATAGGGGATCTCGCACCACGAAGTTTGAATTCAGCCTTGGTGTTTCTGTATTTGTTACCAGGTTGAAAAAGTTCCTATTTCTAGGTTGCTGACTTGTTTAAAATCATGAGGAATGATGGATTGTATTCGGTGCATTTTTTCTTCATCCACTGAGATGATTGTGTGGTTTTTACCTGTTTTTCTGCCTATGTACTGTATTAGATTAGCTGCTTTTCTGGGATTAAACCAGACTTGCATTCCTACAGCAATTCTCCCTCGGCGCCCTGTGTGTTAGCCAGGGAAGCTCTCGGAATCCACTCCAACTTTCCTCAAAAGATCCGATTGGTAGTGCAGTCTCTTTGGGCTGGGCCTCAGATTTCATAGTACATGAGGAGGCTTTTGCATGTGTTTTAAAACTTTTATAAGAAGGAGCTCTGTTGTTTGCTTTGACAGATGTGATGCCAGCATAGCCAGACTCTCCGCAGAGCACAAATCAACCTACGAGGGGCTCCAGCACTTGAACAAAGAACAGCAGGCTGCCAAGCTGGTCCTGGAAACAAAAATCAAAGATGCAGAAGGACAGGTAGGACCTGTGTGAGGAAGCTTTTAAAAGCAGGTAATTTCTTCTTAGCTGGGTGTTATTTCTTGTGGGAGAAATTAGCTGAGGCCCCAGCACAGGTTTATGCAAATCACAAGTGTCTGTTTCTTCTTTTTCATTTCACTGAAGTGGTCCTTCATGAGTCTGACAACCAAAGCCTAGTGATGTTTTGGGACAGTCCTAATTGAAAGATTCTTCCCACTTATCCTTAAAACGATTAATATGTGACAGAGAGTCTAAACTGCTGGTCATGGTGGCACATGCCTGCCATCCCAGCACTCTGGGAGGCTGAGGCAGGAGGATTGCAAGTTCCAGTCCAGCCCAGGCAACTTAGCAATTTAGCAAGACACAGTCTTAAAATAAAAAATAAAAGAGCTGGGCATATAGCTCCGTGGTACAGTTCCAGCCTGACAAATGTAAGGTCCTGAGTTCAATTCCTGGTACTGGGGAATAAAATGAAAAAATAAAAAAAAGAGTCAGAGCAAAGGCCCTGTGTTCAGTCCCTAAAACCAAAACAGAATAAAACCTTCTTCTCTCAAGGGTGAGCCGCGCTGTGCTCTGCTGCCTGCCGCTCCCCCCAATTTTGATTCAGGGAAGGGTCGGTGTGCACTGGGCACATGTGCAGGGGCTTCCTTACCACGCGGTCTCCGTGTGGTGCAAAATCAGGACAGTGCAAAGCGGAGGCTGCCTGGTGACGGCAAGGTTTTCCACCTTGAAATTCACTGTCTGATTTTATTTCATAGAGCGGAATTTGGTGTTTCAGTTTGATTTTTGGCCTTGTACGAGTTTCTCTTCATCAATAGGGTGGGTCTTCTGGGGCTTTTCCTCCCTCACCTGCCTTGTTTACCACTCTTCACTCCTAGAGAGATTGTTCTAGAAAAATAATGGCACTCATAGTGCATTCTTCAGGTTAAAAATGCTCATCTCCTGTGTCCAGTAAGGATCTGGAGTTGCTTCTGTGAAAACACAGATGTCATAAAACTATGGAAAAAAAGAATCAAGAGATAAAGCCACTTTAAAAAAAAATAATTTTGAAGACTGAGCAAGGGTGAAATTATTATACCAGAAAATAGATGTAAAAAATATCTCGAGCATCCTGGTATCCATGCCAAAAAACCCACAGACATCCACTGAAAGGGACATACTTTGTTATTCTTCTGGATCTGAAAAGAATGATGAATTTCCAAGTAAGAAATGTTGTACATCATGATTTTTGATGGAAATATGAATATTTCAGAGGACTGGTTTTGTGTTAAATTTTCATGAAAAGACAAGGAGAAACGGGCAGGTAATGGCCTTATCAGAATGCCAGGATCCTGTCCCAGGGTGACGAGGAGTGAAATCATAAACAGAGGACGTAGGGTGCAGAAAAGTTACTTAAAAGATGGAAAGAAAAGAAAGTAAAAAATATAAAGGCAGGAAGTAAAGCTCCCAGCAGCCAGGAGGGTTTGTGAGCTCCCAAGAGGGCTCTTTGTCCAGGAGTTTCTAAGAGGCTTGGAAGGCAGCTCGGGCCCTGCGTCAGCAGTATAATCTCTTCTCTGTAGCAGACACCATGTTTCTTAGTGTCGAGTCTTCGGGGTTTTCACCCAGTGCCCACGCAGTGCCCAGCACCCTTGAGCCAGCGGCCTGCCTTGTGCTCTGGGGACCCCCCCCCAGAGCATCCAAGCACACTTGGCAAACTCCTTTTTGGGGCTGCTGTTGGGTTTGCTCAGTACAGACTGGAACAGTTCAGTGCCTGGGGTGTGATCAATATTTTGATTTCCAGTGGGTGTGTAAGAAAAAACCCCCACAGAGGTGGAAAGAGGAGGCAAACTCCTAAACAATCGCGTCCCAACCCCACTGACCGGCACAGAGTGCAGGAAATGGTTTCCAAAACTGCCCCTGAAGGCTCAGCCTTCTTTTCCAGATTTCCCAGCTCCTGAGCAGAGTGGATTTGTCCATCTCAGAGCAGAGCACCAAGCTGAAGATGTCCCACCGAGACAGCAACCACCAGCTGCAGCTCCTAGACACTAAGTAAGTCCTGAACTTCTCCAAACAGCTTCCTTTTCAAGCGCTTTCTGAGTTTCTGCAATCCTGCCCTTCTTCTCTTGCTGATTTTAATTTATTGCGCACAACGAAAGCCAGCACTGAAGTGGAAAGGAAAAGTTTCCCCGTGACTTGTTGTCACTCTTCTTTCCTAATTATTATTTTTAGTGACTGGATTATTGTTTATTTCATATGTATATTGTGATAAAAAGAGGACTATTTCAATTTTTAAAATTTATTGCAATAAAAGCCATGTTACCATTTAATCCCTCTTAAAATATTCCTCTTTGCTTCAGACTCGCCCACCCTATCATTCTTTCTACTTTTTGAAGCAGTTTTTTTTTTCTTTTTTCTTTTTGAAACAAGGTCTCACTACGCAGTTCAGGCTGGCCTTGAGGTCATTTTGTAGCCCAGACTGGTCTTGAACTCACGAGGATCCTCCTGCCTCAGCCACCCGAGTGCTGGGATTACAGGCCTGCGCCACCTCACCCAGTTTTTGAAGCAGTTCTGAAAGCCCTCTTTTGTATCTTTTCATGGCTGCCTTGATGTCACAAAACCAATTCGAAATGTTTATGTCAATTTCTGTCAAATAAAAACTACGGTGTGTCCTTATTGGCCTCCTTCATCAGATCTGGCCCCACGAAACTCCTGGCTCTTCCCCCAGGTCAAAAGGACCCTGAGAAGTAAACGGTTTGGTTTGATTCAGGGCACTGAGGCAGCCAGGACAGCACAGCTAACGACTCTCAGGAAAGAGGACTCCAGAGCTGCTGCGGAAAGTGGCGATCGCCATGGGTGGGTGTGAGCAGAGCAAGGGCGTTTCGTGAGGGCGTTCATGGCAGTGTGTCTTTTGCTGTAATATTTTTAAATGTTCAAATATTCAGCCTACTTGTGGGCCACCCCTCCTGTTCACTGATGGCTGCGGGTTGGCAGGGTAGGCTCCTCAGTGCTCCGAGCATTCGGTGCTCTGAGTTCTGTTCCGTGCTGAGCAGAAAATCAGACCATTGCAAGTTTCAGGACATTTACAGTATGAGGAGCTAGTGCCATAGACAGACAAGTAGGGACATGAATAGACATGTGCTGTGTTATTATTGATAGCGATAAGAGTTTTTAAAGGACAGATGCGTGGTTGTGGTGGACTGAATGAGGTCCCACGGATATCTCCGCCTCCTAATTACTGGAGCATGTGGACAGTCGGTCAGTCTCCTGGTACGGTAGAAGTGGGCTTTGCAGGTGTGACCAAGCAATGGGTAGGTTACTCTCTATTACCCACGTAAGCCTGATGTGATCACTAGAGCACTTACCAGAGTCCTGGCAAAGAACAGGAAATTCTGGGTGGTGCTTACATCCTGGGGGCTGGGGTCCCTGGGAAGTACCTTTGGCACTGCTAAGCCTTTGTGGAGATCTCATCTCGGGCTGGTGGGAGGACTTAGCTGTGGCGGTTTGGGTAGACCTCAGGCTCAGTGTCATCATGTCACATAATAGCGGTGAGGTCGTGTTCCCCGGCTGCAGGGCGGCACCAGCACCCTTGGGAGAGGGGTCTCTGCTGCCCTAGCGCTTGCCCTCAAAGGGCCAGGGCAGGGAGAGAGCCCAGGGTGAAGCTTCAGTTTTTAAGACTGTGACCAGCAATGTACTCTGACACTTCCACACATGTCCCCTCCGCGGACTTGTTCCTGTGCCTGCACCTAGCTGCAAGGGAGGCTGGGAAACAAGGTCTCCCACTATTGATCCTGGAGGGCTTTTTATGGGGGGTAAGAGAGCAGGTGTCACAGGATGACTGGGGACTTTACCCCAGTGGATGTTCCAGTTAGTATTCTTTAAATCATACATCTATACCACATATATATTTCTGTAATTCTACTACATAGAATAAAACTGAGAAAGGGCAGCGAGGGTAGGTAGCATGTGCAGATAATTCCTGTAAGAGATATGGGAAGAGAGAGGACTAGAGGAATGGAAGTTTGGGGGGGTTTTTACAAGTAAAAAAAAATATTTCTTCTGAATAAAATTGAGGTGTGTCCCTGTGGGGTAAGAGGAGTTTGGGGGACAGGAGAAAACCCAGGAATCAGGCTCCAGTCCTGGAGAGAAAAGGGACAGGAGCCAGGGACACGGAGTCCCTGAGCCAGGGGCACCACGGGCCTCAGGACCACACAGGCCTGCTCCATGTTGTGGTCACCTCAGTGGCTGTACCGCTGTCCTGCGGGCTGCAGCATCATCAGCGGCTTTTGTGTTGTGCATGCCTGCTGTTCCTTCCCAGTGGGTGCTGAGCCAACGCCAGGAGAAGGCATGCCCTGGCTGATCCCCTAGGGCTGGGCGTGGTGCTCCTCCTCCACCCGAGAGATCCGAGGTTGCCTCCTATCCCCTGGAAACCGCCCTGCACCTCACGGGTTCCCTCACTGTCTTAGATTTAAAGGTACTGTTGAGGAGCTCAGCAACCAGATTCTATCTGCCCGGAGCTGGCTGCAACAGGAACAAGAGCGGATAGAAAAAGAACTTCTGCAGAGGATCGACCAGCTTTCTGTGGCGCTCAAGGAAAGCAGTGTAGGTATTGAGGTTTAGCGATCGTTTCGTAGTTGTTTGGTGACAGGTCTGCAGTGTTTGACTGATGTATTTGGTATCACACAGAGCTGTTCAACTGTCTCTTGCCTTTGAATCCATTCTCTGGTTCATGTTCTGTCTGTCTCTATAATAATAATAGTTATTATTATTTTGTTTTGAGGATCAAATCCAGGGTCTCATGTGCATTAAGCCTGTATTCTGAGTACATCTTTAGCCTCTATTCTTTGTATTTTTACTTTGTTTTGAGAGAGAAGGTCACCACATAGCCCAGGCTGGCCTTGAACTAGCTGCGATCCTCCTGCCTCAGCCTCTCGGGTGCTGGGATTACAGGTGTGCACCATCCTGTCTATTCTTTAGAGGGACATAGAACCCTTTGATTTCTTTTGGTTCAAAAGGCTAAATAGAGTTTTCCCAACTTTCAGTTAAGACAAATTTAAATCACAATCTTAAAGATGCAAATTGTTCCTTGCTACATGAAATGAACAGTCATCTGGTCGACCCGGGCTTGTTTGAACTTTGTGATCAGAGCTGAGTAGCTCTGTCCCTACAGGTCCCCTCCAACCCCCCAGAACCCCAGCCTGCAGCAGCCCAGGGTCACAAATCTCAGCCCTGCCAGCCCCTTTCCATTGCTTCCTGTCCCCGCCTCTCATGAAGTGTGATGGAAAGAAAACCGTTCATATGTTCATGGGGTTTCCCCGTACCTTTATCAGGCCTACTGATTATGTTACTGAGATTTGTACTAAAGCATTTACGGGTTTTAAGCCTTTTGATTGCTGTTTGTTTTTATATGTAGATTGGTTTAATAACCTACAGTAGACCCCAAGGTAATAGTGACTTTAATAAGACAGAAGCTTATTTCTCTCCTGGAAAAGAAACCTGGCTGTGGGCCACGCAGGCCTGACCCAGGCTTCTTTCAGTGTCACTCTGTACCAAGGCCAGGGAGTAAACTGCCATCCTCACAGTTCAGCATGGCTGCTGGAGCTCCAGCCATCGACTAAATTCTTGAAACAGGAAAAAGAAAGAAACAAAGGTAGATATCTGCTGTCTTTTACCTTCTCCAGGAAGCAGTCACACATGCTAACATCTCATTGGCCAGAAATTAATCCTATAACGGCCACACAGGCGCTAAGCCAAGGGTCTGCTAGGCAGAGGACATGTGGAAAATGTAGTTTGTATCTGGGTGCCCTTTTTCTGAGCTGGAAATCGGGAGTCTGGTGGGGCAGAAGCAATGGAGAAAGATCTTGAGGTGGGTACCAAGAAGCCGCGTGATTCTGCCCCCACATAGGTTGTGAAGCGGGAAGGCGGGGATGTAGGTGCGAGGCGGTCTGCAGAGTCCTCAGGTGCCTTTCTTCTCCTGGATCTCAGGCAGCCAGCGAAAGGGATGCGGAGATGCTCGGCCAGTTGTCAGCCCGACTGGACAAGCTAGAGGACACTCAGAGGAAGAGCCCGGACAGTGCCAGGACCAAGCAGGAGGAGGACAGGGTGCATGGGCGGATCACCAAGCTGGAGCTACAGATGCAGGAAGGCTTGCAGGAAATGAAAGCAGAAGTCAATGCCGGTAGGCCAAACCCAGCGGCTCCCACGCGCTGTTTTCTGTTGTTTCTCGAAGCCATCAGTTAGGAGCCCTAGAGCTCCCGCAGCGCAGGCAGTAACTGTGGTCATCCTCGCAGTTCGAAGTGGCTGCTGGGGTGCTGCCATTGACGGGGGTTCTAGAAACAGCGGAAACCACTGTCTTTTAACGTCTCCAGGAAGCTGTCACGTACACATTTCATGCTGGCTAGGGCGGATCCTATGGCCACACTGGCTGAGGAGGCAGCAGATTGGTGACCACAGTGGAATGGCCTTCCCCGCAGCTGTGCTGTGTTCCATCAAGCTTTGAGTTCCCAGTACATGAGCTTGGGTGGGTCCTAAAGCCCAGAGGTTTCTCTCTTGGAGTGCAGCACTGCGCTTCTTAAAGATTCCGCCCTGTTACAGTTGTAACTAAATTTCAGCCTGAGCCGGAGAGGGTACATTCAGATCCTAGCAGACGGCTGAGCACTCTGAATTCAGGATATAGGACTGGGACCAAGGGGTAGAAGAAGTTCCCCAAAGATGGATTTTTAACTCAGGCAAAAATAGTTTGTAATTTAGTCCCTAAAGACACTGCTGGTTTTGTGAGACTCAGAGCCCTTTGCTCCTGAAAGGATTCTTGGGGCTGCCCAGCACTGGGGAGGCTGAGGCAGGAGAATCACCTTGAGTTCCAGGCCAGCCTGGGCTACAGACAGAGTAAAAGACACCCTGTCTGAAAAAAACAAAAGGTTTCTGGGGGAGTCTGGTGGATCTGATCACGAAGGAGAAGATGGTCCTCCTGAGAAATGGGGGTCAGCTAGGTCCCAGCTCCTCTCATTTCATGAGTTCCTCATGTCCCATTACCCTATTTTAGTGACACGGAAATAAAATTATTCCAAGGGTAATTTTATTACCAAAAGTTTACTTTATGAAGCTATAATTAAACTTTTGATGGGAGAAACTGTAAGGGTAAAGTTGCATTTTTTCTCTTGGTTTTGGGGCTGTTGGAATATGATGCTTGAACAGTTTGTCCATGTCCAGCATTGCCTCATTTCCTGAGTGAATTATTGTCGTGTGTTCAACCACTGTTGAGGCCCTTAGTCAGCACCTAAAGGCCGGGGATTTAGCTCAGCGGCATAAGCGCCTGCCTTGCAAATACGCAGATGTGAGTTCGATCCCCAGTACCAAAAAAAAAAAAAAAAATAGCACCTAATAAGGAATACATATGAACCTTTGTAGAATTAAAAATACTTTTTATTACAAAGATAACATATTTCTTAATGGAAAATCAAAAGCATAGAACAATTTTAAAATACAGCTTCTCTGAGGTCATTTTTATGTACATTTTCTCTAATATTGTATTATACCAACATGAAAATTCATGCTATACATACTTGTTTACCTTTTTGTTTGTTTGTTGATCTTTCTGCTGTGTAGTTCAGACTGGCTTTGAACTCATTTTGTACTCGAGGCTGGCCTTGAATTCAAGGCAGTCCTCCTGTTTCAGCCTCAAAGTACTAGAATTAAATACTGGTTTATAACCTGTTATCTTATTTAGTAATTCTTGTACCTTTTCATGTCAGTAAAAATATTTTAATGAGTAATTTATACAGTTTTTCATGATATGTCATATAAGGAAAATTTTCTGAGAGAAAAATGCTAAATTTTACAAGTGAAGACAAGACTAAAAAAAACATTTAACTAAAAAAAGATTAAAAATATTTAACTAAAAACAGGAATATAGAATAATATAAAATACTTTTTTAATAAAGACTTTAAACTTTTTGATTTTTTTGCTTGTTTGAGACAGGGTCTTGCTATATAGTTCAGGCTGGCCTTGAATTCAGGGGATCCTCCTGCCTCAGCCTCCAGAGGGCTGGGATGACAGGTGTGTGCCCCCATGCTGGCTGCTACTCAGTGTTTTCTTGATGATTGTGACATGTGGCACCTTTTCAGCCCTGTTAGCCATTCAGGTCCTGGTCTGGAATCACACATCAGATCTGGTCACCCTGTCTCTTCCTGGGTCTCCTTAGATCGGGGCCGGTTCCTCAGCAGTCTTGAAACTCGCAAAGAGCTCCGGCCAGGGTTTTGCAGACTGTGCCCGGGTTGGGTCCATGTGCCTCCTTGGGGTGATGTTTGGGACATGTGGGTCACAGGAGTGACCTAGGTCCCGTCCCAGTGTCTTACCGGGATGCCCCTGCTACTGGTTTCCCGTTGGACGTGAGCTGGATCGTTTGCTTCAGGCTGCAGGTGCTGGGTTTCTCCAGGGTAGCAGCCCCTCACCCCTTCTGCAGTGGAAAAGTGGGTTCCAGGGAGGGAGACCCCGCCAACCGTGTGTCCCCTCGGTCTTCACCGGGCTATTCCCCGGAGTCTTGGCAGCCGAGGCCCCGGTCAGGACCACGCTGGCTCCACAGGCTGCAGCATGTGACCGGCGCTGCTTTGGGGGCTTTAACCCTGTGACATTTGGCTCCTCTTGCAGGGTTCACAGCCATCTACGAGAGCATCTCCTCCCTCAGGCAGGTGCTCGAGGCCAAGATGAAGCTGGACAGGGACCAGCTGCAGAAGCAAATCCAACAGATGCAGAGGCCGGAGGCCCCGCTGTGACTGGGCCACCAGGAAGGGTGCTCGGAGGTGTCACCGCGGGCCTGGGCCCCTGCTCCCGAGGCCGGGCCAGTGCTGTGCTGTGGGTGTGCAGGAAGCAGGTCTCTGCGGCCCAGACGTTTACCCTCGTCTCCAACACACTCTCTCTGCAGTGTATTCAATCCAGTTTTTACCACTTTCTTTCACTGCTCTAAATTCAGTGGACGTCCCCACCCCCACCCTGGGAAAGGCTTTTACCCCTTCATTTTATGAATGAAAAGACTTAATTTTTTTTTCAATGCTTGATGCTCTATCCAAGACTATTGAATATTTTGAAAAATGTCATGGTGATTTTTTTTTAAAAATTAAGAAAATAAGCCGGGCATAGTGGCTCACGCCTGTGATCCCAGCACTCGGGAGGCTGAGGCAGGAGGATCACCGCAAATTCAAGGCCAGTCTGGGCTACAAAGTGAGCTCAAGGCCAGCCTGAACTGTATAGCGAGACCCTGTCTCAGACAAACAAAACAAAACAACAACAACAACAAAACAAAAGAGTTGTCACGGGAATGTGCAGCTCCACCTTCTCAATCAAGGCTGTACTGACAGATTGGAATTCAATCTTTGAGTCCACATCTGGGTTTATTACTGTTCTCTGTGTTTCTTATATTGGTTGTCTTCCTGTCAATCTTCTATCTTTTCTAAGGGGGAGAGATTTAACAATGGGGAAAAAAATCTGCCATTTCTACAATGAAAATAGACTTACAACTGCTAACTGCCATATAGATTGGAAATGAAAATGGAAATTTCAAACATTCTGGGTACTACAAGGCACAATATTTACACCCACCTAGATATACCAGGTTTTAATATTTAAAGCTATTTTTTAATCAGCCACTTGTGTAGTGATAGCCATATATTTACTAATGGAATAGTGGTTAACCATTTGTTGACTGCACAATTAATTACTCATTAATCATGATAGGATGTGAGAATTTTCCAGACTTTATGACCTCTCTAAATGTTTCCAAAATTGGCACATGGTGCCAGGGTTTATATACATTTATTGTAACTGTATTCTTGTGCCTTGGTCTAATCACGTCAGTGCACTGTACCCTATAAAATCTTTGCCGACAAGAGAAAGCGTAATAATAACAGCAACTCAGAATTATGATATCAAAATGGGATCCTATGTATTTTTTAAATGTTCTGAAAACTTGACTTCTGTGAGGACATGAATCATTCCGGGTTATTATAATGGAATAGAAATTGATACTTTTGTATGGACAGAGAGACAAATTGCACTTGTAATACTGTCGGGAAGCTTTCACCTCCTGCCACTCTGTGGATGATTTTCATGTTGTGTGAACCGTGGTCTCCGATCACTTGTGCAAACCGATAGTGAAACCCACCATTCAGAGGTGTGAGGGCACCCGGCACTGGGCGGGGGGGACGGGAATACTTCAAAGTGTTCTGGTTTTTTTTCTTAACACTTTTATTTTTTGTTGCGGTTCCATTTGCCAAGGACTCAGGACAATAAAAGCATTTTCTATTTTTAGTCTAAATCACAAACGAAGCATCTAACTGGCTGTTACTGTTTACACCGTATAAATATGCTGCTGGAGGGAGGATGTCACCTGCTGTTCTCGGTGGCTTGGCAGGAGTTTCTGTAAAGCGTTTGTGTGTGAGAGGTCACGTGGGGAGTGTGCACACGCCATGCAGCATGCTCTTCCCGTCTGTCACCTCCGTAAGGTGAGCGCCCACCTAAATCGGAGAAGAGGTCCGAGCTGTCTTGCAGTTGGGGGCTTCTTTCTGTGCCGGGGTGCCTCAGGGCAGGACGGGGTGGGCACAGCGACAGGACAGGCAGCCTCCACCCCGGTCCCTCTGCCCTGGGGTCTGAAGGAGGAAGGGTCAGCATCTGACACCTGGGAAGAAGGGGACGGGATCCCCAGCCGGGCTCTGGCTAAGGGGGTGGCATGAGGGGGGGCTGCGGGGCCATGGGCTGGCGTCTCAGGTGCTCCACTGACGCCGTCCGGTGTGACCCTCAGCCCTGGCTGCATTGCCCTCGCCTGGGGAGTGTAAAGAGCCCCCCACCCCAGGCTCACTGCCCCCCAGACCATCACCGGCACCCTGGGGAGGTGGCACAGACGGGTGCGATGCATATCAGAGGTCCAGTGGTGGGCAGGAGGGGGGGACAGACCGCGGGGACACCCAGGGACAGTGGGGTCCACCCAGGGACACTTCTCTCGCCAAAGGTTCACTGAGAGTCAGCTTCCCTGTACGCTCCTTTATCAGAAATTTGCAATAAAAAGAATAAAATGTCAAAATAATTGTGGCGTGTGATTTGCAAATTGAAAAGGCTTTTAACCTACTTAGGTGAGTGGCCTCAGGAGAGAAGCCTTTGTTTCCTCTGCTGTGGAAGTGCTGAACCTGTGTTCACTGAAGACTCCTGACCCTCACCCCTTGTATGCGACCCATCCATCTCTACACAGAGCTGAATGAAATACCGTTCATCTACCCATTTTACAGATGGGAAAAACTGAGTCACCAAACAATAACCAACTTGCCTCAGTCCTTACTGCTGATTGAGTGTACATAAAGCCATGTAGCTGTACTTAAAATGGTTAAGGTGGTGTATTTTACATCTTACCACAGTATTTTAAAAAAGTAAAAACAGCGTCATGCCCCCCCCCCCAGCTGAGCCTTCTGCTGAGGTCACACCCACACTGCAGCAAGGCAGGATGGTGTCTGGCCAGCAGATGCTACGAAAACATCTGCCACTTACATTGCTGCATTTGGGTAAGGGGTCCTTCCTAGCAGTGGAGCTACCACACCAGCACTACGGAACCCTGGCAGGATCATACCGTGAAAGTGCTTTTATCTGAGGTGTTGCCAGCTACAGATTCCTATGTATAGTCTCACGGAACACGCTTTATGAATGGGTAATGTTCTTTGCAGCATTTATTAAATAGCAGATACCTTATCACTTTTTCTCAATACTGAGACTTGAACCCAGGGCCCTTGCACTGAGGTATGTTGTCAGCCCTTTTTAAATTTTGAGACAGGGTTTTGCCAAGTCACTTAACTCATCCAGCCTGAGATCAAACCTGTGATCCTCCTGCCTCAGTCTCCCAGAACACTGGAATTACAGCCATGTGCCCCAACACCAGCTTATACTACTTTGTCACATTTAATCTTTGAATTGACCCTATTTGGCATGCATGGTTATTTTCATTTTGCAGAGAGAGCGGAGAGAGAAGTTTGATAGCTATTCAAGGCCAGACAGCTAATTCATGGGAGAGCAGACACTCGAATCCATATTCATGCATCTCCAAAGCCAGGTCTGCCATTTTACTTCCAAATAAGAAAACCTGAGACATAAAGTGATCCGTCAGCATCCTACTGTTCTTTGGAGTCACAGTACTTTCTGGGTCAATGGTTCTCCGGGAGATGCAGACCTGCAGCTTGTCAGCAATGCAGACCCAGGACAGTAGCTCTGAGGACAGTCTGGCATTCTGTCAGCACTGTGTACACACCTCCCACCCCGGGTCTAACTCGAGTACCTGGGACTGCACCTTCTGCAGCCATTAGCCACACATGAGCCCCACCCACCCCAGGCTTACTTATCTATGTACATTTATGTCTGTTCTGCCAAAGTCCTGGTTCTCCCTTTTGCTTTTCCCAGAAGACGCTTCTCTGTGAGGAGTGGGCAGGGCTCGGTTTCAGGAAACTACCTTGGCTCTTTGAGGCCCTAATCCACTCAATATGCACCATAATTTTGGAGGCAGCATCCATGGCCCTAACATGTTTGTTTTCAATGCCGATAGCATGTCGGGTAACACTCTGGACGCTCCTGGTTTTACCATGGTAACATTTGTGGGGGGTTTTTAGGTGGTGGTGCTGGGATAGGAACTAGGGCCTCGTCCATGCCAGGCTCTTCGGGGAGCCAACCCCACTGGTTTCCTCCTGAACCCCTTGTTCGCTGGATGCCTACTGTGCTGCCTCTGGTGGACTGGCATGAGGTGCAGGAGGCCAAACAAACAACTGCCAATTTCCTAGGCTGGAGAACACATAATGGGCACCTTCCATCTCTCCCTCTGTGCTCCTCATTTTGGTGAATGGCTATAAAAGCACAGTTCTGGCCAAAAGGCAGTGGTGTGGCCACTTCAGCTGCTATACAATTAATAAGAGTTCAGCACCTCCGAAAGTTCCAGCCTTTAGCTGAACTGCTGCATTTCAAGGGCTGGGTGGCCTCCCGTGGTTCCTTAGGGGCAGAGCTATTGTCCTGTGCTGGACGCTGCCGCTCTGGAGCCGGGCACCCCAGGGACAGCCAGACACAGTTTCGCATCTTCTGTCAGTGGAAAATGTGTTTTGGAACTAGATTTCCTCCCGCCTTGTTCCTACAATGCAGTGTTCGCTGATCTTCTTGGAGACAGCTTCATAGGGCTTGAGTTATGAGTTACCGCCCAGCCAGACTGGCAAGCTCTGGAGACCTGCTGTGTAGCACTGGACCCACAGTTAACGGCCACCTGCGGTACCCTGCCACGTTTCTGGAGTCCTAGAATGTTCTAGGGTATTCTAGAACATTCTGAAGAGTTCAGATCTCCTCTTACCTGTTCGTACCACTACAAAGCAAGTTTTTTTTTTTTTTGTTAAAAAAGATTCTGTTGGTTCTGATCAGTAGTCACAGGCATCTGTGTTGACAGAGACCTGATGACCAGCTCCGGCTGGGGGCAGGTCCAAGGTCACCAACGACCTGGAGGGGCCAGAGTTGCTGCCCCTGCCACGTTTGCCCTAGAACATTCTAGGTGTGCAGGACTCCTGGCAGGGTTTTCTTGACAAATGACTTATGATTCTGTTGGGGCTGCCTGGTGTGGGGGGAACTGGCAGCCCCGAGGATTAGGCCAGGCAAAGTCAGACACCCTGGAAACTTCACAGGGTGCCTAACACTCCATACTTGGAGTGTTAATAATATTTTAATGCAACATTTTTAGAGCTCAAAATCAGCACAGAACATCATGAACCAAATACCAGATCTTAAATCAAGGCCAGATTCAACCATGCTGTGCCGCAGCTGGGGAATTGGGGAAAAGGGAAACCAGGCCCTGCGTGCATGCTTCTGTGCAGGGCTTTGTGGAGACGGGACGTTTTGTTTAGGGTGGGCTTTGGATAATTTTTACTTTTAGAAGCATCACAGCTATTTGTTATTTAACTTGATTCCTGAGCATGGGACCGGCCCTCCTTACCGTCTGCATTTGAGGTGACTGCTAGCTGTCATGGGTGTATCTGACGGCTTTACTGCGGTCTCTGGGCTGTTTCTGTCTGTAACTGCCATGCTGTGTTTAAATTTCCAAATTCATGACTTGGCTGCTTGTGGAACCAGGGATGAAGCAGCATCTGACTGGGACCCTGGCCTCTGGTGTGAGACCCGGAGGAGGAAAGCCCTTAGCCAAGGTTATAGGTGCCCGCTTGGTGGACTCATTGGCTTCTGCTGCCCCCTCCTGGACAGAATGGAAACTTCCAGGACAGCCGCTCAAGGCTTAGTCTGTAGGTCAGGAGCCTGGAGCCAGAGACGCACTGGGCCTTGGAGAACCGTGTGTGTGATACAGCAGTGAAGAACGGGGACAGGAATTCTGCCCAGGTGGAATCTTCCACCCGGTGAGGACTGTGTGTGTGTGTGTGTGTGTGTGTGTGTGTGTGTGTAAGGTTGTCCAGTAACACCACTACTCAACATAGTACTTGAAACATTAGCCCGAGCAATCAGGCAAGAGAAAGAAGTAAACAGGAAAAGACAAAGTCGAGCTGACATTATTTGCCAATGACAAATACCTAGAAGACCCAAAGATCTCCCCCCAGAACTCTTTGAATTCATAACCAATTTCAGTAGCGTAGCAGGTTACAAAATTAGCACACGAATATCAATAGCATCGATGTATCCCAATGATGAACCTGAGGAGAAAGAATTTAGGAAAACGAGATCAGTCACACTAGCATAAAAAAAAAAAAATTAAATGCCCTGGAAGTTTCCTAGCCAAGACCTCTAGAATGAAAGCGGCAGCGCTCTGAGAAAGGAGCCTGAGGAAGACGTGGGAAAAAGTATGTCCTGTTCCCAGACGGGCAGAGACCGTGCTGTCACCGCCACTGCTCTCCCCAAGCTGACACACACATTCAATGCTGTTCCGATCAAAATGCCAGCAGCAGTCCCCACAGGATGAGAGAAGATGACCCTAAATTCATGTGGAGGTAGAAGAGACCGTGGATGGCAAAAGCAGTCTCGGGCAACAAGAGCAAGCGGGGGCATCGCCATTCCGGACTTTGGGTTGTACGGCCAAGCAGCCGTGGGGCTGGCACAGACACAGACTCTGTGTGAATGGAAGGGACGGAACCCAGCGAGGTCAAGACAGCGAGGGCCCTCACAACTGACAGCCAGCGGTCGCCACCGCGAGAATAGAGGGTGCAGAGAAATCCCCAAGCATAGCAAGCTGTTTGATGCGCAATAAAGGGTCCAAAACGCATCCCACAGGAAAAGCAGCCTGTTTAACATGGTTCCGGGAACGCTGGCTGTTTATAGGCTGAGGATAATGTTGGGCTCGCATCTCTCACCGGGTACAAACTAAAATGGAATGAGGTCTAAACATTACAACAGAAAAACCGGAAAACAGGTAGGCAAAACTCTAAGTCACAGGACTAAGCAAGGATTTTCTGGACGGAACTCTAACGGCACAGGAAATAACACCAAGAATCAACAAATAGGATCATATCAAATTAAAATCCTGCTCATAACAAAGGGAAGAATCTGTGGGGCGAAGAGACAGTCTGCAGAATGAAAACACAAACTGCTGGCTATTCCTCAGACAGAGGACTAATACCAAGAATGTATAAAGAACTAAAAAAAAAAAACTAGATCACCCCAAATAAAAGACCCAATGCCGAAATGGGCATGTGAAATGGACAGACACTTCTCAAAAAAAAAAAAAAAGTACAAATGGCTAATAAATGATGAAAAAATATCCAGCATCTTTTGCCATCAAAAAAATGAAATGCTGAAATTTCATCTTACACCAGAAAAAAAGAATAGCACTGGGTGTGGTGACCTATGCCTATAATCCATCCCTCAGGAGGCTGAGGCAGGAGGATCGCCATGAGCTCGAGGCTGCCTGGGTTACAGTATGAGTTTAAGAACAGCCTGAACTATACATCGAGACCCTGTCTCGAACAACAAGAACAAGAATAATAACAAAAATCTATGAATAATAAATGCTAGTATGACTGCTGTGAAACAGGAGCCCAGTTAGGATAACCACTGTGAAAGTCACTATAGAAATTCCTCAAACAACTAAAACTAGCAATTCCATTTGACCTAGTTATTAGCTTTCCAAGTATCTTCCCAAAAGAGCTAACGTCATCATAACAGCTATAAGTGCATACCTATGTTTATAGCAGCACAATTCATAACAGCTAAACCCTGGAAGCCGCCCGTATGCCAACAGGCAAATGGGTAAAGAAAATGCAGTGCCTATGTATTGGGGAATATTACTTGGCTAAAAAGAGAGTAAGTTTGAGACATTTGTAGGAAAACGGATACACCTGAAAAATGTAATTAAATCAGACAGTCAGGCTTAAATATTATCTGGTATCTCTTATTTGAGTGAGACAGAGTATAGATAAAAAGCAAAATAAAGGATTGGTAGAAGGAGACAGGGAAATAGAACATTTGCAAATAAGAGACCGAGGGCCAGGCAGTGAGCGGGGAAGGGGAGATAAAACCCTGAAGATGTGTCATGAGCCCGAACCAAGCAGCCACCAGGACTGTGGACAGCATATGTCCTAAAACTGGAAGAAGAATAATCATGGAAATGGGGAGAGTGGACGCAGGTCAGAGGGGGGGGCTGGGTGGGCAGGGGCGGGGAATAAGAAAGAATCGAGGTGTGTCCTGTGTGACCAGGGTCCACTTGGTGGACCACGGACCGGTCCTAATAGGTAAAAATACAAACGATAAATAAAGACGTGCTTGGCAGGCAGCTTAGGGTGAGATGCTCGCAGGGGATGGGTGAAGCGCTGGGTTTGGACCTAGTATCTCACACACCCACAAAAAAAGAGCTTATAAAGGTTTGCTAACAGATTTTAAAATAGAATTTCTATTCAAAGGTTATTTTTCTGCTACAATCTTAAAATCTTAAAAGACAAAACTAAGAGTGACAGGACACAACATTTGAAGTAGGAATTATTCAAAGACAGTGACTTGCTTTAACGGTGGGATTTTCCCTAGACCTTGTTAAACACCCTTCTGAAGATAGAGCCCTGCGTGCGCTTCCCGCGTCAGAGTCCATCTGGGCGCTGGGTCTTGCCCTTTGGCCCCTGGTGGTGGCAGCTTCCGCGTTCACCCCACTGGACACCTCGCTGTGCCCTGCTGTGTTAAATTCTGTGTGTTAAAGTTGAGGGACCTGGGGAGGTGTCCCGGCGGCGCAGAGCAGAGGGACAGTGATTGTCACTGTGATGGTGGTGCGGTTTCTCTGCCCGCCGTGCCTGTCTCTCCCTGTGTACCTTGTGGCTCTCCAGAGCCACCTACCTGTCTTGTCCTTCTAACAAACCAGCACTGTCTCTACTGCTGGACAGTAGCGTCCTTGCTTGCTTTTTTCTTTTCCTTCCCGCCCTGCTTTTTGAGACAGGCTCTCACAATGCAGTTCAGGCCGGCTTTGAGCTGACTTTGTAGCCCAGGCTGGTCTTGAACTTGCAATGATCCTCCTGCCTCAGCCTCCCAAGTGCTGGGATTCCAGGTGTGTGCCACCACGCCCGGCCTTGGATAATAGCTTTTGGGTATTGTCTGATATTGTGCTGGGCACACACACCTGTGTCCACCAAGTCCTGGACAGAGCCACCCTAGGTCCTTTCCTGGGGCCTCTGCTGGCTCCTCAGCTCCTCCAGGACAAGCACACACACTCCCTAGATAAAGAGCAGATGAAAAGACAGAGAGTGAGAGATAAGGAGGCGGATCTTTGCAGAAAAGAAGGGGACCGGATTTGGAGGGAAGAGGAGGGGAGGGAGAGAAGGGGATGGATGAAGAATTAAGCTGCACCCCGCCCAGGGACCAGCTTCACACGGGGAATGTGAGCATCGTGTCCTGCAAACACAGACTTGGAAACAATAAAACTTTACAAAGGAGAAGAGTCTAGGACAAAGCCGGCAGTGAGATTTACATCCTTCCCGGGCTGTTCTGACGTCAGAGCCACACGGGGATGCCATCCTCCCTCCCCTCCTGCCATAGCGATCCTAGTTTCCTTCTGGGCGAGCTGACACCTCTGTGGCACCAGGACAGGTGTGCGTGTGTGTGCGTGCGTGTGTGTGTGTGTGTGTGTGTGTGTGACTGACAGAGGACCCACACAGACTGGCTCGCCTTCCTGGAAAGTTTCCGGGTATCTGCAGAACTGAGATGCTGAGCCAGGGGGTGCAGATGGGTTGGGTGGCATCTCGGGGTCCCCTGACATTTCCTTTGGGGGTGGGGTGGGGACAGCTCCTTGCCCTGAGCCTCTGGTCTCAGAGTAGGGAGAAGCTGCTCCCAACAGTTCTGGACGGGTTAAGATCTTTGAACCGTGGAAAATAAAAATGAATGCAGTTTTGTTAACTGTTTTTTCCCCAGAGGGTCTGTGTTGGGGGGGGATGCCAAAAGAAAGATAAAAATTTCAGGGAGCACGGAATTATCCTGGCCTCGGACATGAGGGCACTAACTTTGTGCGAAATGCTTTTGCACACGTGTCCTCTGCTAAGGGTTACTGCTAGGCATTGTAAAAATCACTTATTGTAGGTCTCTTCAGCATGTTTCAAAAGTGAGAAAGTAAAAAAACAAAAAACAAGAGTGAGAAAGTGTTTTTCTGCTTTCATAAATAAACAGAAATCATTTCACTGTATCTCAGCTCTTTTTTTTTTTTTAATGAGCCCAGAACAAACAACTCTGCCACTAGATGGAGTAATAGGTTAAAAATATAAGAACCTATTTCCCCTACATCCCTTCTTTAATAAGGATGATCAGGGACTAGTCCAGGGTTCTGTAATCTGTGCCTAAACCATTTAGCCCAGCGATCCCATTACGATGATTAATTCTCATTGTTGGAGGAGGAAACTAAAGTTGTTAATTGTGATCGAACACCTTACATGTTAAGTACTCTGACACAAGTATCTCATTTAATTAGACAGCAGCTCGGTAAGTAGGAAATCACGGCACCCATGTTACCAACAGGAAAAAAATCTTAGGAAGTTGGTCCAGGCTGTCCAGTGAGGAATGCGGGGTGCTGAGGCTGGGCAGGGGGAGTGTCCCTGTTACAGCCTACAGCTCCGGGAAGGAAGCCCCAGGTCGCCGCCCTGCTTTGTTCAAGCAAACCACACAGCCTGCATTTCCCAAACCTTGAGAACCGCAAAGGCCAAGTGGGAGCCTGGGGTGGTGGGGGGTGCGCCTGTGATCTCAACACTCTGGGAGACTGAGGCAAGAAGGTTGCCGGTTCCAGCTCAGCCTGGACAATGGAGTGACTCAGAGAGACCCTGTCTCAAAATTAAAAACTGAAAAAGGGGGCTGAGGATGCAGCTCAGCACGAAGGCCCAGTCATTCCCTGTACCCCAAAAAGATGGCAAGTGGAAGGGGCGTCTGCCCTGTGTGGTCCCAGCCCCCTCTGGCCCCCTGCAGTATTTCTAAGGTGTCCCCAGGAACGGAGGTAGCGTGCCCCTTAGGGCAAAGTCCTGGGGTTCATTCTTTTCCCATTTCTGTCCCTGAAGACACTCCTTGGGGGTAAGAAGTCCCCTGCTTTGAATCCCTTTTAGAACACTAACAGTGTTCTGATGCCCGAAAGAAGATCAATAGCTAATAGGTGATTAATAACCACGGGGAATAAATGGAATGAGAGATTATTACAGGAGCTCCGTCCTTTATCCGAGGGGCCGAGGGAGCACCGTCCAGACCCGAGTGGGAGCCTGAACCTTGCATATACTGAGTAATATATAGAGAATAATCAGGCCCAGGAGGGGGTTAACAGTAACTGGTAACAGGATGGACTGGCTATGTCAGTGTGCTGCAAATAAAGTTATTAAAGACATGAGTCATTTATTTCTGGTAATCTCACATTTTCAGAGACAGGCTGAGGCAGGGGATGCCTTGCAGGGGGTGCGGGAGGGCTGGGCACAGAGACCAAGGAGGGGGTGGGGGTGGGAGCAGGAGGCTGGTCCTCGTCGTGGCCAGGGCTCTGCTGGCCGCAGCAAAGGCCACGGACCAGGAGCTACGACTGTGAGACTCCCTCCCCAGCATCCTTCCGGGACCCGACCCCTCCTGCTGTCCGGGAACAGTCCTCATGGTGCCCATGGAGCCTCCAGCTCTCGGTGACGCTGCAGGACGCACAGTCCCTGTCCCCCCAAGGCCGAGGGCCCTGCCAGGCTTCTGTGCGGCAGCCCCGAGGCTGTGACTCCTCAGCAAAGCAACTCCGGGCCACCAGCTGTGCCATCGCCCTTCCGGGCCACACCTTGGTGGTTTCTCTGGAGCCAGCGCTCTCCGGCCTGCGTGGCCCTGGTGGAAGGGTCATGTCCAGGACCCTGTGTTCCCATGCAGGGGATGAATGCCGTGGGCCAAGCTGCTGCCTGAGCTGACTTAGAAACTCGACCCTGAGCTGAGAGCCCCAAGGAAACTGCTGGGGTTGAACCCTCCCCAGGCTGGCACTTGGGATGCCCAGCTTGGTCCTGGGAGCTGGCCTTCTTTCTGTCCCCAGGCCTGGCCCTGGCTTCTCACGCACTTGTCTTCTGAGCCCCATGCAAGTTGAGGGGAGAGTGGGGTGGTGAGGGCTTTCGGAAGGGAACAGTCTTGAGCAGAATAAGAGGAATTAAAGGTGAGGAGGAGGAGGAGGAGGAGAAAGAGGAGGAAAGAACACTGGGAGGGAAATTCAGGTTCCCCAACCCCAGAGGGGCAGGAGGACTGGCTTCCTGTGGCTCCACCATATGTTAGTCAGTGTTCCCTTGCTGTGGCAGAATCCCCGAGGGTGGTCAGCTTAGCAGAGCAAAGAGGTTTATTTTGGCTCGCAGTTTCAGAGGTGTCAGTCCATGGCCACCTAGCCCTTTCCTATGGGCCTGGAGCAAGGCCGGGGATCCTGGGCAAGCACGGCACAGAGGAAGCTGCTCATCTCAGGGCGTGTAGGAAATAAAAAGAGAGAGAAAAAGAGAGAGGGAGAGAAGGGGCAGGACAGGAGTCAGGGACCCTGGCCCCGTCCAGCCACAGCCCCAGTGACCTACTCCCTCCACCTCCTGAACCCCCGAGCTGGAGGCCAGGCCTTCACACAAGGCCTTTGGGAGGCACAGAAGGTGCAGACTATAGGCCCCAGGGAACCCTAGAAGTGCAAAGCCCAGGGCCAGGAGCTGCTGTGGCTTCTGTAACGCTGGGACATGGACCACAGGTTGTGGGTTACAGAGGCGCCTGGGTGTCACGGAGGAGGAGGAGGAAGAAGAGGAGGAAGAGCAGGAGGAGGAGGAGGAAGAGCAGGAGGAGGAGGAGGAGGAGGACTCGGGCTCATTGAGACGAGGCCCCCAGCTGTTGGCCACCTGGCCCTGCCCTTGAGGGGCCACAGGTCCTCTCCACGCCTGCGTCACTCTGGCCTCCCCAGCCAGCCCCAGGCCACCTAATCCCTGGCTGTCCCACCCACCTAATCCCTAGCTGTCCCACCCGCCTTCCGCCCCGTGGTAACCACCCCACCCCCTGCCCTGGGAAAGTGCTTCCCCCCAGAGAGGAATTTCCTTTTCCTCTTCCCTCATTGCCCTTTCAGGCAACCACACTTTCATTTGGCAAAGGCGAATATTCTGAGGCTAGTTTCCAGCCGGTGGGGAGGGGGGGCTGAGCTACGGGGGAGTGGGGGTCTGTGGAGGGGGAGTTTCCCAGCTTCCTCCTGGGCTGGCTGGGACGCGCTTGGGTCAGGACAGCCAGGCAGGGACGGCCGGGGACCCACTTGCTCTTCCTTAGACACAAACTGCTAGCATCGTAGAGTAACTTAAAGCCCTGCTGGTGTTTTTATGGTCTCCTGGGCCACCAATTCAGAAAGGAGTGTGGCTGCCAGTGGGGAGCTGCCTCAGCTGCCCACCTGCGATGGTGGAATTGGGGCGCCTGACCTCCTGCATCCTCACTGGGCTGTGTGTGGTCGCTCAGTCTCTCATCCAGCACTTGGGAGGCTGAGGCAGGAGGAGCGTGAGTTTAAGGACAGACTGGGCTACATAGTGAGGTTTTCTAAAAAAACATCAAAAGTTTCTCCACTGATTTTCTTCCAAGACATGGGCTATCTGTAGGGTCCTTCCTGGATGGGGGCCCTCAATGCTAGGACAACAAACGGTCCCCTCCAGGCCAGAAGCAGCAGCCCAGGGCCTTTGACAACTCATCACTTTTGGGCCGATTATCATAACTGGTCACTGAGTCGGGGCGGCTCTGGGCTTGGTTGGCCACTGGTTTGTCGTGGAGGACACATGAGGAAGTGGACACATGTTCCTCAGCACTGGGAGCCAGAAGGCTGAGATGAAATGCCGTCACATTTGCTGCCTTCCTGGAGCAGGTACTGTGACTCTGCTGGGCAGGGGTTGTTTTCCTTCTCCACCAGGCAGTAAGGGTCCAAAATCACTTCTGAGCACTTCTCCACTCCTACTGTGCTTTGCTGTGGCATGTTAGTTGTCCACTTTTCTTCCAACAAGGCAAGATGTTTTCTACCCCAGGGCCTTTGCACATGAACTTTCCCCAAATATCCACACAGCTTTCCTATTTCTCACAGGTCATTACTCAAATGCCACTTTCTACAGAAGACTTCCTGACTGTAGAGCCTCTTCCTCTCTTCCTTGCATGTTCTTTCTGAAACATCATCAGCTGTGTCATAGAATATTACTTAATTATCTATTTCCTGCTTCCTCCTACTAGGACCAAAGCTTGCTGAGGTAGAATTTCATAATTTGTTTGTTTCTTTTGGGGCACAGTGACAGGCAATAAAAGGTGCCCCAGAGCACCTGTTGACCGAGGAGATGAATGGAGAGGTCACAGCCACAGAACGGGTGTTCAGGAACTAGTTAGGCAGGTGGAGGAAGGTGACTGGACTCCCCACAATAGAGGGTGGGGATCCCTGGCTGTTTTTCCTGCGGTCATTAACTCTAAAGCATCAGCCCAGCCATCACAGCTCGCCTGTGGGCAGCTGGCTTGATTGAGGGGTGCGCTCGCCAGCTGGAGTCTGGGGCCTGCCGGTCCTCAGAATTCATCCGAGTGCCTCCCCGCACAGTCTTCTCTATTTATTTTTTTGGTACCAGGAATTGAACTCAGGAGCCTCAGCTTGCCAGGCAGGCACTTATGCCACTGAGCTAAATCCCCGGCCGGACATTCTGAGAGATCCCGCAGGAGGGGCTGAGGGAAATTTCCCATCCTGACGACCGGCTGGATGCAGTGCTCCTCACGTTCTACCTGCAGGGGAATCTCTCTCTCTCTCTCTCTCTCTCTCTCTCTCTCTCTCTCTCTCTCTGTCCTTGGTGTCACAAACAGTTTTATTCATTTATTTTTTTGGAATCAAGTCAGATTTGTGTTACTCATAGTTTGGTTTTTTTTCTCCCAATTTGAAAATTTAGAATGGAATCTGTGGACCTTTTTCTGGAGGATGTAAGCAGTTTAGTAAGCAGTTTTATTATCATCATCATCATTATTATTATTTTGAGACAGAGTCTCACCGTGTAGTCCAGGCTGGTCTTGAATCCATCATGTAGCCTTGACCTTGTGGAGATCCTCCTGCCTCAGCTTTTCCAGTGCTGGGATCACAGGTATGTGCCACCACACCTGGCAATATGAAATTTTACATCCTGGCCCTTTTGTTTCTTACTTTTATCTTATTTTATTTTTGGTGCTGGTGATTGAACTCAAGGAGAGCTGGGCTACAACCCTAAACTTTTGTTATTGTTATTATTATTACGATTATTCTATTTTGAGACAGAATTTCATTAGGTTGCCTGTTTAACTTTGGCTCCTCTTGTCTCAGCTTCCTGAGTAGCTGGCATCACGGGCATGTATCATTCTCTCAGTCCCAAATTTATCTTAAAATGGGAATTTAATCAAAATACCCTTAATATATGCTAAGATAATCAAAACCAGAAGGCGGATGTGGTGGCCTATGCCCATAATCCTTGCTACTTGGAATGCTGAGGCAGGAGGATCCCATATTTGAGGTCAACCTGAGTCATAGAGTGAGACCCTCTCTCGATTTAAAAAGAAGGAAAGAAGAAAAGGAAGAAAGAAAATAAGAGTTGGGGATGTAGTTTGGTATGAGACCCTGAACTCAGTTCCTAATACCACAAAAACAGAAAGAAAGAAAGAGACATTAGGAAGAAGCGTCCCTGTAAGTAAACAAGCAAGGCTCTGACAGACAGCTGAGTCCGGCAGCCGACACTCCAGGCAGTCAGACAGGGCTGGGCCCTGGAGGGAGTCAGTGCAGAGGCCGAGAACACAGCTCCACTGTGGCTGGAGGCCACCTGTCCAAGGCCAGGCCTCGAGATAACGAAGGGATGACCAGCAGGGTATAGTGACGCACTCCTATAAACCTAGCACTCGGGAGGCCGAGGCAGGAGGATCCCCGTGAGTTTGAGGCCAGCCTGGGCTACAAAGTGAGCTCAAGGCCAGCCTGAACTGCAGAGACCCTGCCTCAAAAAGATAAAAAATAAATAAAAAAGAGGAAATGATCAGGCCTGCACACTGAGGGATAAGCCATAAATTAATATTAACTTCAGTTGCCCCAGTGGATGGCCAGAGCCCCCCGGTTCCTCTCTGCCTAAAAGAGGGGTGTCCCTTCCACGTGCCCTTGCTATGCGGCCTGCTCCCCGCTGGTCCCTGGCACCCAGGCACCTGGATGCGCAGTCTTACCGGCTGATCGCAGTTTTGCCTGTGTTGCTCCCACCTTGTGATTTTGCTCTATAAAGCTTCCCGGTACAGTGGGGTCTGGGCACCTCAATAAATATTTCTTAACCTCCACTGTTCCTCAGAATTCATTCCTTCAGAGCCGGTGATGTAGCTCAGGGGCAAAACACCCGCCCGGCTGGTGCAAGGCTGTGAGTTTGATCCCCGGTACCAAAAAAAAAAAAACAAAAACGTATTTTTTGGCTTTGGGGACCACGAACTCTTCATATCAGACAGACATCTAGCAGGTTGGGAATTACATTTATTTCTTCTAGATCAAAACGAATGAATTTTAACTTGCTCAGATTCCAAAGAATGGAAAATACTCAGAGGAAATAAAGTTATTATTATTATCTTAACACCCTACAGCTCTGAAGTGTCCTGTGAGGGACCCTGAGAGAGACACCAGGGGGCCCTAGGGGGCAGCAGGAGGAGGGACGGACGTGGCCCCAGGGAAGGAGAGGTGGTGAGGGAAGGGGGACCCCAGTGAGGCTTCTCCCAGAGTGGACGGAGACGCCTCTTCTGGGCTGGGCTGGGCCCGGGTTATCCAGGGTGTGGGAGGCGTCACTCGCCCTTTACAGCATAACTCACATGGCAGCAGTGACCACATGTGAGCAAGTCACTCGTGGTGAACTACACCCTGAGTCCCTCTGAGCTTGTTCCCCTACGTCTGCCTGTCTGTGGTCCCAACAAATGCACCCTTGAGCAGGGGCTTTTGCTCAGGGCCGGACGCATGGGATGCAGGGTCCCCCCTTACAGAGGCGCCCGCCGCCCACAGAACACCTGAACTGTGAAGCATTTAACACACAGCGAGTGTCCATTAACATCAGATGCAGCCCGCCGCCTCCTTAGGACTTTTGAGGTTATAAAAATGTAAAATAACTGGTTCTTTCTGAGATTTCCATTTGCTGTGAATGCTAGGGAACTGGGCTGGAAAGCGTGGGCTGCTGTTGGCCTTTTATTTGTATTTTTTCTTCACTTCAGGGACACCCATGATAGATGTCCACAAAATGACCAAGCAATTGTAGTTCCCCACTTACCTTGCTCTAAATTAAGACGCCACGCAACCAGGCTTCTTGGAGGACCTTCCTGGAAACCTACTGTCCTTGTCTTTATTTCCAAAAACTCCCTCGAACCTCCTTTGGTTTGTGGCTTCGTTCCTCGGTGTCTGTGGAACCAGGAGCCCAGTACATGCGGCGTCATTTGGGGATATGAGGTTAACGGGGTAAGAGTGAGGGGGTCTGAGTGTGACCAGGTGGTGGCATGGCCTCAGCTCTGTGACGCTGCTCGGTGGAGGTGCTGCCGGGACGTGATGTAACTTCCAACCTTCGGGGGTGTCAGCTTTGCTGAGTTCAGATTCCCTAACAACAGAGAAGGAAGTCCAAGCAATAGCAGAAGTGAAGAGGGGAAATGTTTATTCAGAGAGAAGCTCCCAAGAGACGGGCAAGTGTGCTGCCAACGAGCCCATGTCTAAGAGGGAGTTTTAGCACCAGGCGATCAACCAGTAAGGTTAGGAGTGTAGCCGCTTGGGTAACCCTGACCTAAAGGGGAAGCAGGTCGCACAGCAAGTGTGCATGGAGAGAACAGAGAGCTTTTCAGGAAGGGGTGGATCGGGAGGTCCAAGTCCCCCACCTGGGTGACTGATGTCTCTCAAGACTTTATTAGACCAGGTTGTATTATTATAAATAGCTGAGTGGGATAGAAATACTGTAGGCAGTCAGGCAGGGCTAGACCCTCGAGGAAACCAGTGCAAACGATGAAAATGCACCAGGACTGTGGCTGGAGACAACTCCATTAAACACAAGCCTTAAAATAAAGACACAATGGCCGGGTCTACACCCTCCCCGGGGGATACACAGCGTACCGTAATCGGTATCACCTGGTCTGATAAAGTCTAGATATACCTCAGTCACCCAGGGGGTGACCAGGACCTCCTGACTCATCTCTTCCAAGAAAGACCTTTGTTCTTCCCAGGTACACTTTCTACATGACCTGATTCCCCATTCGGTCACCATCACCTAATCACGTGTACCTGTAATCTTATCAGCTAATCACAGTTTTGTCCCATGTTATGCTCACCTCAGAACTTTGTACCCAGCTCTTAATTTTGCTCTATAAAACTTCCCCTGAAGAGTGGACTCTGACAACTCACTTGAGACCCCCTCCTGTCTCTCAGGAACTGTCTCCCCTCAATAAAATTTCCTACTCTTAACTTCTGTTGTTCCTTAAAATTCATTTCTCAGTTTTGGGAACATGGACTTGGCATGTCGGACATCTAGCAGGTTATGAGTTATAATATTTCCCTTATGTAGTTTAGAGGTCCTGTATCATTTGGAGGCCCCAATGAGATGGGAGGAGACAAGAGTTTACATTTGTTTCATGGATTCTGCGTTGTGACTGGTTTAGGTAATCAAAAATCGCTATCCTTGTTTGTTGGGTGTTCATGCCCTGAATTTTATGTTTTGTCTTAGTACACACTGTTTTAATTAAAATGATGATAAATTTAAGCTGGGATCATGGGAAGATTATGTTTCTTCAGTGGGACATTTTACTTTTGCAGGCAAGGTCTTGTATTCCTTTTGCATGTCCTGCATTTGGACTCGTTAGTTGTTGAATTTATCAGTGCTCCTTGCTTGATCTGTTTGACTTGTTAGAGAACAGCGCTAGGGAAGAGTAGTGTTAGAGCACCCCCTGGTGGGCTTTGATATGAAATGCAATAAAATGTGTCTCATTACAAAATCTAGTTTATATTTAGAAGCTATCCATGCCTATTAATAGATTGTGGGACTCCATCTGCCAGTTAAAAGGCAACAGGCTCAGGACAGGTTCCACTGGGACAGATGCACCAATCCCCTCTGCATTCCCAGAGGGAATGTTGAGCCTGTTCTATCTCAGTTTCCTTTCTGGCCTGATCTTCCACTGGTGAGGGTCAGTCTTAGCTCTTGAGATTCCCCACTCTCACCTTTCCAGGCTGAGGGTCACAGCAACCAAATGTGGGCAGTTGGTCTCAGTAACTCACCTTGAGTGTGAGCAGAAAAGCCTTTTGTTTTCTAATCTCATTTCTGATCACACTGTACCTGAAATCAAACATTAACTTCTAATGGGAAACAAGCAGCATTACAAGCTGCTGTTACATTTAGAGATGAATATCATACTGTTAATTTTAGAAGGCCAGAGGGCAGGCAGCCAGAGAAAACACTGCTTCCTACCAAAGCCCAAGCAGTCTCCACGTGAGACCCCCACTGGCCACCAACCCGAGGGGGACTGGAATAGGAGGCATCTCCAGACATGTATTCACAGAGGAATGAAAAGGATGAGAAGTAAGCCCTCAATTGCTTTAAATTCTTCAGGAGCGAGATGAGAAACCTCTGCCTTCTTAGATCATTTATAAGAGGCATTGGTGAAATATACCTCCCTGGCTCTTGGTTTGATAGAAGAACAGGTTTTTCTTTAAGACAAGTTTATCACCCAGTCAGCCTCCTAAATCAGGGAAAAGCTACACAAGATAGCTTTTGCTCCAGATAGCTCACTTGATCCTTTAGTGAGGATTAGCTCCTCAGTATTTTATAATGGAGACCCGGAGGAGGCCAAGGTGAAAAACACAGAGACCAGGAGAAAGTGGCTGCCTTGGTTGTAGCCTTAAAAGGGACAGACCCTGAGTCTGATTTCCAGGGCTCCAACAAGACCCCAATGACTAAACTCACCTGCTGCCACCGTGGGAAGCCAGACTTCCTCGGGAGGGACTGTGATAAGAAATGTCACAGGCAGAGGCCCCTAGAATCAGGCTCTGATTGCCAAGGTGACCCGTGGGAGTCAGACTGCCCCCTGACATGGAGACCCCAGCAATCAGACCCAGCTCAGCAGCTGGACCAGCAAGGGCCCCAGGGGTGCTCTCTGCCTTCTCCCTGTGACAAGACTTCACCTCCACAGAGGGAAAGAAACCAGCCTCTTGCTGCACTAGGGCGCGTGTCCCCCAGTCCTTCCTTTCAACTCTACTCTTCCTTCCTGCCATGGTGTAACTCACTGGTTCTCAAAAGCCTCAGGTGGTAATGGGGTGACTTTCTCTTCTCCCATTCCTTTTTGATCGTAGCTGAAACCCCAGTTCCCATCCTGCGGAGAGGTATCTTATCTTGTTTGAATACTGTAATAATATACATGCACCCAGCTCAGGTACGCTGCCTTCCCTCATGGAGACAGAAATAAATCCTGAGGTACAGGCAACTAAAGATAAGCTAGGAAGAGCGATAAGGGCTGACCCAATGCAAATTCATCTCAAAGGCCCTACTGTTTTTCCTCAGAAGAGACAATATGCTCTAAGGTCTAAGGTTAAAAGATTATTGCCTATAATTGATAGCTCAAGGGTACAAGGTCTACTCGAACATTATAATAATCTTACAACACTCAAATCTTGGAAGTTAAAAAACCCAGTGGGGGTGGAAGTTGGTTCAGGACCTTAGATTGGTAAGTGAGGCAGTGGTACCCACCCACCCAGTAATGCCTAACCTGTACACTCTCAGGTCTCAGGACCTGAAAGACGCTGCTTGGTTTTCGGTGTTAAAGTTAAAACATGCCTTCTTTTTTATTCTTTTTTTTTATTTAAAGAGAAAAAAAAATGAAACAGAAAGAGGGTAGAAATAATACATAATGTCAAAAAAAACAGTAAGAAATCACTAGCTGATAATTACATATTTTCCTCTTAGAAGAAGTTGTTTAAGTTACAGAAGTAAAGCATACAAAGTGGACATTTGAACAGTGAGACTGCAAACAGTGCTGCTCACCTGTCCCACAAAAACTCAGCAACATGGTTATCAATCCTACACACTTAAACATACATGCAGTTATATCCCTTAGAATACTTTCTTTTCCTCTCTCTTTTTTTTACAATAACTATAATCAGTTCTTGTAAACTGCTTAGCAGTTCTACACATGTATAAGTCTCTGCATGTATACCTAGCCTTTCTGTATTAGAAGGAGAAACAAACAAAAACAAATCAACAAAACAAATTCCTAGAGAAACACGAAATGAAAAGGACATATAAAACCGCAATAGTAGGTGATCTATGGTAGTTACTATGATGTCTCTTGCTGTTTTCAATAAAATTGTCTATATCGTCAGGTATAGTATAATTAAACTTAGCAGAACATAGCACTATTAATAAAGACCAAACATTGGAGACATTATAGGACTTCAAAGGCAGTTAATAGTCAAACCAGAATGGGTATCCTATTCAATCTTGTCGTCTTCAGAGTAGTTGCCTCTACTCTCAGACTTGATACTATCAGGCATACCAGATTCGAATAAAATCAGTCAAGACAAAACAGCAATATAGCTAATCTTCTTTGCCTCATTTCTGCTATGCTATTATTCTGTCCTTGTTGTTTACTTTTCTCCTTCATTCCACTGTCTTCCCCTTTCATTGAGGCCTTTCTGCCATTGTTCTTGGAATCCTGGTGATTTTCTTCTCTCTCTCTCGAATGTCCTTCAGTATTCTTTGCAGGGTTGAATTGGTGGTCACGAACTCCCTCAGTTCCTCTTTGTTGTGGAAATATCTTGTCTCTCCATTAGTTTTGAGAGACAGTTTTGCAGGGTACATCAGTCTGGGTTGGAGATTATTTTCTTTCAGGGCTTAGAATATTTCACTCCAAGCTCTTCTTGATTTGATAGTTTGCATCAAGAAGTCCACTGTGATTTTGATGAGTTTTCCTTTATAGATAATCTGTTTCTTTTCTCTAACTGCTTTTAATATTCTGTTCTTGTGATGGGTTTCTGAGATCCTGATTATTATATGTCTGGGTGTAGATCTGTTTTGGTTTGTAGCTGGCTGGAGTTCTGTATGCCTCATATATCTGAACATCACTTCTGTTTCCTGTGCTTGGGAAATTTTCCTTAATTATTTCTGTGAATAGCCTTTTTATTTCATTTGTATTTGTCCCTGCTTCTTTGTTCACATTTTTTATTGTTAAGTTATAAATCCTCTTGTTGTCTTCTAGCCTTTGTATTGTTACTTCCTGGTTCCTTGTTATTTTTAAGGGATCCTTCCTTTTGTGATCATACATTGCAAATGTATCTTCAAGTTTTGAAAGTCTCTCTTTAGTTTCTGATAAGAAGTTTTGCCAGCTTTCAGTGGAGTTTTTAACTTCTTGATATTCTTTGGATCTGTTTCATGTATTCTAGATTTTGTTTATATTCTTCATCAAAGGCTTCTCTCCTTTCTCTGGGTTCCTCCATTCTTCCATCTGTATCTTCTTGAGGAGTGCCCAGCATTTCTTTTATTAATCTTTTTATATCTTGCTTCACTTGAGTTAGGATTTCAGATTTAAATTCGTTGATGAGGTCATGGAAGTATTTCTTTATTTCCGATAAGGCTGTGTCTGATATTACATGTTTGCTGCCCTTGATCTCCTCTGCATTCACCTCTCCTGGACTTATACTCCCTGGCTCAGCAGTTGGAGGCTTTTTGCTGTTTCTTTGTCTTGTCATGTTTCTGGTTTCTTTCAGACAGGTGAATGGTAGAGGTCTCAGGACCTTTTCGTACTGCTTACAATTTTTCCAAAGCATACTGGCCAGGGGGCCGCTGTTCTCTCCAGCCTGTTATTGATCTGTGAGGTGCACGCAGGGGTGATGTGGGCCGGCCCCTCCCCTCTAGGCCAGTGAGTTTCTCCTTTTTTATTCTTTTACATACAGATTCCCAGTTTCTTTTTGCTTTTACAATCCTTGTGTTGGGCATGGTGGTTCATGCCTGTAATTCCATTACTGGGGAGGCTGAGGCAGGAGGATTGTCAAGGGTTTGAAGTCAGCCTGCACTGCAGAGTGAAACCCTCTCTCAAAACCAAAACCCAAAACAAAAACGAAATCAAAAATCCTCACACCAGACCTCTCAGCTGACTTGGGCTGTGCTTGCTCAAGGGTTCAGCCCTCATTTTTTGGACAAGGGCTTTCCTTTAGTATGTTTTGAATTTTCCCAGGTCACAGTTGTACAATATATGTAGATGATGTACTATTATATCACCAAGATACCCATGTCCTGTGAAATTTTCTAGCAGACAGAGGTTATAAGGTCTCTAGGTCTAAGACACAACTTTGGAGCTTTGAGACAACATCCTGCTGCCTTAGCGTATCTAAGAGAACCCAAAGGCTGGGGAGAATAATTATATCTATATTTTTCTTCCCACAAACCAAGGTCTTAAAAATAGCTAAAAGGATTCCTAAAAATTACAGGTTTTTGTAAGCTTTAGAGGGAAGACATGGTAGCATCACATGATCCCTCTTCCAGCTTCTACTGAGCCTACTGAGAGGACACTGTTCAGTGAATGAGTTGGTAGAAGTGCAGCGTGACTTTGAGAGTGCTCAGGGGACCAAAGACCTGCTCGCCTGCCTGTAGGGAATCTGAGGCATTAATTAGGTATCATCTCAGAGACACGGCCTGCGCGCCCTGATGGCTGTGGCTGCTGTGGTTCTCTTCACATCAGGGGCATCTGCGCTAACCGTAGGTGAAGATCTCACTCCGTACACACCTCACAAAGTGCAAAGACAACGGGGCTCTCGGACAATTGATTTCTCACATACTAGCTTGAATACCAGCCATTCAAATAAAGAGGTGTTCCTCCTCAAACCTTGCCAGCCTTATGAGAGAGAGAGAGAGACAGAGACAGAGACAGATACAGAGAGAGTCAGAGAGAGAGACAGAGAGAGACAGAGACCGAGACAGAGAGACAGAGACAGAGAAAGAGACAGAGACAATGACAGAGACCGAGAGACACAGAGAGAGAGAGAGAGAGAGAGAGAGAGAGAGAGAGAGGCCAGCAAGCATGACTGTAAACAGATAATTCTCCATACATGCACAGCTAAAAAGGCTCATTAGACACCTCCTTACTGACCCTGATTTGACCCACTTCTGTGATGGCAGCTCCTTCATAAAAAAATGGAACACAAAACACAGTAGTGACTGCATCAGATCTTAAAAGTTCCTCACTGACCCCTGGTTCGAGTGCCCAGCTAACAAAATGCATAGCTCTGACAAGGACTTTACAACTCGATGAAAGATTAGAAAGTCATTATTTTCACTGATGATGATCCTACCTGGTTAACCACATGGTGAAAAGGCCCCCTTAGGTCAAGAACAAGATAATCACCATGTTCTCACGCTTGGCACACAGGCCCCTGGGCAGTGGATGCACACGGTAACTCTCCAGGCCAGAGACTGGTTACAGCAGACTGGGTTGGTCACCCAGGGTGGCAAGCCCACAATGGCACCCACTGGTCCTGTGAGACCAACTTCTGGCCCTGGCTGACCCTGGGTGGATTAGAGGGATGTGTGCTGAGATTTATGAAAAATAACAACAAACCTATGAACTCACCCCATCTGGACCACCAATGGTCCAGAAGGGTGCTTCACTGGTCTGATCATTGGGCTTCTATCTTTACCCTTTCCTAAGATTAAAAGATGTCACCTAACACACCGAGGCCTTGAATAACTATACTCGGTGGGCCTTAATGACACCTGGCCCAGTCTCTGTATCTTTGTTGTAGTCAGGGTTTGCAAGGAAAGGATTTAATACAGGACATATAATTTATAGGATTATTTGATAATATTCACCCAAAGAGTCAAAAGCAGAACAGTGTGGGAGATCTGTCCCCATATTAGAGACCCAAAGAATCCAGCTGAGGGTCTGGAGCCCATGGCAGGGTCCTTCAGGAGTCCGGCTGGAGGCCATGACCATGTCCCATGCAAGTCTGTATCACAGATCTGCACTGGGAAGACCCAAAGGTCGATGGTGGAAGCTAGAAAGTCTGGGCCAGTGGGATGAAGGATCTGAGCCAGCAGGCTGAGGGATCTGCACTGGAGCCAGGAAGCGATGCTTAAGGTAAAGCCCAGGGCTCCCCAAAGTGAACTGCAGCCGTCCTCAGTGACAGGGAGGTCCCGAGCACCTCAGAGGGTAACAGCTCATGTCAGGAAAACCAGTGTAATGAGCCTCTCCAGGAAACTCAACAGCCTACATCTTCCCTGCCAGTTTTTGTTTTGTTTTCTACAGTTCTCTTTTCATGCTGTTGGCCTTCCACACCCAGCACCATGCTGACTCAGTTCAGCTGGGTGTTACCAACTGACCATTGGTTCATCTACCATGCTTCTAAATAAAGAAGAAAAATTAATGAGACAAGTCTACCTCCAAAGTCGGATGGTATTAGACACTCTAATAGCAGCACTAAAGGATATTTGTACAAGTGCAAAAGCTGTGTTGTGTGTACATTCCCGATCCTTCTGCTAATATTTTGGTGGCTGTTCAATATATCAAATGACAAAGTAATGCCAAGTTGAATTTAAAATCCCCTAGACCTTCTCCTCACCATAGCTTCAAATCCCTTCAGCAGGAAGTAGCCAAATGGTCTTTGCCCCTTGCCCCTCACAGCAGTTGGGGAACCTCTCAAGAGAGGGAAATGTCGTAGACAGCCAAGCTGGGTAAAAACAGTATAGGCAGTCAGATCAGGATGACCATGAGAAGATCAGTGAAGGCCAGGCGTGGTGGTGCACACCTGTAATCCCAGCACTTGGCTGAGGCAGGAGGGTCATTGCAAATTTGAGATCAGCCTGGGCTACAAAGTGAACCCAAGGCCAGTTTGAATGCATAGTGAGACCCAGAAAAAAAAAATCAGTGAAAAAGATAAAAATGGGTTAGGACTGTGGCTGGAGACACGGCCCCGTTAAATGCAATGCCTTGTGATAAAGGCACAGTGGCCGGGTCTACGTCCTCCCTGGGGGATACACAGCGTACTGTAATCGGTATCACCTGGTCTGATAAAGTCTAGATAGACCTCAGTCACCCAGGGTGTGACCAGGACCTCCTGACTCATCTCTTCCAAGAAAGACCCTTGTTCTTCCCAGGTACACTTTCTACATGACCTGATTCCCCATTTGGTCACCATCACCTAAGCAGGTGTACCTGTGATCTTAGCAGCTGATCACAGTTTTGTCCCATGACGTGCTCACCTCAAGACTTTGTACCCAGCTCGTAATTTTGCTCTATAAAATTTTCCCTGAAAAGTGGGCTCTGACAATCCACTTGAGACCCCTCCTGTCTCTCAGGAACTGTCTCCCCTCAATAAAATTTCCTACTCTTAACTTCTGTTGTTCCTTAAAATTCATTCTTCAGTTTTAAAAAACACAAATTTGGCATATTGGACATCTAGCAGGTTAAGAGTTATAACATTTCCCTTATATCATTTAGATATAATTATTTAATCATATCTTAATGATTTAGATATACCATTTAATAATACATCAATATTATTATATCTTTTTGAGACAGGGTCTCTCTATGCAAACTGGTCTTGAACTTGTGGCAATCCTCCTGCCTCAGCCTCACAAGTGCTGGGATTACAGGCTATGCCACTACTCCCGACTTTTTTTATTTAAAGAGCAAAAAAAAAAAAAAAAAAAAAAAACAACAACAAAACAAAACAGAAAAAAGATAGAAATATTACAGAATTTCAAAAAAAAAAAAAAGGAATAAACAGTAAGAGATCACTGGTTGATAAATCACATATTGTCCTCTTAGAAATAGTTGTTCAAGTTACAAAATTAGAGCATACAAAGTAGACATTCAAGCAGTGAGACTGCAAACAGATCTGTTCAACAATCCAACAAGAACTTAGAAGTATGGTTATCAATCTTACACAATTAAATATTCATGCAGTTATATCTTTCATAGCACTTCCTATTTCCTCTCTTTTTTTACAATAGCAATTATGCATTTAAAAAAATTTTATTTAAAGAGAAAAAAAAGCAAAAGAAAAAGGGTAGCAACAATATAGAATTCTAAAAGAAAAAAAAATAAACTAAGAAATCAGTAGTTGGTAACTTACATATTGTCATCTTGGATGTAGTTGTTCAAGTTACAAAATGAAAGGATACACAGTAGACATTCAAACAGTGAGACTGCAAATAGTTCTGCTCAAAGATCCAACAAAGATTCAGCAACATGGTCATCTATTTTTACACACTCAAACTTACATGCAGTTATATCCCTCATAGCACTTTCTTTTCCTCTCTTTTTTACAATAGCAATGACACATTTTGGGTTTTATTACTTTTATAGTTCTTATCACTTTTTACACTAGAGACACAACCACACCCGACTTTTGAGTACTTGTAAAATTCTATTTTTTTTTTTTTGTTGGATGTCTGGCATTTTAATTATGCCGTGTCTCGGAGAAGCTGGTTTTCATCATAATTGCTTGTTCTGTAAACCTAATTAACTGGTATGTGGAACCGTTTTCTTACTTGGGAAGTTTTCTAGTATGATCTCTGCACACAATTTATACTATTTTCTAGTTTCTGTCTTCACCTAATTTAATCCAGCCCTCTAGTACCATCTAGTAGGTGTTGGGCGAGTTTTGCTTGTTCTTTTATCTTTCTTGAGGCTTCTCTGCATGCTTTTTCATCATTTACTGTTTCACCCTTGATTTTAGAAACTTTGTCTTCACGTGGATCGTTTCTGCAATTTATAAATTACATACATTTTCCAGATATCTGGTATTCCCATCTGAGGCCTTTTTGTGGATTCTGTATCTTTCTCCTTTGTGTTTTGAAGGATTTTGATCTGATATTCTAATTTTTTGTTCTCTCCAAATCTACATTGGTCATTTTTCAATGATAATTCCAATGATAATTCCATCAACTTTTGGGTGGTGTCTTCTTTGAACTCCTCAGGTTCCTTTTCTCCTCCTCCTCTTCCTCCTCCTCCCTTTCTTTCTTTTTAAATTTTTTATCTTTCTGTTACTGGGAATTGGACTCACAACTTTGCACTTGCCAGGAAAGGTGCTTATGCTGCTGAGCTATGTCCCCAGCTCTTTTTTTTTTTTAATCAGTACCAGGGATCGAACTCACGACTGTGTGCTTATAAGGCAGGCACTTATGCCTCTGAGCTAAATCCCCAGCCCCTTTTCCCCCAGCTCTTTTTCTCTTCTTTAAACAATACGTACAGCTCTGACTGCTGGGATCGCTTGCTTCTCCATTATCCCGTCTGGATCTGCGCTGGGGGCGGCGGGGGGGGGGGGACTTTGGGCATCTTTTGCTGCCCTTTTTTCCCATGATCCTCTGTGTGTATGCGTTACTTTTTTTGTTGTTGTTAGTTTTTAATTCTTCTCTGCTTTTGGTGCAGAGGGTTGAAGTTAGGTAGGATGAGTAGAGACTTTAATTGGCCTGAAGATCTTTTTAGGAAGCTATTGTATTCCCGTGATGTGTTTTCGGTTCTATTTGTTCAGAGATGGTATTTACCCATGATGCTATTTAAGTGATTTGGGCTCTGTCTCTGTAGCTGCTGTGATACCTCTCTGAATGCCTCTGATCTGACTCTTCCTCTACTCAGCCAGGCTGCAACTTCCCACAGAGCCCTTTTGAACTGGGCGAGGTAGCACACACCTGTAATCCCAGTACTTGGGAGGCTCAGGCAGGAGGATTCCTGTGAGTCTGAGGACAGTTTGGGCTACATAAACAAGTGCAAAGCAAACCTGCACAACACAGAGAGACCTTGTCTCAAGCACAACACGACACAACACAACATTCACGTGAGAAGTCACAGAGCTCTTTTTTCTAATATAAGAATTCACAATAATTTTCCTTTTTTAAAAATTTCCCATCTTAAAACTACTCTGATTGTGTCCCACAGTTCTGTTATGTAGGAGCAGTATTATCATTTGATTCTAGGAATTGCTTAAGTTCTTCACTGATTCCTCTGTGACTCACTGAGTGTTAAGAGTATGTTATCGATTGTCCACTTTTTAGTGTAATTTCTGTGGTTTCTTTTGTGATTTCTAGTTTCACAGCAGAACGATCCCTAGGGTACACGGGGTGACTTTTCTTTCATATTTATTTAAGGGGGTTCTATGGACTAGCACGTGTTCTGTTTTGGAAACTGCTTCACGTGCTACTGTGACAAAGCATTCTTGTTATCACAGGGCAGAACACTGTGTCAGTATCCATTAAGTCCATTTGTTTGAAAGTGAGGTTTAGCCCTGGTATTTCTTTGTTAACTTTTTTGTTTAGTTGATCTGTACCCCCGTGAAGTGGGGTGCTGAGGTCACCCATGGTGATTGCTTTAGTGTTGGTTTGATCTTTTATGTCCAGCACTGTGCGTTTTATGACGTTAGGTCCCATTACTTGGCCCATGCATATTTACAGGTGTTCTCTTCCTGTTGTATTGGTTCCTTTACTAATACATAGTGACCTTCTTTATCTCTTCTGATCACTTTCAGTTTAATGTTAGTTTGTCTGAGAATAACACTGCTACCCTTGTTTGCTTTCAGAGTCCTGGTGAGTGGCATATTGCTTTCTATCCTTTAGTAGCCTATGAATTTCTTTGGGGATTGATGAATTCTTGAGTCTTCATGCTGATACCGATGCTATGGTGTCTCAATTACTCTACTTCATAATCAGCCTTGAAATCAAATATCGTTAGCCCTTTAACTTTGCTCTTCTTTTTAAATTTGACTCACCTAAGCCCTTTAAGTAAACTTTATGAATTTAGAGTGAATGTTAGAATCATCATGATAATTTACATAAAAAAAAATGACAGCACAGGCCTGGGGATATAGCTCAGCGCCATAAGCACCTACCTGGCAAGTGCAAGGCCCTGAGTTCGAGTCCTTGTACCAAAAAAAAAATGACAACATGGATTTTGGCTACAATTGATGTCACTGAATCTGTATCGTGTGTCACACAGTGATGCTTTAGCTGATGACTATACTACCTAGTGATGTCGTAGCAACCTTAGTGCGTGTAAACACACACTATCACATTCCCAAATGATGGGATATCCTAACACATGTCTCTGAATGGATCCCTGTCCTTAAACGATGTGTGACTTTACATCACACAGGAAGGCTAATGTTAACTGCTGTGGTCACCTTTTGCTGATAATTTTAGGACCTTAAAACATTTACTTCCTACTGTGAAATATTTTAGTTCTAGGTGCATTCTACATCCCGTAAGACAATGAATGCTCTTCTTGTTTTTATTCTGGGAGATGTAATATTTTTGCTCTGTTCGGTTTCTCTTCATAGCTGTGTTTCCGCCTGGCCCCAGTTATCCTGGCTGTAGTTTCCTTTAATGTGGACTAGCGTTCTCTTAGCGTCTGTCTAGAAATGACCTCGCTCTCATCCTGGAGAGATAACTTCACACGTTATAAAATTCTAGTCCTTCTCACTTAGTGGTTTGGCGGTATTTTCCCACATCCTGTAGTTTCTATCATTTAGTGTGAAATGTTAGCATTTACATTTTCCCCCTTGGTCAGGTCTTTGTCTTAAAATTTTCTCTTTGCCTTTGGTTGTCTGCGGTTTTCCTATTATGTGTCCTGGTATCTTTTTATTTATTCTGGTCTTGAACTTGCAAGGATTCTCCTGCCTGAGTCTCCCGAGTGCTGGGATTACAAGCATGTGCCACCACGCCTGGCTAGTTATATCTTTTTAATGTTGTTTCTATCTCATTCTCTCTCTCTTTTCCTTCCGGGATTATGATTAATCATACAGTATATGAGAACTTTTCTCTTATCTTTCATTTCTGGGTCCTCTTGTCTGCATTTTCCACCCTTTGAGTCTCTGAGCCGAAGTGTTCCCACTTTCCTGGGAAGCAGCCTACTATTAAATCTGTACAGAATGCGTGTATGAAGTGGTCAGTAAGCCACAGGTCACACAGAAGTATCCATAACATGAAAACTGGCAGTCAGCACAAATGGGGGAACTCACCCTCCCAGATCTTTTGGTTTAAAGATTTTTTTCAGCTGTGACTGATCTGATAATTTCATTAGTTTCATTATGTAAAATTTAACTGCTACAGTGTTCAGCCTTTGAATGTCTAATTCCTCAAACAACAGGATTCTTAAGTTTTTGCCTGTATGTTCACTATTACTGTCACTTGCTTGTCAAAGTGGCCAGACCAGATTTAGACTCTGGGGAGTCCTTTGTAGCCTCACTTTTAATCGTGTGTAGCTTTCGCTGACTTTTGTGTATGGATTCTCATCTTATCCTTGTATACCTGGTCATCTTTCATTGTGTTACTGGGATTCATATTTTAAAACCTATTTATATTAAAAGGATGGGAGGGCTGGGGATTTTCCTCAGCGGCACAAGCGCCTGGCTGGCAAGGGTGAGGTCATGAGTTCGATCCCAGGCATCAAAAAAAAGAGTTGGCGGCTGGCCAGATGTGATTTTCTCCAGACAGAATTTTCACTTGCTTCAGTCCCTGGGGATTTGCTTGTGCAGTTCCTGGGACTGTGGTCTTCTGGGACCCTCAGAGCGAACAACTCTTTATAACCCACGTCACGTAAGATGAGTTGACCCAGGTTTGTCCTTAGGTCACATCTGCCCCCTGGTCCTAGCTGCCAATTACCCCCCACAATCTGCTCCCTGTGGGGAGGTGGCTCGGATGCTGGGATTACTTTATTGGCTATTCACCTCTTCCTGAGTCACGGTCCAGCAGCTCTTAAGTGTTTTAAGCAGATTTTCCTTCCTTCCTTCCTCCCTCTCTCTTTTTCTCTTTCCTTCACAGAGAAGCTCCAATATAACTTTCTTTTCTATTTTGCCTTAAACAAAAGAATCAGGCTGTGGTTTGGCTGGGAGTGGGGAAAGCAGTGTTACCCTTTATTTTTCTTTCCAGGTAAATGAGCATGTGGCACTTAAAATCAATATTTAATCTACTGCCGTGCTGAGACGGAGCTCAGGGTAATAAACCCCCAGCACTGCCCTGTTGCTGGCGTCACTTACGACAAACTAACCCCAGTGTTTACGGTGATTCTGATCTCAGCATATACACGGAAGATGGGAAATAAACCATGTTCTTCTAGGAAACCTTTCAAACACTTTCGAGAGGTTTCTTTTCCCAGTTTGATGAAGAACAACATGGGATTTTTCCCCCACTACCACCTGTTTTCCAAGCAGCCTATCAATGGTCTGAACTTAGAGAAATGTGCAAAGTTCACCTAACGTTCTACTCTTTGCTAATAAAGTAGAAAACCCCTCAAAGCCACATGCTATTGTGTCAGGATGACTTTCCTCCCTTTCCTCCTCTCTCTTTCCCTTTCCTTATTCCCCCACCCTTTTTTTTCCAGACAGGGTCTTTCTGTGTAGTCCAGGCTGGTCTTGTACTCACTGTGTAGATCAAATTGGCCTCGAACTCATGGCAATCCTCCTGCCTCAGCCTCCTAAGTGCTGGGATTACAAGCCTGCCCTCTTTTCCTCTCTCTTTTCCTTCTTTTTTTTTGGTGGTTTGGGGACCAAACCCAGAGACTCACACCCTCAGCGGGGAAAGTGACTAACAAATGTAATTGTTCCACATTAGACGGGCTGCGGGGTTCAGGACTGGGCTGAACTTTTGTGGGTTTCCTGTGTCCTCACCCCCACCCTTGGCTCTTCACTAAGATTTGGGGTGCCTTTTAGAGGGGGTCAAAGGGACACAATCACAGGAGCAAGCCTGACAGCTCAGCAGGTTCCCTGGAATCGCCCTGTGTTTTAAGGATGAGAATAAGGAAGTTGTGACTCATAGAAGAAATGATTGTGGTTTGTGTCACTGATCATTGTACAAACTGACCTTCGGCGACCATGTTGCTGGATTTCCTAGAAAGGATGAAATCCTTTTCAAAGGATTAGGGATTTCTTATCTACAGCGTGCCCATGAATGGCCATGCTGTTTGCTTATGTCTCTCATTCCTGGAGCCTTCAATGAATTCAGTCAATACTCGTGGCGGGTAGTACCTATCATTTCCTGGGGACAGATGGGACTCTGAGACACCCGGGGGACAGATGGGACTCAGACACATGCACGCCCGTCTAAGAAATGAAATAGCAAAGTACGTTGCTTCATCACAGTTAGAGGTCATACAGCAAGAACAGGTGAGCAGGAACCAGGGCGTAGGAGAAACAGACGTCATTCACCTTCACTGGGAGGAAACTTACCGGAAACCTGCCCTGGGGTGTCCCGCCCCGGGGGCGGGGCGGGGGAGGGTGTTATTCAGGGTCCCTCCTGCCTCTGCTCTGAGAGTCGGGGAAGCTGCTGAGCCGCAGCCGGAGGCCCCTCCTTCCCCAGCTCTGTGCATCATCACACGGCCCTGTGGCCAGTTCCTAGCACTGGACCAAAGTAGGTGTGTTTAAGAGTGGGCTGAGATTTCCTGTCCTTCCTAAGCTGCCACAGAACAGTCAACCAGATTGGTCTCACTGATGATTGTAGAGTATATTTGTCAAGTACAGCATAACAAATTTCCTCTTTTTGCTTTGACCCAGATTGTCTTTTCTTTCTTTCCTTCTTTCTTTTTTCATCCTCTTGAGACAGGGTCTCACTGTTCACGTTCAGCAGTCTGGGCTGGCCTTGAGCTCACTTTGTAGCCCAGGATGATCTCAAATTGGCAATGATCCTCCTGCCTCAGCCTCCCGAGTGCTGGGATTACAGGCGTGCGCCACCCTGGCCAGCATTGAGCCAGATTTTCTATTTGTTCATTTCTCTGGAAGTACTGGCCAATGACACCTCTGGTCTGAGATTCTCTGCAATAGCATTTAACAACTGTGCAACCACAACCGGTCACTGAGGTTCATTCTCTTGGTCAGTTTCACAGAGGCTGCCCCGTTCCCCTGATTTCTTCTTGTGCTAGCCTTCGTTACACTGACCTGGTGCTCAGCACAAAGGGTCTCCACCAACTTGACACGTGTCCACTTCCGCTTTCCTCCACAGCTCCGAGCCAGTGGCGTCTTGGCCCTGGGCCTCACTTACTGCCTGGCCTGTGGTCTGACCTCTTCCCCACCTTAGCCACCAGCTGGCACAGGTCCCTTGCAGAGCCTGAAATTACACACCGGAAGTTCCTTTTCCAACAGTGACTTTTCTTACCCCACTTTATACACCCTCCTGCCCTGTCTGCCTGCTTTACAATAGCATCTCAACCTGCTGGGGTCTGCGCCTAGATCCCCAATCCCCCAAATGAGTGCACGGCCAAGGCCCAAAGGAAAGAGACAAGTGGCATGATCTTTAGGGCTCTGGGAGGACTAAAATCCTCTGCAGAGCTTATAACCCTGCCAGCTGGCCAGCTGACTGACCCTGGTCAGCCTATATTTAATCAGAACAAGCAAGGAGATGAATGGAAAATGCAACTGGGGAGGGGTTCAAGGACCCCTCAGAGCAACTGATGATGCTAATTAAGGAGAACTATCCAGAAGGTCTCCAGGTGGCCTCAGCCGTGGCCTATCTCGCCCCTGGAGGCGTCTCCCTGTTCCCGGTTCGGCCGTGCCTGGGCCACGCCACAGCCCTGCACACGTATTCACTTCAGTGGCTCCAACATCAACCCCTGGGTCCAGCCTCTCCTTATCTTCCCCGTGGCTCATCTTTTGGCTTTATGTGTTCCGGGTCCTGCTCCGACCTATGTCAACCAGTAATCTGTTCGCGTAATTTCCTCATACCTTTCCACCTCAGATTCCCTGTTCCAGCCTGTGGCGACCCTGGATGTAAATGTCCTATGCCCACTCCCTCAGGCTGTCCACACTGCACTGGCCAAAGGAACAATCAAAGCAGCAGCAGCAACAGAGAGCCTCGTGGCCTGGCTTTATTATCAAGCTCGCCATGTCTTCCCCTCACCCCTGGTTCCCCTCTAGCTGACTCCTCCCAGGCCCCTGGGAATTCTTTACCTGTCCAGCTCGTCTTGTGACCTTCCCCCACCAAATCCTTCCTGGTGCCGGCTGTCATAGAGCGGCTCAGCTCTCCACCTCCTGAGGAGTAGGGGGCAAAAATGCTCCTGGTGCCCCATAAATAAAAACCTCACCAGCTTCTCTTCAGCTGCACCCAGGTCTCAAAGGGGACGACGTCCCTTCTTGCCCAGGGCTGTCACGGCCCCCAGAACACTGATTGTACGGTTCCTTCTCAGCTGCATCTTCCACCCCACCCCATCCTCCTAGGTGTACAATAACTATGCAATAACTAATAACACCCTCAGCCCCCCAAAAAACCAAACACACACGACTTCTCTGCTCCCCGCAGAAGTGCGAGGCTTGGACTTGTATTTAGCGTCTGCTTCAGTCTGAGGTCTACCGTTACGTGCCAGTCAGCTTTCTGTCGCTGTCATAAACACCGACGGAAAGTCAGTTTACAAAGAGAAGAGGTTTATTTGGGCTCACGGCTGGACAGCTTTCAGTCCACACTGAGCAGCCCCGTGGCCCTCAGGCCTGTGCTGGGGTCACATGACATACCAAGCAGCTCGTGGTGGACAAAGGTGTTTATCTATGGCTGAGAAGAAGAAAAAAGAGGGAGAGATGGGTCCCCGTACCCCCTTTGCAGACATGACCCAAGTGACTACGCTGCCCACTAGGCCCACCTACTGAAGTGCACCGCTGGCCAGAGACCCCCTGGGAACAGGCTTTAGACAGGACTCATGTGGGGCTTATTCCAGACCCAAATGATTGCACTGTAATAACCTGAACTCAGGCCCAAAACCTTTATTGCCTTTTAACTTCTGAAGCGTGAGGCTATCAATTTTGTACATTTTACCTCTGCCATGCCACTTACATTTCTCCACGGAGCTCTGGCTGGTGTATGGTGTGCGGCCCTGGTGTAAGTGTCAAGGTCGCTGTGCCCTGCTAGTGCCCAATGAGGCGCTGAGGCAGTCCACTTCTTGTTTGCTGGGAGAGAGTCTTGCTAGGTATCCCGGGCTGCCCTCAGATTGGCCACCCTCCTGCCTCGGCCTCCCAAGCGCTGGGGTGATAGGCACGCATGGCTACACTCATTGAGATCTGCCTTTTGTGAGATAGCAGAGGGGCATGGGGAGCGTTGAGAACCGGATCTGGGTTCTGGCGAAAGTCATCACAGAAAACCACAGCGCAGAGCTGCTTGAGGATGGAGCTGTCACCGACTGGCAGGCTAAGAAGGGACTCACTCCATGCTTTCAAATTCTCAGAGTCGCTCACGGATTTCTCCACCTGCTACTTTTAACCCTTAACCAGAGGAAAGTAAGGGAAGGTAGACTGCAGCTGTAGTTTTCGTTTCTCAGTGGCTGTCGGAGAGGAACCCCCCTTTGGGGAGTAACTCACAGAGGGGCCTGGAAAGGAGGGTGTTTAGATACCGGAGAGGGGGGAGGCCGAGTGGAGCTGGGGTGGGGGTGTGGGTGTGCAGTGTGTCATGCAGACCAGTGCAAACACTCTGGGCAAATAGCTTTCATTAACTGTGAGGCTCAAACTAAATTAAGTGAAAACTAAGAGGTAAATGAAGTGATTGTTAATTGTATGAGTCAGCTGATTTTTTTCCAGCTTCTCTTATGGGTGGTTACCACTTTGAGTGCTGGGGACAGAACAGAAGCAAAACGGTCTCTGCCCTTACTTTTGGGAAGGCCTGGCAAAGGAGGGGGTATCCAAGGACTGAGTAGAAGGGTGTGGGGGGCAGTGGCCAGAGAAAGAAAACTACATGTGCAAAGATCCTGGGGCAGCTTTTTTTTGGTATTGGGGATCAAACTCACAATTGTGTGCTTGCAAGGCAGGTGCTTATGCCGCTGAGTGAAATCCCCAGCCCTTTGAGACAGTATTTAAAGCATGGTGATGTAAAAATAAATAAAAAAAGCATAGTGATGTGATTGTCTTCTAAAGATTCAAGTGCTACAATTTTGGTTCCCAGTATAACAGGTTCTTTTAAAAAAAAAAAGACGAGGGAAAAATCAGAGTTGAGAATGGGTTTATTTCCAAAAAAAACCTGAGAACCCCCCTCTGGTATTAGAGCCCGGACCAGGGTTGAGGTCTCCTGTAAGGTCATGGGGAGAGGGAGTTCAGGGAGAAACCTTGAAAGAGGATGAGAACGAGGCGGGGAGGCCCCGAGGTTCCTACCCACAGCAGGGCTGATGACTCCTTCCCTGGCACTGAGCAGCAGCTCCTCTTAAGAGGTGAGGCCCGGGGGAAGTCACTAGACCACAGGGCACCATCCTCGGGAGGGACAAAGGCCCGTCTCAGGGAGTGGGGCAGGTCTCCTGAGACTGGATTAGGTTCCTCGAGACCAGCTGGTAGTAACCCCATGGGTCGCCCCTCTTCTGCAGGCCTCACTCGTCCTGCGAGCCATCTTTGTGTTCTGACCAGCATGAGGCCCTTGCCAGACGCAGCTTCGAAGCTGCAGGTCCAGACAAACCTCTTTCCTTTGTGAAGCTCCCTGTCTCGGGTCGCTTGTTACAGCGACAGGAAACGGACCAAGACAAACGGCTTTCAATCACCCGTAGAGCAGGGTGAGGAGGAGTGTGGTGGAGACGGCATCAAAAGTAGGGAGGGAAGGGACGCAGGCCAGGCTGGGCACAGATGTGCCCGGGGCACTTCACAAACCCCACAGGGATTTAAATAGACTTGCTGCAGTATCTTAACTGTTGTTCTATTTATGTTACGTATCCTCTGAAATATGGCTATGGTCTCTCAAGTCTTGGAGCCGCCTCTGACAGCTTGTGTCTAGATGTCCCCTCCGAGCCTCCAGAATTCGAAGGGAGGCCTTTGGAGGTGGCTGGGTGTGGGCTGTGTGAATATGGATCACTCGGGTGATAACTGAATTAGTCCACGGATGGGAATGAGCAGAGTCCTGGGTGTGGCTGCAGCCATTTACGGAAGACAGAGGACCCACCCTGGGTGTGCGTGGCACCAATAGATAGGCTTGTCTCGGGCGTGGGACACAGAAGGAGAAGCAGGCTCCTTGCCGCTGCCTCTGCCTGCTGTCACCCCGCCACGGATCTTTCCCCTCAGCCTCTCCGCCCTGCCGGGAAGCCAGCCAACGGCAGACTGAACCTTTGCAAACTGTGAATCCCATAAACCTCTCCGCCCTGCCAGGAAGCCAGCCAACAGCGGACTGAACCTTTGCAAACTGTGAATCCCATAAACCTCTCCTCCTCCTTTAACTTCCGGTGGCAGGGACTGTGCCCCAGCAATGAGAAAGTACCCATGACACCACCTGCCCAGAAGCAAAGACAGGTCGTAAGACACATCCGTGCAGCTTCCAGAAGGGCAGGACAGCCTCTGTCGGAGGTACACAGTGCTGTCCACCGCTGGTGTTGAGTATACCTCTCTCCCTGGTTAGCGTCTGAATCTGCCTGTGAGGTCTTTTACCACAGGGAAATGTTTATCTGTCAAATCTCAGAGTTGTTGCCGCTGCTTATTGGTGACGAGTTTTTTGGCTTACTTGAAAAGGTCACCCTTCAGCAATACACATATGCTCCATTTTTCTAGTTTTACTCTTTTAAATTCAAATCAACTTGTTTGGGGGCCCAGGGATCACAGCCAGGGCCTCACACAAGCTAGGTGAGTTTTCAAAACTGACTTGTATTAAAACGACATGGCAATCAATTTGAAAGTTATTTGCATGTGGTATAGCGTTTGTTAATTCAAAAGGGACTTCCAATTGTGCCAGAATTATTTATTGAATCAGCCTCTTGATAGATAAATCACTATGTAGGCCGCAAAACTGAAAAAGAATGAAGTGTAGATTTTCTTGGTGGTCAGGCTAGCCGTACACAAAGACTTCAACCACTCTAAAAATATTTGGAGAGCTTTCTAGGTCGAAAGGTCTCTGAGAGATACACACATAATGCGCTTTCTGGGTCTTAGAGCTCCCTGTCTTCGCCTTTATAATTTGCAAACTCTGCTGCTCATCAGTGGGGGTCCCTTCTGCCCATTTCTGTAGATAAAACCCCACATTACTTCTCCCCAGGCCACCTGCGTGTCCCTCAGCAATTCACACTCCTGATGGAGGACAGTACCTGCCTCCCCTCCTTACTGCCTCCCCATCCACCTATTACACCACCTGTTTCCTTACATTCTTGCCCATCCAGGCTGCTTTGCAAAATCCCATAGGCTGGGTGGCTTATAAATTTATCTTTGCTTTAGAGTCTGGGAAATCCAAGGTCGAGGTGCCGGCGCATTTGGTGTCTGCAAGATCCACATTTTGGTTCACAGAGGACTGATATGGAAGGGATGGACCATCTCTCTGGGGTCTCTCTTATAAGGACACTAATTCCATGGATAAGGGCCCCACCCTCATGACCTTATCACTTTCCCAAAAAATCCCACCTCCTAATACTAACACATCCTTCTAATACTCATCAACCTAAGGATTTCAGTCAGCATCTTGTTTCTTCACATTATCCAAACGTGTACTCCGATACTGGACTTGGTCTGTCTAACACCATTCAGTTCAATCCACTCCAGAACTGTGGGCTGTGGGTGGCTTTATAGTGACAGGAATCCAGGGGAAGTAAGAAGTTTCACTTTCTCCTAACCTAACTGCATGGCCCAATGTGGCAACCCTCCAAGCAAGTGCTTCCCACGCAGTGCTTCAACTTTAAAGCAGAGTCCTGACACTGCTTAAAAGGATGAGTGCTGGCGTCAGGAAAACCAGAATGCATGTATCAGAAGTGGGAAGATTTACTTATTGCCTCCCTTCATCCGTAAAGCGGGAATAAATCAATAGCAGCAGCAGCAGCAGCAGCAATGTCATGGGATGGCCATGGCACCGAGGAGAAAGCGCCTGGCCCCCTCTGTGTCTCGTGAGCCCGCTGGAGGCCGACGTGGCCGACAGTGATTCCGCTTGTTAGAGGGTGCTACTGTCCCCTGCAGGTCCTCAGAATCTTAGGCTACTGGGTTCCCAGCCAGCCCTGGGTTCAGAGTGGCCAGATGGTTGGTGGCTTTTCTGGGACCTCTGCTTGCCACGAATTTCTTCAAAGGGAAAGAAGAGGAGCTGAGTTAGATCTTGACGCATAGCCTGTTGAGTGACACTCAGTTTCCTGCAGGATTTTTGTGTCCTGGCCAGCACCGGTGGTCCTGCCGGAGTGGCTTCAACCTTTATTTTTATTACAATAGCAGGAGACGGGAACTTGTTCTTGAAGAGAGAAGCCAGGCTGAGGGAGGTTCAGTACCTTGTCCAGTTCAGTCTCAGCGCCCAGAAGCAGCGAGGTTGGGTTTAAGCCCAGCCCGAGGGCCTGCAGCTCAGCAAGTGGGGTGTCCCTTGAAATGTGCCCCCGGGGAGCAGGGATTTGAGATCCTAAACCATGGCTTCCTCACTGTGCTGGGTCACAGTCCTTGGGGAGAGGAGGGGCGGCCTCTCGGGGGTTCAGCGTCTTTAGCTTAGCATGTGAAGCCCAGTTTCACCACCCTAACGTGACGGGGGCCTCAGCCTCCTCCACTGGATGCCCCAAGACGCTTCCCAGTGGGACACGTCTCTCCTCAGCATCTTCGCCCCCCTCGGGCTGAAGGGCACATTATTTTGGAAATCGTTGTAGCTAAATGACGGCGCTTTCTTCTTCCCTTTCTATTGATGAGGAGGATGAAGGTTGGACTACTCACTCTTCAGCAAATGAAAATTAGATACAGTTTTGGGTCGGAGACACCGCCCTGAATGGCTTTGGGCCATAAGTCCCCCGTGCGATGTGGGCCGGGAGAGTCAGAGGCGGGGTTAGGCATCCTTGGCCGGAATGACTTACAATGACTTGTGCTCCTCTTCTTCTGTGATAAAGACCAGGAAGAATTCCCGCAGCACTGTGCGAGGTGAAACCAGGGGTGTTGTTATTTTATTTCTGTAATTTATCATTTGATTGAGAGCCTGTCTCGCTCTCTCCCACACTTTCTCTGTCTCATTCTTTCCTGCTGATGAACGGGACACCACTAAGCATACTGAACTATTTGCTCAAGGTTGCAAAATGCCGTCCTTTGTTTGCACAGAACTCTTGGCCTGGCCAAGCCCATGCAATTAGGGAGTGAAAATAAGAGATGTCAGTCAGGGTAAACTGAGGCACGGCCAAGACCACCAAGTCAGGCAAAGCCGAAGCGATAAGTGAAGTTTATTGGAACCTGGGTGTAGGTGAGCCAAGGGCGATCAGACCATTGGCCACACTCAGGGGTGGGGGAGGATTCATAGGGGTGTTTGGGGAGGGGAGGGGTACGCAGAGAGGAGTGGGCAGTTTTAGTCTGGGTGTGGGGCGCTGGGATTCTCGGTGACCTCCATGTCTCACAGGCGTGGCTGTTCAGGGCTGCTGCTTGCTGGCCTCTCTTTGTGAGCCCTGGTTTCTCTTGATCTCTGCATCTCTGCTTCTGTGCCCTGGGCTCTACCCGAGGAGTTGGGGGGTCTGACGATGTCCCCGACACCTAGACGTGGGATAAAGAAACCTTAATCCCTGAGTGATCAGATTTAGTTCTTTCTGCTGATTGGTAAATTCAAAGTGGACTAAGTCAAATGCAAGGTGCGGTCCTGAGACCCAGACCCTCGCTCCTTTTAACTCCAAGCCCTGGTCCCAGACTGACCACTCGACCAAGCAGGTGGGGGCGAGAATGTCTCCTGCTAGGAAATCTCAGGGCTGGACCCCCGCCCCTCCCTCCATCACGTTTCCCGAGGGTCTTGAGGCTGTTATATCACTTAGCAAATCATTCTCAGGGAATAGAGTCGGTTGCAGAGATACATTGTTCGACTTTTTTGCATCAGAAAGGGGGCTAAATATCAACCAATATCATTTTGAACTATGAGAAAATGGGTGAAAATTTTCTACTCCTTTGCCCTGAATGTACTTTCCAAGTTTTTATGATAAGCCTATCCCCCTCTTCCTCCCTCCCTCCGTCTCATTACTCTACCCATCCATCTCTGCACCCTTAGATTTACCGCTGTGGAGTCTGTAGTTCTTGGATGCTGCATCTGTATAACCGTAAGACTTAAGGGCATCGTGCAAACCAATCCACTTCCTTTGATCTTGCACTTGACCTCAGTTTTTTTTTTTAAATTTTATTTAAAGAGAAACAAAACAAAACAGAAAAAGGGGTAGAAACAATACAGAATTTCAGAAAACAATAAGCAGTAAGAAATCACTAGTTGATAAATTACATATTGTCTTCTTAGACCTAGTTTTTAAGTTACAAAATTAAAGCGTACAAAGTGGACATTCAAACAGTAAGACTGCAAAGAAGTTCAATGATCCAGTAACAACTTAGCAACACAGTTTTCAATCCTACACACTCAAACATACATGCAGCCATATCCTCTAGAGCACTTTCTTTTCTTCTTTTTACTTTTTAAGTCCATTATCTGCTTAGTTATATCCTGTTTCAGGTTGCTTAGTACCTTACTGACTTGTTTTGTTGTTGTGATATACCTTTAATCACCTTATATAATTCTGTTGCCTTGTTTTTGAGTTTCTCTTCATCCATGATCCATGGATCAGCTTTGGTGGAGTTGGGAGATTTTTGGAGGTATTTTGTTACTTTCTTATCTACTGTTTTTTTTTTTTTGAAGGTAGCAAAATACAGCAGAACAAGACAGAACAAACCCATGTGACTGCATTGCAATAAAACTACCACAGAACCTCAGAGCAGGTCACCAGGATACAAGCAATGGGTTCAATAGTACAGCCTATTCTGTTCACATTAGCTGTTCTTTCAATCAAGTAGAGGAAAATGGAAGGGAATATTGAACTTTTAAAAACAGAATATTGAATAAAGCAGTACCATTAATCAAAACTGAGCAAAACAGTGATAAAAATATTTGCCTTCAAAGAGATGGTAGAAGGAAATCCCCCTTACTTGCCATGCTGTCTGTATACATTCATCCTCCAAAAAGATACTCACACTGCTGTTGCCTACTTGCTAACAGGGTGGGGGGATGATATGGATCAATGTCTGATTCTTAGCCTGCACACCCGCAGGGCCCCAGCTGCTTACCAGGGCGGCCAGCAGGCTGCCTGTTCTCCCAGTGCCCAAAGTTCCAACATGATGCAGAGCTTAGGAGTTGCTGATAGTTCCCGCCCTGGTGTGCCAGTGGCTTGCCAGGCCCCCAGCTGCTCACCAGGGCGGCGAGTGGGCTGCCTGTTCTTCAGCACCCAAAGTCAGTTTTTGTTTTTCTTTAATGTAAACCAAAATGAAAAATGCTTCATCTTTAAAGTACCTGTTTTTTTAAACTAAGGGAAATGTACTCATTTTTCTAAAGTTTTTTTTTGTACACAATCCATCAGTTTGTTGCTAATGGCCACACCACAATCTAGAACGCATCCAAGATTCCGCGGTCCCTCCTGGTCTTCTAGCCTTCAGCCCAGTATAAAATGTTTCAAACACCGCTGCACATCTTTTGCCCACAAAATCATATCAAATAGTCTTCTTGAAAAAGAAGCCAATTGATGGAATGAGATTACTTAACTAGTGTTGTAGTCAGGGGTTGCAAGGAGAATTTATAATATTTTATGATGGTCACCCAGGGTTAAATACGAGAAAGTGCAGAAAATCTGTCCACACGTTAGAGACCTGGAGAACCCAGCAGAGGGCCTGGATCCCACAGCAATGTCCTGCATGAGTTCTGCTGAAGACCTAGAGCCCACGACAATGCCTCCCCCACAGGACCAACTGGAGGCTCAGAGCCCATGACAATAACTCATGCAGGTCTGTTTCACAGAATCTATGCTTCAAAGGCTCCAAGGTCAGTGGTGGAAACTAGGAAGTCTGTGCCAGCAGGGTGAGGGATCTGTGCCATAGGTTGAGGATTCTACACTGGAGCCAAGAAGCAACGCTCAAAATAAGGACCAGGGCTCCCCTCGAAAAATACCAGTCAACCTCAGTGACATTACTATCTCCCGATAATAATGGCCAACTTCGTATCAGAGAAGCCAGCATGACAAGCTCGTCCGGGAGAACCAACAGCTCCACACAACACTCAGGAGAACCCGCAGTGCCCCATTCTCCCTCTCCATGTCTCCTTTTATGCCAGCAACTTCCCTCAGGTGTGCCGCCTACACTCGGCACCGTATTAATTTAACCCAGCTGTTCTTCAGGTGACCACTAGTTTTTAATCCATAACAACTAACAAGTATAATTTTACTTTATAAGAAAAGTAACATTTTGAAGCCTTTTGGGCCAGGCGTGGTGACACATGCCTGTAATCCCAGCACTTGGGAGGCTGAGGCAGGAGGGTCGTTATGAGTTGGAGACCAGCCTGGGCTACACAGTGAGCTCAAGGTCAGCCTGAACTGCATAGTGAGACCCTGCATCCAAAAGACAAAGAAAAAAAAAATAAAGGAAAAAACACAAGACAGGCCACCGGGAGACCCAGCCAGGATCCTGACCTGGACATTTACGTCTGTGTCACTGTAGATCACCACGCAAATCTGTGACCAGCTTGTGTTTTCCCCAGATAAATGGGAACCTCCAGGCATCAAGTCCTCTGAGCCACCCCAAGTTACCCATGTTCGCCTGCTCCCCTCCAGGGTCCCCTTGGTTGCCAAGGAGCTGTACAGATCCAGCACAGTAACCCAAAAGCAGAACCAAAGTCCAGCCCGCTCCCCAGCAAAAGCGTCTACACACTTCCTGTTCTGCTGTCTGGCTTGGGCTGCTAGAACCACCTCTAAAGAATCCACTGAACCCACTCTTTCCAATAGCACCAATAAACGCTTCAGAAGATTTTTGTGTTTCTCCACCTCAGCCTTTGCCATTTGTAGCTTGGCATAACTGATGCCATTTGAGCTCTGAATTTAACTAAGTGCCCTGTATTTGACCCAGAAGTATGAAAAATTACTCAGGGTACAAGTCCCATGAGAAAAGCAGAATGAGGGCTGGGGACTTAGCTCAGCAGCATAAGCACCTGCCTTGCAAGTGCATGGTTGTGAGTTTGATCCCCAGTACCTATTTTAAAAAAAAAAAGACAATCGAAAAGCAGAATGAGCTGCACCCACAAGAGAAAAATTAACCAGCTAAAAATTAATGTAAGAGTCTAGCTACATTGTTTCCAACAGGACGTCTTTTTGTGGTTCTATGCTTAAAAGATTTGTAATTTTCCAGTTCAGGGCCACTCGGTGAGACTCTGAAATGGGTCTACGTGAGTGGTCCCTGAGCTCAGCTAATTAAATTCCAAATTTATCAGTTTGGCTGCTTTAAGATTCCTATATTGTTGTTCACGAACCCATTTCACTACTGATCACCCCTACTCAAAGTGCCTTCTCTGGGCTCTCCCGACTTTTTATCATTGTTGTTTTGTTGGTTTTTTTTTTTTTTGTTTTGCTTTGTTTTTTTTGAGATGGGATCTCGCTGTGCAGTTCAGGCTAACTTAGGACTCACTTTGTAGCCCAGGCTGGCCTAGAACTCAGGGTAGACCTCCTGTCTCAGCCTTGTGTCCACGTGCTGGGATTATAGGCATGTGCCACCTTGCCAGGTCCCTCCTGATTTTATTTTTTAAAGCAAAATAGAAAAAAAGATAGAAACAATACACAATTTCAAAAAAAAATTTAAGAAATTAGCACTAATTAATATATTGCATATTGTTATCTTAAAAGTAGTTGTTCAGGTTACAAGATTTAGGCAAAAAAAAAAGATCAAACAAATAATGGAAGCACAAACTGTTCTTTTGGATGAACTATCACAGATTAGTAGTACAGCTATCTATTCTGTATACACATATAACCTTTCCCCTAGTCAGGGCTTTACTAGAGAAATACAAATGTGTAAGAAACACGAGATAAAACACGAGATATACAAATGTGTAAGAAACGACAAGGTTGGCTTGCGATGGTCAGCCCAGAGTCGGACGAGGAAGTGTGCAGAGAGCGTCTGTATGCTGGAGGCCAAAGGATTCAATCCAGGGTCTGGAGTTCACCCTAGTGTCTCGTGCAAGTCCGCACAAGCGGGCTGATGGGCTTGTGCCGCGAGGCTGAAGCGTCGAGGTGGGAGACTGGAGGATCCAAAGCAGGAGCTAGAGTGCGCTGGAAGCCAGGCACTGACGTCCAAGCCAAAGGCACAGCCTGGAGCGCATCTGAAGAATGGAGCTATTCGCCCTTCCTCCTTCCATGCGCTGAGCCTCCCGCAGGTGGATCTTCTCCACCTTAGGGTGTGGACTTGCTAAGTCAATTTAATCTCCTAAATGTCTCAAATTAACACAATCATTCAACCACTACACCTATGCTACTGCTACTTTGCTTTTTAGCACTTTTTTTCCCTTTCATTATCACAATATCTATTGAATATTTTGGATCTTTTTACCCTTTCAGGTTTTTTTAGACTAGAGAGACAATACAATATTTACAAATGTGAGTTTGATTTATTTCACTTAGGAGTATGGTCTCAAGTTGCCTCCATTTACATATAAAAGCCTCAAGGTTATCCTTCTTTATAGCTGAGTAGTACTCCTTTGTATAAAAATACCACATCTTTTTTATCCATTCTGCAGTTGATGGGCATTTGGGTTGTTTCCAAGATATAGCTATTACAAATTGTGCTGCTATAAACATGGGTGCACATATATTGCTGTAGCATGATGTTTTCAATTTTTCTGGGAAAATATCCACAAGGGGAATTGCTGGATTGAATGGGACCGCCAATCTCAGTTTTTTAAGGCCTCTCCATGCTGATTTCCACAGTGGCTGCCACACTCCCACCGACAGTGGAGCAGAGTTCCTTTTTCTCCACAGCCTCTCCAGCATTTGTTATCGGTTGATTTCTTGATCTTGGCCATTCTTTCTGGGGTGAGGTGGAATCTCAGTGTGGTTTTAATTGGCGTCTCTCGAATGACCAGTGATGGTGAACATTTTTTCATGTATTTATTTGCCATTTGTATGTCTTCATCTGAGAACTGTGTGTTCATCTCAGACGCCCACTTTTGGATGGAGTCTTTGAGTTGGGGGCCTGATGTTTTTCAGTCTTTATATGTTCTAGATACTTCTCTCCTGACTTTTGAAACATCTTCCCAGAACCTTCTGAGCCCTCTTCCTTTGTCCCTCCTCCTGGCGGGCTGGCCCGCTGTTCTGAGTGAGGTCGGTTCCTTTCCCTTCCTCCCTCTCTGGCTTCTCCTCCTCAGCCCTGTTCTCTGCCGCCCTCTGGCCCCCAAATTGTGTGCAGTGCCTCCTTGAGCGGCTCCACTCGTGTTTCCCGGAGTCCCCTCAAACTCAGCACGTACCCACCTCCCTGTGCTCTGTGCACCTCGGCACAGTGCCGGGCGCTGCCGCCCCTCCCCTGAGATCCTTCTCCGCTCTTCTCTCCCGCACCTAGTGAGTCTCAGGTCCCCGTCACCTCATCGACTGCCTGTGGATGTGCTGTCCTGTCCTGGGACCCACGAGGCTTCTGAGTGCAGCAGGTACAGCCTGGCTCTGTCCTGGCTGCTCTGCGGTCTCAGGAAAGCACTTCAGGTTTTCTCTACCTGGGGTGTAAAATGCAATATAGCACTTGTGGTGAGAGCAGGTGCTGGGGTTCAGTGAATGCTCAGGCCGGGGCGTCTGTGCCAGGGCAGGTGGCAGGGCCGCTCTCCTGGCTCTCTGTGATGTCACCGTGAGCCCGCCCAGGCCTCCCTGCTGTCTCTGTGCCTTAGTCTTACCCCAGTCCATATGCCAGCTGGCAAGCCAGTGGCCAGGTTGAAGGCTCACAGGGCATCGTGTCCTTGTGATCAGGAAGAGCAAAGCTCACACGCCTTAGTTTACAGAGGTTTTCACAAACTTGCCACCTGTTCACGTCTGCAGCCACCTCGCCTCCTTTTGTCCCAATGTGAGCTGCACAGCCCGCTCTGCTTAAAGCTCCCTGCCCTCCTTTCCCTCCAAAGCCTTCCGGGGGCCCCACTCTGCCCAGAGGATGCTTCTCCTGTCCTCCTTGCTCTGGCCAGCAACTCTTTTCGAAGTCACTTCCCCAGAAGACTCCCGACCTCCCTCTCTTCATCCTTCCAGCGTCATGGGACACAGGGGACAGGCAGCCTTCTCCTCTGACTCAGGGGCACCCCAGCTCGTGCCCAGCCCCTGGGATGGGCATGGGGAGGCAGCCCCAACAGCACTGCTGTGTGTCTTTGATAATGGGATCACGATGGTGGTTTTTTTTTTTTTTTTGTCACAGTCACTTGGAAAGCAGGAGCGGGCACAGTGCACAGGCCCGCTGGCGACAAGAGCAGACGGTTGCATCTCCTGGTCTAGGGTTGCCTGGTACCCACCAAGGCCTGGGCCGGCATCTGGAAGCAGTGTGGACGGTTTCTAGAGATGTGTCCCGGGTGGCAGAAGCAGGTGGTCAGGTCCCGACGTGGCTCTCTACACTCCCATGCTCACCCCCAATCAAGTAACTAACTGAGGCAACCATCGAGTTCCTTTCCTGAATGGCGTCTGCACTGATTATGTGGTCGTGTTGTCTGCTAAAGTTTAACTTTCAAATTGGACCATAAATAATTTCACTGACTTATCAAAAAAATTATCTACTGATTGATAATGTTCCTAACTAGCTCATTCCCTTTTTAATGGGAGCAGAGCAAGGACAAACACAATTCTCCCTCCCTCTCTCTCTCTCTCTCTCTTTTCTGTACCAGGAATCAAATTCACAACCTTGCACTTACCAGGCATGCGCTGTGCCACTGAGCTAAACCCTTAGCTCCCGCCTTGCTTTCAAAAGCTACAGGGACATTACTTTCATCTTGGAAGCTCAGGTGGAAATTTTAATGGCCCCAGAGAGGTGTCCTCAGCAATGCCCACTCACCGTGACCACGGAGAGCTTCCTAACTTCACTGGACAGACTCCAGGGCTAGAAATCTGAGATGGGGCCTGAGGCTGACCCTGAAAGAGAACATAGCTAAAACGGACCAAACGCACCGAACTCAGACCCCCGCCACCAGCTGGCAGAATCCACGCCCCTCCTCTCACCCGAACACCACAGCCTACACCTCTGCAAGAGAGACACAGGCTCTCCCACATTTTCTTGAGTATTTCGGAGTCTGCTCAGATGCTGTGCACTGGCCCCCGTCTCTCTGCTGTCACGCTTGTCTCTTCTTGCTTCTTGCTTAGACGTTTGCGGGAAGGCTGTCCACGAGATTGTCACCCACGCCTCCAAAAGGGATGCGGGCTTGGGCCCGATGGGAAGGTCCCTGGAGGCTCGCTGGCCGCCGTGCCCTCTGCTCCTCCTGCCGCCTCGCCCCCTTTGATCCTGTCTCTGGCCTTTCCTTGGGCCCAGAAGGAAGAACCCCTCATCTCCCCTTCTTAGCACCCACGCAGGCGTGGAGCTGCCTCCTGAGGACGACGCCCAGCCAGACTCGACCTTCCCATTCTGGGGCAGGACCTGGCCTGGTCCTTTGTGACTCCCATACAGCCAGGAAGTATTCCAAAATCTGAAACTTGTGCTGGAAAACTGCTTATGCTTTAGACATAAAACTACTGGCGGTTTTGATACGGTATTTTCCCCAGCTCCCAGCGGGCAAACCTCCAGAATTATTGGATCTTTGTGTGCCCGCCCTTGATTGGGGGAAGGTGGAGGCAGCCAGCAGAAGCCCCTGCACGCCAGGCTGAGAATGTCCCCTGAGGAGAGCTGGATTCCAGAGAGGAGAAGTCAGCCTAAGGCCATGGCAGGTGGGGGTGGCGGGGGCGGAATTCTGGATTCAGCGCTGCTGGTACATTGCACCTGGGACCAGTGGGCGATGGCAGTAAACGGCGTAGCAGCAGCAGATGCACAAACACCTGGGCCCCAAGAGTGAGTGATTTTGTTTGGGACTCAGGGGACACGTTACGCCCAGTTGAACAGCCTGGACATGGAGGTTCCTTTCAGAGCTATAAAAGCCTACATCTTGGTGTAGGAGTGACAGACACAAGTGCAAAGGTCCAGGGATGAGTAGAGGAAGCCAGAAAGGGGGAAAGGGGTACGGATGGGCACAGGCTTGCGGGCCCCTGTGTTAGTCAGGGTTCCCTAAAGGAACAGAACCAACAGAATGACTGTGCCTGCCAGCTTCCAGGGTGGCTCCTGATGCAGTCAAGCTGACAATGACAATCATCGCAGCTCCACCGGCCCCTGTAGAGACAAGAGTGAGTGCTCCCTGAATAGCAATGGAGCTGGTAAGGGTGTGCGCAGGGGGTCTTAGAGGGCAAAGCCACTGAAATTGAAGCAGGAGTCTCTGTCTGATCGCCGGCACTCAGCCCCCCAGCTGAGTAGCACTTAGTCACCCTTGGAGACTTTGCCACACCCCGGATTTCAGCCTAGGACCTTGGAGAGAGTGACAAAGTAAGGAGCTCAGGGAGGGATGTTTTGGTCACCTAATGATCCTCCCTGTGTGTCCTCTGGGTGGGTCCTCCAGATGGGTCTGGTCAAAGACCCCAGGAAGAATCTCTGTTCCCAGGAGTAGCAGGGAGGCGAGAGAAAGGCCTGGGACAGGCAGGGAGTAACCCAGAATTAAATAATGACACCTGCTTGGTGTTACTGGGCGTAGACAGAAAAGGTGGGGTCATACCACCCAGGAAACCACCTGTCGTGATAAGGTGCCTGACAAGGGGGAAGAAATTCACAGTGGCGGCCAGGGATATAGCTCACTCAGCAGCATCAGCGCCTGCCTGGCCAGCATAAGGTCATGAGTTTGATTCCTGGTAGGAAAAACATTCGCAGTGGATTGTGGACGGGCACAGCATGAGTACCAGTCAAGCATGAGACCCTTGGAGACTGGTTCTCTACTACATTCTCTCTGAGAACTACCTCATGAAACCCTAGCAGGTTTGTGTGCCTGAGTATGTTGGTTCAGTTCTTCCATGTCTGGCCCTTTGGATGACAAGAGAAAGTGTCTGAAGGTCAGTTGCCATCATGTGCCACATCCAGTTCTTTGGTCATCACACACAAGAACCTAGAAACCCGGAGGGACCATGTTATGCCTGTGTCTAGATGCACCCCCAAGCCTCATGAGGTCACAGACAGGACTTTCTCAGAGGCGGCTGGATCTAAGGTGTGTGACGCTGGATTGATTCATGGTGCAGTGCTAGGCTCAAGGTTGCTAGGATTAAGGTCATGCATGCTGCCCGCCCTGATTAACCTGGATAAGATATAAGGGACAGAAAGGGCTGTGGTCATCCTTTGTTTGCTCTTGCCTGCCTGCTGGCTGTGGACTATTCCTCCTCTGCATGCTCCTCTGCCATGCCACCCTGCCTTGGAGCCAGCCAGCTATGAGCTGAAACCTCTAAGCACTGTACACCAAATAAACCTTTCCTCCTTTAGCTCTGCATGTTGGGTATTTTGTCTCAGCACGATAACAGCTCCACTTTGACATCTTTCACAGTAATCTTTGCCCTTAACTATTGTAACTTTTTCTATGCTAGACAGGCTGTTTTCCTCCCCTCGCTAGTAGCAATCTCCACTGTTTGGTTATAGTTCTTTGGTTCTTAGATAAACACAAATAGCAAGAAAACTATTTTAATTACTTGAGAATCTTTATGAAAAAGTGACAGACTAAGTATCAAAATTTTCTGCTACTAAGCATCAGAAATTAGGACAGAAATGTGTCACCTTCATCATATTCCAGAAACCGTCACAGGCTAGTTGGTGCTGAATTGGATGGGAAACAAATCACTATCTTAGGCAAAAAGAAACAGGTTGTATAAGATTTTGTTCTGGGAACAGTAACAGATTTTCATTACTTAATTTGGCCTATGTGAATTAAATGCACATGGATGCATGGAGCTGGGCCAGTTTGTGTGAGAACATTTGAAATAGCTGGAGGACAACTGTCCATTCATGGCAGATACATCAAACATTGTACTGTACCTTAAAAAGTTATGTGCCCTTCCCAGCACTCGGCAGGCTGTGGCAGGAAGATCACTGCAGGTTTGAGGCCAGCCTAGGCTACAACGTGAGTTCAAGGCCATCTTGAATCATACATATAGTGAAATGCTGCCTCAAAAAAAGACCAAAAAAAAAAAATGTGCCCTTCTGAGATGCACCTTTGTTCACAGTCTGAGGTCTCTTGTCACCAATGGCGTCCGGGGTCCCTATAGGCCTGGACACTTTCCTGATGCAGGTGCCTTTGCTTTCCTGTGGAAGGGACATAGACATTACTATGGAAATTTGTCACTCTGGGAGCTGCTGGGAGCCTGGCTGGCACCGTAACCACAGAGTTGAATCAATTTACCATTTTATACTTTTTTTCTTTTCTTTTTTGGTCTTTTTGAGACAGGGTCTCGCTATGCAGTTCAGGCTGGCCTTGAGCTCACTTTGTAGCCCAGGCTGGCCTCGAACTCACAACGATCCTCTCACCTCAGCCTCAGAGTGCTGGGATTACAGACATGCGCCACCATGGGTTCATCTTATCCTTTTTTTTTTTCGAAGTGTATTTTTCAGTGCAAGCATGGAAGTACATTTGTGTCGTTGTGGGGGTTTTGTTGTTGTTGTTTTTGGTACGGGAGATCTAACTCAGGACCTTGCCAGACAGGTGCTGTACCACTGAGCTCCATCCCAGTCTGCACTGTTACGTAGCCATCTATCTGCACAGAAATCTCTGAATTTCCCTTCACCCCAGACTGAAACTCTGTGTCCACTGGAAAGTACCCACCTCCCCTTCTCCTTTTGCTCTAGCCCCTGGCATTATGGCATATATATCTATATATATCTAGACCTCATGTGCTCATAGGTGGGGCTTTTGGGAAGTGACTGTGAAACAAGTTAATTTTGTAACTTTAAAGCTGAGCTTGTGGTCTCATAGCATTGAGGCATGGGGTCAAGAAGCAAAAGGAGGAAGTTAGGAGAGTTTTTTATGGGAGATAAGGAAAAGAAAAGGAGGCTCTCAGTGGGTCCGGGAGTGGAACCCAAAAAGTGGGCTTTCCAGGTGGCCCCTCAGCCAGCACTTTCTCTGGGTGCGTGGGGACTGCCCGCGTGTTTAGCGGTCACTCATCTCAGGTGGCTTCTGTGGGTTTAGAATGGAAACTCAGGGCTGGGGATTTGGCTCAGTGGCATAAGCACCTGCCTGGCAGGAACATGGTAGTGAGTTCCATCCCCTGGTACAAAAAAGAAGGAGAAGGAGAAGGAGGAGGAGGAGGAGGAGGAGGAGGAGAAGGAGAAGGAGAAGGAGAAAGAAGAAGAAGAAGAAGAAGAAGAAGAAGAAGAAGAAGAAGAAGAAGAAGAAGAAGAAGAAAAGGAAGAAGAAGAGGAAGAAGAAGAAGAGGAGGAAGAATGGGAACCCAGGCTCTCTAACCCGGCATGCAGGGTTTAAAGGAAGCTGGAATGTAAAATAAAATGTGGTTATTTTACATATTAAGTTCCTCAAAATCCAGGAGCTTGGTAGAAAGCAGCTCCAGATCCCTTCGAGGGGAGAGGGCTGCACCCCTGTGGGCTGAGGAATTCATTCTGGATTCAGAGTCCAAATTCACCCTCCAGCCAGCGGCTCTTGCTGCAGCTTTCATCCATGTGCAGGAAGGGTCAGCTGTGCCTCAGGGTCTTCCCGTGCCCCAGCTCACCATCTTACTCAAAAGGTAATGACATGAGCTCTCTGCTACAGGTGGATCGCGGCAGTGCTGCAATCATCCAGGATTAGCCCTCTGATGAGTTTATAGCTGAATGTGGAGTGGGAGGTGGGGCCCCGCTGGGGAAGAGGTTACCGAGGGTGTGGCCTGGAAGCCGGTCTCCACTCCTCCCTTCATAACCTCTGCTTCCTGCCCACTACATGGAGCTGCTCTCCTTTGCAACGCCCCTCTGTCCTGCCGCGCTGCCGCCCTGGCCGCCCTGCCACCCTGCTGTGGAGCCCGCTGACCATGAACTGGAACCTCTGTAACTGTGAGCCAGCCTTAGCCCTCTCCTCTTTAAACAATGGGTGCTGGGGATTCATCTCAGGGATGAGGAAAGTGACCAAGACACCTACTAATCCCCTTTCTGTTTCTTTTCCTCTATGAATCTGATCACTCTGGATACTTTTTAGGGTTGCAATCACACTGTGATTTATGTTGTGACTGTTATTCCAGTTAGCATGATTCATCCAGATGGCATGTGTGGGAGTTTTTCCCTTTTTAGAGCTCAGTATCTCATTGTGGTATAGCCACGCTTTACCCGTTCTTCTGTTAGTGATGTGTAATTCTGTGTGTCTAGGTGTAGTGCTAGGGATTGAACCCGGGCCTTTGTGCATGCTAGAGGAGACCTGTCCTGTTGAGCTGCATCTTCAGGCTTCACAATTCTTTAAAAAAAAAAAAATGGCTTTGGGGCTGGGGATATAGTGCATCGGCATAGTGCCAGTGCAAGGTTGTGAGTTCGATTACGAGTCCAAAAAAAAAAAGGGCTTTAATCACTGGGCTCCATGGCATATGTCTACATTTCCAGGTGCTTAAAAGGCTGCAGCGGGAGTGTCACAAATTCAAGTTCAGGCCATGCAATTTCATGGGAAGTAATCTCAGAATAAAATAATAAAAAAGGGCCAGGGATGTAACTTCACATTCCTGGGTTCAATTCCCAGTACCATAAAAACAAATAAACAAAAAAAAAGGTGTTTAATGGACTAGAATTGCCATACAGTGAACTGCATATGTTTAAACTATACTATGTGTGCACATGTGTGAAGCTTTTTCTCTGTAACTACCCATAAAAGCATTGTTAAGTATAGGAAAAGATCATTTTAAGATAAGATGGTAGAAGTCCAACCTCTCCTCTCCTCTCCTCTCCCCTCCTCTCCTCTCCTCTCCTCTCTTCTCCCTCTCCCTCCCTCCCTCCCTCTCTCTCTCTCTCTCTCTCTCTTTCTTTCTTTCTTTCTTTCTTTCTTTCTTTCTTTCTTTCTTTCTTTCTTTCTTTCTTTCTTTCTTCTGTCTTTTTGAGCCACAGTCTCCCTGTGCAGTTCAGGCTGCTCTTGAACTCACTTTGTAGACCAGGCTGGTCTCGAACTTACAATGATCCACCTGCCTCACCCTCCTGAGTGCAGGGCAGAGAATTTCTATTAAAGAGAGCAAATGTTCATTTTAGGAGCCATGATCATCTCACACAGCAAGTGTTTTATGGGACATAAGAAATTAATTATCTTATATTCACAAGGCATAAAATCTTATGCTTTAGTCTTGAGACTGGTCCAAGCCCAAAGTGGCTTAGGGGTATCTCCCCCTGTGGAGCCTGGTTTTCTTGGGGAATATTTTTTAAAGAGATTAGTAATCAGGTGGAAGGTGCCCTAGATGGGCCACTGGATATTGACCCTGGGAATCAATCCTCGATATTATCTGGTTCTCCATTCATTTCCATTGTCAAGATATAAAAAATTGTCAGGTTCTTCAGAATGAGTGTCAGGGCCCTGGCCTGGCCATGAGACCAGTCACACACAGCAGATTGGCTGCCACTGAACTGTACAAGGCTGCTTGATTTCCAGACATTTAATTCACTTGAGTCAAAGCAAAACTACAAGATTAGGAAATGCAGACCCAGGGAATCTTCAACTGCCTACAAATAACACTGTAAAAACTAATGGTGAGACAGGGAGCTGGGTAATAAAGCCAGGGATGCAGAGAAGCACACAGTAAACATTCTAAGTGGCCGGAAGCTTTGTGTCCGGCTTCGGTGAGAGGCTTTGTTTGTCCTCAGAGGTTTAGAAGTCAACGATCCATCTCACCCCAACCAGCAGCAGCTCAGATGGGAGGCAGTGGGGTGGTTAGGAAAAGCCACAATTCTGGCTGTCATCTCCTCTTTGAGATGTGTGGGTCTTAGGAGAAGCCCAGTGCAGCCATGCAGGAAGGGGTCTTTCCAGCTCTGAAGATCCCCCGGTCCCCTGCCCTACACAGCTCTACTGACACCTGGGTACCAGTCCGGGATGGTGCATTTCAAAGGCTTTAAGCCAGTAGGTCAGACGGCACCCCTGTCCCTGAGCCACCCTTGATTCGCTTCTGCGGCCCTTTCGAGCATACCTTGTATAGTAGGAGAAAACCGTGACTCCCCAGAAAGAGCCTGGCACGCTGGATTTATCTTTTACAGACTCAGATCAGTATTGAGTTGGTTTTGGAACACATTCTGGACTTTCCCTGAAATGCAAGAACCTTTCTCCTTCTGGGTAAAAGGTGGAATCTGTCAGACATACCAGTAATACTTATGAACTCCTCACTAGAAAAAAAGTCAGTAACACAACAGAGCTGGGAATTTAACTCAGTGGCACAAGTGCCTGCCTGGCAAGTATAAGGTCATGAGTTTGATCCCCAGTAACAATGACGACAACAACAACAAAGTAAAAACAAGCCAGACAGCCTGTTTTTGCAGTATCTTATTCTCTAATAATCACTTCAGTCTTGTCTAATCCTATAGGGCAGAGTCCCTTACCCTGCATGCTAGTGACATTTTGGGCTGAATACATCTTTTTTTTGGGGTGGGGGAGTCTTTCTGCAAATGGCAAGGTGCTTGCCTGCATCCTTGGCCCTCACCCACTCCAAAATTTTGACCCCAAATGTCTGCAGATGCCGTCCCACCTTACCCCCATGGGGAGGTGCGGATCTGCAGGGCGTGCCCGTTTGGCTGTGCTGTTGGTTATTAACCTGGTTATTAATCAGTGAAGTCACGTGTTAGCTCGCAGACCTTCTTCGGTAGACATGTGAGCAATGTCTGCCCTGCAGAAGAGAATACTGTGCCCCCAACCCCGCACAAATGAGCACATGGCACCCTACATGTTTCAGAGGCAAATGCCCAAAATGCAACCCAAAGCCACTTATTTATCACAAAGCGCCAACACGGAGATGAAAGTGAACACTGAGGCTGTAGTTCAGAGTAAGCAACTCACGCATTAACAGCTCTTGTCTTAAAAGGAAACTCCAATAGCAGCTTTCAGTGACATGAACGGCTTTCTATTGAAAGGCAAAAGTTTGCATTTGACGTGCTTTTGCACAACTCATGTGATCTTTTTTTGAGGGAGGGGTAACCGAGAATCGAACTCAGGGCCTCAGGCTTGCCAGGCAGGCTGAGCTAAACCCCAGAGCCGCTAATGTGATCTTTGCTGCTGTGTGGATGCTGATAATTTGTCAGACCTTGGTGGAGGAGATTGGGCTCACGTGCTGACTGGCAGGGGTCTGCCCCAGTGCTACAGGGCATTAATCAATTTTCCATCCAGCTGGGAACCCCCCACACACCCTGGCCCTTACAAATGTCTGCTGGTGCCGGTTCCTCACGGGTTCTCTAGCTGGCCTCACCTCTGTACGGCCTCTTCAGTTCATCAGTGAGCAGAGTGAGCTTTGGACATGTTCAAGGTATATTTGTAGAGAGGGTCATGCTTTTAACATGTGGGGAAGTTACATGAGTTTTACACGAGTGACTCTGGCATGATTTAAGGGTCGTCAGTGTGGCCTTGGGGTTTGAGGCTCCTGGCTGTCAGCACTGTGTCCTCCCAAGTGTCCCCAGACTGGCCTCGGGGGTGCTGTCACATTCTCCTGTCTCTCCCTGCCCTTCCCCTGTTATTTGGGGACCCTTTCTCCTCTCCCTGTCTTTGCTACTTCCTTCTGCCCCCGGTGAGCTCCATCTCTATCCAGGCCTGGAACCCCAGGGCCTGGAGAGCCTGTGGGGAGAGAGCTGGTCTTTGCAGGCTGAGGAGTCCAGTGTCTGCCCACTCAGGAAAGGGATCCGGAAAGGCCAGGGGCCACCAGGAGCCCCCCTCACCCCGAGAGGCAGGCAAGTGTTCTCAGAGATTCTCAGAATCAGCCTGGACGTGCCCTAGACAGTCCCTGGACACTAGGTTTGGCCACAAATCCTGAATGGTGCCTGGTTTGCTGCTCACTGCCATGGCCAAACACAGAGCAGAAGGCGTCATCCTGGGCAGTGAACGTGGCTCAGTCTGCAGCCCCGCAGCTGGGCTGGGCTCTGGCACCAGCACCCCCCCCCACCCCTGACAGGTTGTCTTTGCTCCACATGGGTAGTTAGATCAGCATGTGGGAAGAGGCCTTTTATTTCTGTGTGACTGAACAGACCACAGTAAACACTGTACCTGCCTTTTTGGGGAGGGAAACAGGAACTTGATTAGAACCCACAAGAGTATCTTATTTAAATAGTATCCGTGGTGCTGTTTAAATATGGCCAAGATTAGAAGTTTCCTAACAGAGGTAATAAAATCCTGTGTATTACTCCAAGGCAGAACAAATTGTTTGCTTTCTACTTTACGATTTGGATAATCATTTCAGCCACAAAATCACTGGCTGTGTGTGATTTTCAAGCTAGAAGGCCCACAGCTTTATTTCAAAGCTATTAGTGTTTGATTCTAGCAAAATCATTGCCTTTCCTACTTCATTCAAGATGTCAAGATATATTCTAAAATGGATCTGGAATTTAAGTGTAGGAGAAAAAAATCATAACAATGGCCAGAAGACAATGTGTGCATAAGCCCGGTGTGGTGGCGCACCCCTGTAATCTCAGCACTTGGGAGACTGAGGCAGGAGGATCATTGAGAGTTGGAGGCCAAACCAGCAAGCCCAGTCTGGGAACCAGTGCCACACATGGGCAGCTGGTGGACTGGAATAGCCAGACCCCAGCAGGCTGGCAAACAAGAAGTATCTCACCCCCCTCGCTACCTGCCCCTACTGTAAGCGACTGGCTTATCCAGAGAAACACAGGCTGTGTTGACAGCTATGGAGGTGAAATGCAATTGGATGCCTGTGTTGCTTTGGTGTGTCACTAACATCGCAGGTCTAGGGCCAGTGGTCTGATCACAGGTTCAGAGGATAGCGGTACACAGTGTGGCATCTAGGGGGGTCTCCTTCTGAGGGTTGCAGCCACTGTTGATTCCCTATGGTCTTGGTTTTAAGTCCTATATCGTTTCCACTGTTTTGTTGGGTTGGGTTTTATTCTCTTTTGTCTTATTTCATTACGATGGCAGGAGCAGCTGTTCTGAAGACAGCAAGATATACTATGGTAGCTATTTTGAATTTACTATAGGCTTGAAGTCCTTTATTGTGTTGTTTTGTTTTTATTGTTCCTGTTTTAGTCTGTTCCGTTTGATCTTTACTGTGTCCAAAGGTATCTGCAGCTATTTTGAAGATATCAAAAGGCATTATGGTAACTATTGTTTTGATTTTGTAATGTTTTGAGGTCCTGCATCTCTTATACTGGTTTGCTTTATTCTGTTTTATCCTCTTTAAAATTAAAGAAAGAAAGAGAGAGTTGGAGGCCAGCTTGGCCTGCAAAGTGAGCCCCAGGTCAGCCCAAACTGCATAGGGAAACCCTGTCTCAAAATAAATAAATAAATAAATAAATAAATAAATAAATAAATAAATAAAGTGAGTGGAGTTTTGCATGTTGAGCACTAAAGCATCAATAAAAGGAAACATAAATAAATTTGAAAGTATGATGACCTCACGGGAGCCCAGTCCGAGCTCAGAAGGTGACACCTCCCTCAGGGGCAGCCCTGGCCTGGCCCTGGCTGGGAGCCCGGTTTCCTAGCAACAGAGGGACCCGGAGAGAAGCTGCAAACCTTGCTCAGTGCGCGCTGCTTCCTCCAGGGCGTTCTTGGGGACCCTGCTGCCCTCAGAGGTCCTATCGGCAGAAAGGGAGAGGCCCGGGAAGCTCCCCAGGGACCTGGGGTGTGCAGGACCACGCCTCCCAGGCAGGGGTCTCAGAGAGCAGAGGCTTCCTCAGTGCCTACAGGGAAGGCGACGAAGGGGGGGCCTGGAGGGTTTTGTTTGGTTTTGTTTTGTTTTTTAAAGGCCCAGCAAATGGAACGCTCTGTTTTCCCTTCCACCAGTAAGACAAAGATCAGCCCTGTTCATATGGGTATGTGCAAGAGGTAAAATAAGAAAAATCACAGTCAACTTCCATAGTGGGAGACAGTACTATTCTGATTTGAACAATTTTTTTTTTTTTTGAGACAGGCTGACCTTGAACTCACTAAGTAGCCCAGGTGATCCTCCTGCCTCAGTCTCTTGAGTACTGGCCTTGCAGCAGTGTGCTACTATGCCCCGCTGAAGGTAATTTTAACATAAGCTTTATAAAATGATAAATAACAAAGCTGATGAAACAAAAGAGGGAACTGAGAGCCCACGGAAATCATACCGCTGAGAGGACAGCGCTGGGGCCCTACTCTGCCGAATTCTTCCTGAAATGTATTTCCAAGTAAGGAAAAAAATGTGGTCTTTGTGGTGTGGGGGCAGAGCTGGTGGCCTAGAAGGAAGGGGATTTAGTCCTTTTGTTCCTTACTTTGCAGGCTGTAGACTGGCTTCTTGTTACTCCTCTAAAACAGGTGTTTTTCCCCTTTTTTTAATATTTATGATTCTGAATGTCTCCACAGTAGGAAATGGCTTCTGAATGAATTAGGAATCTGTGAATTACTGCTTATGTCAAAGCCCTGAAAGTCTGACCCAAGAAACTATTTGTCGTATAAATGAGAAGCAGAAGTAGGCAGTCCAGCAGTCATGGTACTGCAATATTACTATCTTCCAGGCTTAACATTGCCTTCTGGGTCTTAGGCAGCTGCTGAAGCACCAACCATTTCACCTATATTTATGATAATGAAGAAGGAAAGAAAGAATGGCTTCATTTTTCTCTTTTATGAAGTCTCCCTTGAAGCTCTACATCATGCTCTCATTTGTAATTGCTTTATGGTTCTGATATAGCCACATCTCTTCAGTTTATAACTTTATGATCTGGGTATGACATTAAATAGACCTTTTCAACTCAGGCAGTCTAAAAAAATAGTATACCTTTTTCTGGAAATTGTAGGATTAGCTTTTCTTTTTATATTTAAATCGAAAATGTGTTTGTGTGTACAGTGTGAGGTAGGGATCCAGCCTTCCGTTTTCAAATGGCTATGCTAAGGGGACGCTGCCTCCTGTAGCTTCTCGTCAAGACCCCTCCATAGATGGACAGTGCAGGAGATGCCTGGACATGCTCCGACTCTTCTTTTTCTAGATTTCATGAAGATCCATTTTCTCTCTGTCTCTTGTATTTGTAACCATATTCTTTTCGGTTCCCCCCGCTGGGCTTCCGTTGGATGGTATGCGTACTCTTTGCACTTGGACACGTCATCCTAATGATCTGTTTCCAAATATTTTTCCCATAAACACTGTGAGTTCCCTGAGAGCTGGCCGCTGGTCAGCTCTGTAACTCTTGCCCTTATACCGCAGTGGCTTCTTCCTAAAGGAGTGGATGGGTGAGTGAACCATGGCCTAGGTCGATTTTTATGGCTCCCACTCTGAAAGTTGCTTCCTAGTGACACAATAGGAAGCAACTTAATCTCACTGTTTTTAAAAATTCGTTTACTTCTTAGTAGTACGTTTGCCATACGTAATGATCACAGTCCCCTGTGAGCCTGTCACGTTAATTCTTTTTTATTCTCAGCCCTCGGCCCTTTCTTCTACCCTCCTTCCCCTCCCCAGTTACAAAAGCCGTTTCTGTCTGATTCCTTCATTTCTCTCTTTTTCTAAAATCCTTCCCTCCCATTCTCCTTCCCATTTGAACAAGTTCTTCCTACTCCAAATACCTACCCACCACTCTGTTCCTTATTTATTTATCCTTTGCGTTTCTTGCAGGAGAGAAACAATGTGATATCTAAACTTGTGCTTCTGATAGATTTTACTTAAGATTATGGTTTCCAGATGCATTTATTTTCCTAAAATGCTTCATGTTTATCATCCTTCTTTAGGTCAGAGTAGTAGTCCACTGTACACAAACACTATTTTTTTTTATTCATTCTTGTGTTGATGGGCATATGGGCTGTTTTCAAGATTTAGCTATTATTTAGCTATAACATGGGTATGCATGGATTACTGGGGTATGATGACTTTGACTCTTTGGGGAAGTGGAGCAGCTAGGTCAAACAGAACCTCTAGTTTTAGATTTCTGAAGAATCTCCATACTGCTTTCCATGGTTCTTCTAGTTTACACTCCCACCAGCAATGGAGAAGGGTTCTTTCTTCCCCAAGTCCACATCGGTATTTGTTATTGGTTGATTTCTTAGTGATAGCCGCTCTTTTTGGCATGAGATAGAGTGTGTGTGTGTGTGTTTTGGTCTTTTTTTGAGGCAGGCTTTCACTACGTGGTTTGGGCTGGCCTTGAACTCACTTTATAGCCCAGGCTGTCCTCTAACTCACCATGATCCTTCTGCCTCAGCCTCCCAAGTACTGGGATTACAGCTGTGCACCATCATGCCAGCTAATTTGCATTTCTTGAACTACCAGTGATGTTGAACATTTTTTCATGTTTTTATCTGCTGTTTAACATACCTCCAACCTCTATCCCCTATACCGTATTTTAGAGAATGTTTGTTCTGTAAAATTGATCCCTTTAATATTGTTTGCCTTTCAGCTAGCTTCAACTCTGTGGATCACATTTTTTTGTGTACGGTTTGCTTTAGGGAGTGTCAGTCTGTTTGTTGATTCCAGGAACCACATTTCCATGACTCTGATACACCTAGGGGCCCCTGGGTGGGCTGGGCTGGTGCTGTGTGTACTCACTTAGGAAAGCACACGGTGAATCTGCTCCCAGCAGGGTCTTGAGCCAGCTGCTGTGGGGCAGGGAAAGTGGGCTGAGACCTGCTTCCTATCCCCCGGGAGCTGGGGACACTAAGGTGAGGACCAGTCAGATTAGGGGAGCTCAGGGGGGAGGGGCAGGGGCCCGGGATGGGGAGGTCATGGCCCTGCCCAGCCTCAGCTGTGGTGCGCAGGGGCAGTGGGGCAGCTGAGAGGCAGGCAGCCCAAGGTTCGCAGCTTGGGGAGCACCACCCATGGGGCAGAGGAAGGAAATGAGCCCCCACCCCCAACAGTCTGACATGTGAGTAGCTTTGCAAAGCAGAAAGAGGAGCAAGTTGCAATGTGTCACCTGTGAAGATCAGTTTTCTTTCTTCGTTTCACGAATTTCCTGCACGTTCATTGAAAGAGGTGCTTACTGACTTCTGTGATTATCTGGTTTGGTTTTGTTTTCTGTTTTCTATTTCTTTTTATTAGTACCTATCTACAGCACACAGTATTCACATCCCCATGTGACATGCATAGGTAACGCATCTCAGTTCCTTTTTCCATCCCTTACCTTCCTCTCCCCCATCACTGGATTCCTTTCCCACTGGAGAAAAACCCATCTCCCTACTTCCAATGATCTAGTTTTTATTTTGCTCTTTATTTATGGGTTTCTCAAATAAGAGAAACCACAAGATATTTAAGCTAGTGAGATCATTACGGTCTCAAAGTGCAATCTTTTTCCTACAGATGACTCAGGTGTGTCTTTCTTTATGGAGAGTTACTCCCTTGTGTGTAAATACCGTATTTTCTTTATCCATTACCTACTGATGGAGCCAGAGGCTGCCTGCAGGGTGTAGCTAATATGAATTGTGCTGCACTGTAACATGATGTATAACTCTTTGGGGAAGAAACCTAAAGGGGAAGAGCTGCGCCAAGTGGAATCTCTAACTTCAGTCTCTTTTATCCCAGGCCAAGTGTCGTGTGTCCAGTACGAACTCTGGGTGCAGACAATGGATGGAGATGTAAGGAGAAATCACAGTGTGCTCTTCCGGGCAATGCAACTCTCCCAGGCACCTCAGTTTACAGCCCTGGCTTGACAGTGAACAAAGCTGTTCACACCGGGTTTGTTGACCACTTCTCTGTGACCAGAGATAATAGATAAGCCCCATCTCCATCCAGAGCCCCTCCCCATCTCCTTCCCATTTTTCTGTTCTCACTTCCTGCCTCACTGAATTGCACTCTTTTCTCTAAAGGTCACGGGATGATCTCATTAGTCACAGCCCTTGATGCCCATGGTCAACACCCCACAAGTGGCTTTTTTTTTTTTATTGTGTAAAGCCTTGGAGTTCTGATGACACCTATGATTATAAGTGCTAAGAGGAAACACAGATTGTCAGTGGCCTTGGAGCAGACACATGGCAGAGTTAAATGCTACCCTCATAAATGAGTAAAAAGTATGGTAGCCAATTTCAGTTTTAAAATGGTTAGATCTCTGATGCCTGGACCATTCTCTGAGTCTGTTTTGGGGACTGCAGAGTCCCCTGAAGCTCCACTGAGGCTCACACTAAACCCCACTGGCTTCTCCCAAGTGTGCCCTGAAGCCCCTGACTTAGTTTTCCTCTTTTTCACACCTGACACTTGTAGCCCTTTAAAACTATTTCTCCAGTACACAGGCTAAACTCATGATTAGAAAAGGATTTAAGAGTTTTGGTGGGAAGAGTTTGCTCTTTCAAAATCAGCATCATAGTTGTAGTCTTTGAGAGAAAACTCCCTTATGCGTACTAGTATCTGGTTTAATGTTGGTTTTGCTTTGGATGCTTGAGGGAGGTGAATGACACCATCTTTTTAGCATGTAGACATCTAAATATGTTTTTGGCTTTTGGAAAAATTTCCCCCAGGATCGTCTGGCTCTGTTGTTGGCCCTCACGCTCCAGGTCTGGGTTTCTGCCTGGGATCCCCATCACTTGGGGAGTGGACCTTTTCTCTCTCTTGCCAATGTCTCAGCTCTACTTCAGGGCCATCATGAAATTAAGGGGTGGAACCCGCTGGCCACCTGAAGTGCTTGCCTGACCTCCACACACTGCATGGGCTTGGATCTTTTTGGGCTCCTTTCCAGACGCTCTGTTTTTGCTCTCCTCCATTTATTACTGGGAGGCTGGCTGAGGACACAGCCTGTGGTGTGGGGCCAAGGAAGCAGGGATGCTGATGACCTTCCGTGGCTCTCTTGTCTGGGAGCACTGGGGACAGTGCAGACAATTCCTTCATCATGAGGGCGACCCGGGCTAATCTCCATCACTGCCCTCTGTCCTCAGATGAGGCCTACCCCTCAATATCCAATTTAATATACTGGAGTCAGGTGCAGGAAGAAGTCCGGCAGGCCAGAGGCGGGACTTCCTGTTGCCCTCACACCTACTTCCGGCTTCCTTGACACCCATTTCCGGTGTCCTGCGTGGCCATGTCAACGGCTGCCTGCCTCACTGGAGCCGTTTGCGGTGGACACAGCATCACGCAGAACATAGTATCTTGGCCTGGGGGGCAGTCTGTGAGGCCTGGCCCCTTCCCAGAGGTCCAATTTCATTTTGGGGGGGACCCCTCTACACAGATGTTAAATTAGGTCACTTCTGGGCTCACCCTCAGCTCCTTCAGCTGCATGGTGGCTGCTCCCGGGCGAGAAACTCACCATCATCGCCTCGTCCCTTTTTCCCAGTGCTTTTCCTTGCTTTGTATCCGGTTCAGTGCCCTGCGGGACGCGGCTGTCCACGCTGGCTTTCTCCAGAAAACGCCCTAGAACTCCCCAGATCGTTGAGATTCCCCTTTCCTCCCTCTAGAAAGACCTGGCCTGTCCTGCCCCAGCCTCTGCTGACCCGGAAGGACTCCTCCTCCTTCACCCCTGCCCTGCTCTCCTCTGGGCTGAGCCCCGGCCTGGCACAGGCTAGTTAAGCTCTCTAGCACTGGATCGCACCGTCAGCCCCTACGGAGTTTTAGCAATTTTTTGGAAGAGTGAACTTTGAAGAGTGAACTCTTCAGTTTCGTTGAGTTTTGTTGTTTCTCTGCAACAAGAAAAGAAAAAACATCCCGAGGATATTTTTAGTTCCTCCTTCTTGCATTGTTGGAGAAGCATGAGGAGTGACACTCTGGGACAAATAGGGCAAGGCACTGCTGGGCGTTTCTGTGGCTCCCTGTTGGGTGGAGAGGGCAGGACTCCTACATGCTTGTGTGAGCAGTGACAGCATCTTAGGAACGACTTGGTGGCCGGGGAACATGGGTGTGTGCTGGCCGGGCTGGCTGAAGCGCTGGCAGCCTTCAGATGCCTAGTGGCCTTGCCTCTCCCTGGCTCTCCGCCCTCTGCCTCTGGCCAGCGCCTGCTCCTGAGTATGTGTCTGAGCTGCTCCCTTATCTGAGAGCAGGAAGCCCAAAGGTGACCGAGCTCCCTGCTGTGCTGTTCCTTACAGAGATTAAGGAGGCGTCTGAATGTGTGCCTTGGGTGTCTCACCAATGTCAGAAAACACATGCTGAAGCTCTAGAAGGAAGAAGGCCATAGGAAGCCGTGTTCACCTCCTTTCCATGGAACCCAACTGTCTGCCCTTGGAAACAGAATCCTACCCTCCCCGAATTGCTTCCTAAGGCTGGAAAGCAGCTGTTAAAGGTGAGAATGCTCCTGATTTCTCACTTTTCTTCCTGTTAGGTTCCCATGACTGTTATTACCAAAGAGGATACAATTTTATGCCCAGAGATGTAACAAGGGCAAAATAGTCTTTGCTATATGGATCTATGATGTTTTGTTTTTTCCCCTTTAATTCTGGTTTTCTTGGGTGGTACTGAGGACCCACATTGTGTTTAGAAAGTGGCTGTGGTTTCAGCGACACACATTGTGTTTGTGGATGAAAAGCCTGGGGCAGGGACAGAGGGAAGCCCTGCCTTTGCTTCTCAGCCCAAGTGTAGTATTCAGTAAGCCATTTGGCTTCTGTTTCTCTGTTTAGAAGAGAGACCTAGGAATTCTGTATTTCAGGTTAGTTGTGAAAATTAACCAGAACAACGTAAAAAGAAGGCATTCACATTGTACACAAGTTATTTGTCCCTGTGTGGACATATATTTTAAATTTGATGGAGCATGTGAATATTTTTTTTTTTTTTTTGGCCCTGGGGATCGAATTCATGACCTTGTGCCTGCCAGGTAGGTCCTTATGCCACTGAGCTAAACCCCAGCCTAGTATGTGAATGTTTACAGTGCATTTTATGGATAATATCAATTTTGTACTTTTTTTTTTCAGAGCTTGGGATCCAGGTTCATGTGCCAGATAGGAAATCACTCTACCACTAAGCTACATCCCCAGTCCCTTTTAAGATTTTATTTTGTGACGAGGTCTTACTAAGTTGCCAAGGTCAGCCTTGAACCTGAAGCCCTCCTGCCTCAGCTTCCCAACTTGCTGAAATTATAGGCACACACACTTGTGCTTGGCTTCATTTGTACTTCTTTGAGAATATTTTTAAAAAAGGTTGCCTAGATACCACCTGTGACTATTGAATTATATATGTTGAAAACTTAATATATAAATTGCCAAGTAGAAACAAGAGATATATTTCCTTTTTTAAAAAAATTCTTTTTGTAGTGTTAGGGGTTGAACCTATAACCTTGTGCATGTTAGACAAAAACTACTACTGCCCATATACCTAGCCTATAGTTATGCTTTTCAAAGGACTTTATTCTAAATTTCTAGAATTGGTGCTGAGAGTCTGAATTTTGTGGATGTTTGTCTCCAGACCCACTATGAATTGGAGACTGGAGATAAGAGCTCCATTCTGGGTGGTAGGGCTTGGAGCAAGAAGGAATGAAGGGTGGACAGTTTCCCTAATCATAGCCTAGTGTGGGCAAACTCTCAGCTGCCGGCTGTTTCCTGATGGCACTGTGGGTCAGCTGGTCCCAGGGTCAGTTATAAGCTCTACCAGGAAGCCAAGTATGATACTCTCCCAGGCACGCCTTGGCTGAGGATGTGGATGTTTGTCTGGAGAAGAAATGCCTAGTTTGCTATCAGTTTGGAGTTGAACTTGACGTTCCCATGAGAATGTGTACGTGATTTGTTTGTAACGGAGGCCTTTTGTTCCACCCAAGGAGCCTGTCTTCCTCTTGCTCCACCGGTGCGCTGGCTGGGAAGATGATTCCATGGAAGAGATTCTGCCGGCATTATCACCTGTGGGTCCTGGGCTGTTACATGTTGCTGGCCGTCATGGCTTTGAAACTGTCTCTCAGACTGAAGTGCGACTTTGGTCAGCTGTATTTGGACTCCAAGGAATTTCCTGCTCAGTACTGCAGGAATATCTTGTACAGATCCCTGATGCTGCCAGCCCAGAGGTTTGTCAACTGTTCGGGGGTCAGCAGAGGGGACCACGAAGCAGTGATCCAGGCTGTGCTGAATAACCTGGAAGTCAAGAAGAAGCGGAAACCTTTCTCCGATGTGGACTACATTGCCATGACCCGAGACTGCGAGGACTTTAAAGCCCAGCGGAGGTTCGTGCAGTTGGCCCTGAGCAAAGAGGAGTTAGACTTCCCCATCGCGTACTCTATGGTGGTTCACGAGAAAATCGAGAACTTCGAGAGGCTGCTGCGAGCTGTGTACATGCCACAGAACGTGTACTGTATCCATGTGGACAAGAAGTCTCCAGAAACGTTCAGAGAGGCAGTGGGGGCGATTGCTTCCTGCTTCCCAAATGTCTTCATAGCCAGCAAGCTGGTTCCGGTGGTTTACGCCTCCTGGTCCAGGGTGCAGGCTGACCTGAACTGCATGGAGGACTTGCTCCGGAGCTCAGTGCCTTGGACATACTTGCTAAATACCTGCGGGACAGACTTTCCCATAAAGACCAATGCCGAGATGGTCCGGGCCCTGAAGATGTTGAACGGGAAGAACAGCATGGAGTCAGAAGTCCCTAGTGAATACAAAAAAAACCGCTGGAAATATCACTACATGGTGAAGGACAGATTGTACGTAACCAACAAGAAGAAGGAGCCTCCCCCTAATAACGTAACCATGTTCACTGGCAATGCCTACATCGTGGCTTCTCGGGACTTCGTTCATCACGTCTTAAATAACCCCAAATCCCAACAGCTGATCGAATGGGTGAAGGACACCTACAGTCCTGATGAACACCTCTGGGCCACCCTTCAGCGGGCCTCCTGGATGCCCGGCTCTGCACCCTTGCATGCCAAGTATGACATCTCAGACATGATCGCCATCGCCAGGCTGGTCAAGTGGCAGCAACACGAGGGAGACATCAGCCAGGGGGCACCTTACGGACCTTGCTCCGGAGTCCACCAGCGGGCCATCTGCATTTATGGGGCCGGGGACCTGCATTGGATGCTGCAGAACCATCATCTGTTGGCCAACAAGTTTGACCCAAAGGTGGACGATAACGTTCTTCAGTGCCTAGAAGAGTACCTGCGTCACAAGGCCATCTATGGGGTTGGGCTGTGAGGTGCAGGCTCGTGCAGACACGCAGAGCCTGCCGGGACATGTGGGTGGGCACCCCCGGGAGAGGGGCTGCAGCCACAGTGTGGGTAAGTGGGGCTGCTGCTTGCCCACCTGCTGCCCTGGCAGCAGCTGGCCGCCGTCCTTGCCCTCTAACTGCCCTTCACGGACTCTCTTGGTGACAGTGAGGATAGTTGCCACCTGGGAGCGGGAGGGAGGCAGAGGACTCTGGATGTCAGCTAAGAGCCTGGCGTAAAAGGTTTTCAGCTGCTGATTCTGGACTTGGTACTGAGGAGGGGCAGGGTTTAATGGAAACCAAGAGCCTTCCCTTTTCCACTGTTAACTTAAAAATAAAGCGCTCTTGTTCCCCACCACTGTGTCTCCTCTGATTAGCCAGAAATAGTGTAAACAGATACAGTGTGTGAGACTTTTTCTCTTAGCCTCAGTGACATTTAAAATCTCCAGTGGCTGGGAAGAGAGTGCTCCTAACAAGCTGTACAAACACCAAATTCAGAAGAAAGGAGAGGAACAGAGTTGATTTTTTCATTATTGGAAGTCTTCCTCATTCTGTGGACATGGCCAGATTTATAACTTTTCTCTAAGGGAAAATGCAGGTGATTTAACCAGTTTGACCACCCATGCCCTTCCAGGAAAATTATGGTGCTGATTTTACCAGTTCCATGGCCAAAGCATAATGTTCCATAACATTCATGTAGGTAAAGTAGAATTAATTAATTTATTTATTTTTGTCATTTCAAGACAGGGTTTCTCTATGAAGTTCAGGCTGGCCTTGAACTCACTTTGTAGCTCAGGCTGGCATTGAACTTGTAGCAGTCCTCCCACCTCAGCCTCCCGAGTGCTGGGATTTCGACTGCTAGCCACCATGTGCTGCGGAGGATATAATTTATTAAGTGAACTGAAACACATTTTAGAAGGGGACAGGGCTATGCTGTTGCTAATTATACTGAGAAAAGAACATAAACTAGGGCTTAACTAAACAAGGATGTCTACTAGTCCATAATAGGTCCGCTGAGTCATTGTGTGACTGAAGGGTGACCAGCTGGGCTGGTGCAGATTATACATTTCCCGGTGGGAGACAAATATATTTACACAAATTCCCCAACTCTCAAATGTTACTCAGTGAAACCGTTTTCTTTCTGAAACCCCAGAGGTCATGGTTGGCTGTTCCTCGTCTCTTGTGATGAGTAGGGGATACTATAAATGACAGGCCCGGGCTGTTACTACAGCACAGCTCATCGTCCACATGCAGAATGTTCTGGAAAAGTGATTTCTCTACAGATCCACTTGTATAATTTGAGCAATGGTCCAATGAACACATGGTGAGTCACTCATGGGATTCCTCATTCCTCATGTTCTCCCTCAGTCATCTGTCTGCAGCCATCAGCCTGTGTGTGACTCAGTGAGTTTGCATCTCCCTTCTTTTAACGTTATTCTCCATCGACCACGGTCCTGGACACTACGAACCCCCTTTCACGGTGCCAACTGCCCCTAGGCCCATCACAGAGAGGACTGAGGTGGACACGCCTGGCCAGGTCAGTAGTCAGCAGTGCCCACCGCCCTGCTCTGTGTGACCGTCCTGGGCTTTCCTGGGCCTCCAGCCTCATAGGCATCTGGCTCTAAAAGCTTCATAAAAAATAATTCATACTTTTTTAGATAAATAAAACAACAACATGTAAACAAATTGCTGGAATTTTCTAAGCACTGACATTTTCTCTGGAAGTCTGCTCGGGTAAATAGGAAGTGTTCTTTACACAGCAGGAGGCCTATTGGGGCCCAGGCTTTTCCCACGCTCAGGGAGAATCAAGTTCACACAGTTGAACTAACACATGCAGTTGCTGGTGCCTTCCGAGGAGTCTTATCTGTTTCTTTAACCTTTCTCTGGAAAGGAAAAATCACACTCATGAATTGAGCGGCTGTTTGCATTACCTCTTGCGGTTTAAATTGCCTCATTATTTTTGATTATAGGCTATTACTGAACATTATTGAGCGACTTTTTTCAGTACAAGGGATCAGACCCAGGGCCTGGCAGGGCTCTATCACCAAGCCCATCTTGGCAGGTGTTTTTTTTTTTTTTCTAAAGAGGAATAAAAGACAGTTGATAACTTGTCTGGGGACGTGTGACATAGTTCAGTTGGAGAGGTTGAGTATTTTGATTAAAAATGGAGACTCATGTTTTGCCTACCTTACGTACCTCGGTTGATACCAGGACCCGTTCTTACCTCTTCCATTTAGTCCACCATTTACTCCAAAGATGAGTGCGGCATGGCTCCCACCTTTATGAAGTCTGGCGCACTGAGGAGCAGTGAGACCCGTCACTCATTTTTCTGCAAATGTGAATTGAGCCTTTACTGCTTATCAACTTTCCTTCCTCCTCCCACAAACAACCCCGATCTGCCCGAATATCTTCAGAGTAAACCTTCAAAAGTGTTTCTTAATACAGCAGCCAGTCCGCCCATAGAGTTTCATAGGACTGAGTGTGGTAGCACAGGTTTGTAATCCCAGTACTCTGGGAGGCTGAGACAGGACGATCGCAAGCTGAAGCCTAACCTGGGTAACTTAGCAAAACTCTGTCTCAAAAAAGTAAAAATAAAAATAGGCCAGGAAAAGTCAAGAATAACTCCAAGAGTTTTTGTCCTGATAAAACAATGGAATTATCATTAATGAAATGGAATCTTCTAAAAGCACAGATTTTTAGGGGAAGAATAGGCTTTTAGGGAGAGATCAGGAGACTGATTTTGAAACTGGACATGTCCATTAGACGTCTGTGTAGAGATGCTAAAGAGATGGCTATGTTTTGGGGCTAAAGGTCGAGGCTAGGGTGGCACCATTGATTTCCTCTTCTTGAATTAACACCTGATCCCAGCCTCTTCCATCCCTGCACCTGGGAAGGCTCTGCAGCAGGAATGCGAGTGAGGAGTGACCTCATGGAGAGACCAGAAGCCAGTGAGAGGAGCGGTCAGTCTTACTCTTCGAAGAACCTTCTCCTGAGAACAGCTGCAGCCCTGCAAGAAGCATTCGGTTCCCGACTTCCCACCAGGCTCTGCTGGTCAGAGGGTTCTCTCACATCACCACCCTGGGGACCAGGCTCCCACACACACATCCTTGGGGCCCACGGTCAAGCCGTATCTTAGCCGCAGCAGAGCCTCAAATGTGTAAACACAGCAAAGGGGCCCCGGAAGAGACCTGGTACCAGCTGACATGTGGTGGTCAGGGTAATGGGAGGATCCGCCCAGCAGCTGGGTGAAAGGACAGCAGGAAGCCTTGGCACACTGGCCACCAGGAGGAGGGTGCTTCCTGGCAGAGGGAGTGGGCGGTGGCCCCCAAACCGGCTGAGCATCAGAGGAGCCAAGGACAAGGAGGGGCCCTGGATTGTGCACCTGGACAAGGTCGGTCTCTGTGATTTGGCGAGGTCAGAATAAAAAGGATTCAGTGAGCACTGATAAATCCCTGGGAGGGTTTTCCTTTAAGCAAAGAGAAGGAGAAATAGTAACAAAGGTTAAGAGCAAGCTGTCTTTATAACTAGAAAAGTGGTGTTTGGTGATCAATGGGAAATAGCTACGCAGAGCCAAAGACCTGGGAATGAGGCGAGGGTTGTGTCCTGGTGAAGGAGAGAGGGGTGACTGTGCTGTCCACGAGAAGCAAGCTCTGTCCCCACTGGAAACCGGGATGGTTCCCCAGAGTCACAGAATGCAGGCAGGGGGACGGCATGGGGCCATGGTGCGATGTGTATGTGTATTTTTTTCTTTTCCATTAACATCTTATCTGAAGTATACCCACAGAAAGCACAAATGCCCGAACACACAGCTCCAGACGTCCTGCAGAGTGAGCGTACCTGCATGGCTGAAGCCCGGGTCAGGAAACGTTCCCTGCCACCAGTGAGCTGCATGTGAGCCTTTCTGGTTACTTCCCGAGCTGCCACAGGCTTAGGACATCACCTGTGGTTCTGCTTCTTCCTGAACCAAGCAGAAGTTCTGTGCTCTTTTCGGCTCCATGAACGCATCGTTCCGCTTTTGCCCTTCACTTAGGCAGCGGGTAGCAGCAGCTCAGTGATTCCTGTTGCTGTGAATTCCACTGTATGAAGGCTGTGGAATGTTTATGTTGTATTGCTTATCTATTCCGAGTTGTGGTCCTGTGAATCTTCTTGAACATGTATTTTTGGTGAACATATGTATAATTACAGTTGCGTGTGTATGTAGGAGTGAAATTGCTGGCTTATAACGTGTACATATGTTCATCTGTAGTGAATACTGTCACAGTTTTAAAAAATGATCTACCAATTTACACTCCCAATAGCAGTATGTGGGAGTCACATTTGCCCCATCTCCTTGCTGATATTACTGTCATTACAACCACAGCGGTGGCTGCCTGACGGCGGTATCAGATTGAGGGTTTAAATTGCATTGCTCAGATGACTAATGATGTTGAGTAGGTTTGCATATGCTTATAGGAGCTTCTCCTTTGAATTTGTTTCTCAGTGAAATAGAGAGCAAGAGTATTTTATGAGACTGATGATAGGAGAGGAGATATTGGAGGTTTGGAAAAAGAAAGCATAAATAATTGCTTCATGTTGAAAATTTAAAGAGAACCCAGGTGAAGATAATAAAGTGGGACATGGGCAGCCCACACAGCCCAGTGGCATGAGAGAAAGTGGGTTTATAAAAAGATCACCCACTTTCAGCTGCATGGTGCAGGCAAAGCGCAGGCAAAGCAGGGTTTACCCAGGGCTGGCGCTTGTCCCAGGAAGCACTTGAGAGGGGCAGGGGAGCTGTCATTATGTGGCATGGACTGATCGTGAGAGTGGCCCACGCCATCTAGCCTGGGCGAGGTGGGAGGGGAGGGGAGGACAGTGTAATGCTGGAGGTGCCAGCAGAGGGTCCCATCCGTGAGGCGTTGGGAGTGAGGTGAGGCATCCACGGAGTCTCTTACGAGGCTCAAGGAACAGTGACAACTGAGCTGGGTCCCCAAGGAGTTCACCAAATACTGAACGTGCCAAAGTTCCCCAGGTGGGACTGTGGAAGGTGAGAGGGCACAGGACCCGGTCAGGGGACTGAATTTGGCTCCCTGTTTGTTGCTGAAGGGGAAGCAGCTAGGCCTAAGGCAGGGAAGGTGTGGCGAAGGTGAGGAGTGTGGAAGGTGGCCAGGTGACAGGAAGCTATTGTTCTTCTGCTCCAGGGAGCCTGGGTCTCATCAGTGAGCCATAAGCACTACAGGAAATATCAAAAAACTCCTTTAGCAAGGACATCTTCCAAGAATACAAAAGTAGGGAGAATGGGAAGAAGAAACTGCCGAGCACCCACCGCTGACCAATCTTGTTTTATTTCCACACTTTCCTAACTCCACCAGCCTCCACTAAGCTGGCTTAAAATAAATTCTACCCTACCATTTCATTTACTACTCAGTGTGTATTTCAATTAAGATAGGAAATTATATGATTTCTAAGCCCAAGTTATCACACATAAGTAATGATTCCCTGACTCCATGGAATATTGCACCGGTTTTGCGTTTCCTCCACTGGGTCACGATTACAATTCCCGGTTGGGTTAGCTGAATCACGACCGACAGGGTCGATAGATTGCATAGATTCGTCGTCCCTCTACTTTCTTGGTTTTGACTATTTGTTGAACACATTAAACCTTTTACTGCTGTAGTCTTCCGTATTTTATTTTTTGTTTGGTTTTGACACAAGGTCTCAGCGATGAGTCAATAGCAGCAGCAGGGAGAGGGTGATGTGGGCACTGCTTGGGCCAGGCCGGTACCGTGTGCTGCATGTGACTTGTAGCCAGCCCTGAGGGGGCTTGGCTTGGCAGTTTTCTCTCCTTGCTGGTCTCAAGATTAACTTAACTCCCCTCTCGCACCCCGCCATGGACTTCTGTACTGACACGCTCCTGGCAGCCACAGAGACCCAGATGGGTCTCTCTGTCCTCCTGGGTCTTGCAGCTGAAGTGTCAGCACAGGGGACAGTTTGCTGCTGAGCAGGGTGGGACAGGGGAAGTGATGGGGCTTGGATAGAGCAGACAGATGTGGAGTAGCGGGGTGCTTTGTAAGATGAAAGATACTGTAAAATATACTGTTATGGTTGATGCATTGTGAACGTGAGACATCTAGAAGTTTAACCAAGCTGCTCAGCAGGTGGCTGGGGCCTTATTTTGTGAATATCCTGAGCCTGAGCAAGAGAGGGGCACCTGGGTGGAGTGGATGCTGCACCTGCCCTGGGGTGGAGGGGCCTGCTTACAGTGTAAGGGAGGAGAGGCTCATTCTTCTCCTCCATTTTTGCTCTTGCTGCTCTGCTGTCTCCGGCCGCCTTGAAGTGTTGCCCCACCTGCCTTGGAGCCGGCTGATTAGGGACTGAAACTGCTACAAACTGTGAGCTACATAAATCTTTCCTTCCTTCATTTTTGAACTCTTCTTTTGCAAAACTGAGTCTACACCCATTAAACTGCTGTCTGCTCCTCCTCCCCAACCCAGCAGCCACATCCCATCTTGTCCCACTCTGAATCTGACCCCTCCGGGTTCCTCGCAGTCGTGGAAGTGTGCAGCACTCCTTTTCTGTGACCAGCTTACTCACGTACCATCATGTGTCTCCTTGCCATGTGTTTATCCACTCACCCTGATTTAAGGTGAGAACCTGAGGGCTTCCACTTCTTGGCTGTTGTGAACACAGCTAGACAGGTAACCAGGTAACTTCAAATCCAGTGTACCCAGAAGTGGACCTGCTCAATCATGCCATGATCTGATTTTTACTTTTTGAGGAACCAGTACAGTGTTTTCCATCTTCCATTCCCATCCGAAGTGTCCTAGACTCGCACAGTTCTCTCTGGATAGGAGCCTCTTAACTGATGTGAGGGGGTTGGCAGCACATGAAAGGTCTGGGCTTCCAGCTGTGCAGGTATAGATCCCCCCCACCTGGCTGCTTTTAAATTTTTTATCACTGTTTTTCAGCAATTGGATGACGATTTACTGTGGTTATTCTGCTTGGAATTATGCTTCTTTGCTGTCAGCTTATAGTTTTAAATCAGTCAAATGGAACGTCTGAGATGAAATCTCTATGACATGAAATTCTAACTGGGTAAATTAACAACACGGGTGTTAGTTACCCATATTTTCACTTAATCCATAGGATGCTCCAATGTATGTACCACCAGGTGCTGAGATGCTTAGCTACTTAGCAGTGCTATGGAAGACAGCTTGAATTTCCAAGTATTCTAGGCTTTGGAGATCTATACTTCACTTTCCTCCTGACTGAATGTTTGATCTGAGAAAAGCAGACCCTTGTCATTTTCTTATGCATGGAAATGAGGAGATGGATCTAGGTTTGAGTTCCGTCCAACCTGGAAAGTTCTCGTCCATAACCCACTATCTTGTGGCCACGAGTTGATGTTCTGGCCAGCAGGTCCTGGCGAACACCGACAGCTATGTTCCTGACCAACCTGTTAATGCATTGATTTTTCCAAGGAAATTTTCTTGTTCTAGAGCTCTCATTCCCATAATTACCCCCCTAAGCCACAATAATTTTACCTCCTGATTACTATTTTTCTTGCACACTTTAGCTTTGTTTCACATTTCTCATCCTTGCAGATATTTAAAGACCCCCCTAAGAATTTTCCTACCCAGCTGTCAAGGCCTCCTGCAATCTGCTCACAAAAATCAGTTTCCACTTCTCCTTACCCTGGACTGTCGCCACTGAATCCAAATCTTCCAACTGCACTACAGATTCCTTCTCTAGCTAATTCATACACACATCATAAATCACAACATGCATGTACATCACTTTATACGTACCACACGTTCCAAAATTTCAGGCTTCAGCATTAGTAGCCATGTGTGATCCACTCAAAACTGAAGGCAATGTTGTGATATCTACCAAGAAATGAACTATTCACTTCTCCCACCCAGAAAACCAGCTGAAGTAGATCCTAATAAACCAGCTAATTAATCCTGTGACATTAAACCCAGGGAAGAGGCTATTCTTGTCTACTTTGGGTATCACACGAGCACGGAGCTGTACATCGGAAAGGCTGTTATCACAACAGCCCCGCCTTTCACTCTCCCCGTGCACATTAACAGGCAACTAAGCTGAAATCCTGGTGCCCGTGGCCAGGGAGAGCTTGAAACGGTGTAAGTCCTTGGCGTGGCCCTCCTCTGTAGTTCCAGTAAGGTGTAGACACACATCGTGTTAGGCATGGGAGGGACTGTGTATGCAAACAGAGCTGACAGACATATTAGGCTTCACTCGTGCATTCCTGCCCAGAGCAGAGCTGTAGTGATTCCAGCACTGAGACAGGAGATTGCTGCAAGTTCAAGGCCAGCCTCAACTACATAGCCAGACCTTGTCTCAAAAAACCCCAACCAACCAACCAGCCCAAAAGCAGAGGTGTATGTGGTGGCTACCCTAAGTACGAGAAGCAGTTCTGAGGAAATGTGGTTCTGACCTGAGGCATTTCATGGCAGTTACCTGTATAGTGCAGTACCCGAGTACCACAACTGACCCACGTTCAATCAAAAACCCGTCCTGTGACAAAGATGGCCTTGAACGACACGAGCTTCTGAGCAAAGCCTTCGGTACAGATCCCTTCACAGAGCACAGCTGCGTTTAAACGACGTCTGGGCCCCATTTCTACGCTCACATTTTTCTATCTATGTGCCTAGCATGTAATGAGAACTGAGTAAAGACTCACAAATGACTATTTTACCTGGAGAATGCTATTCAACAAGTTGTGTAACACAAAGCGATTCAATACAGGAGGTGCAGTGCCTGCCTGGCAAAGTTTGATTCCCAGGACTCCCCCATTCTGCCAAAAAATCTCTACCTGATGTCTTCCCTTGGGAGAAATAGGTATTATTGTTCCCCAAAAGGTTTTCTATTCTATTCTTTTGTTCTTGTTTCTCCATGTATTTTTTTTTTTTGCGGTACCAGGGATTGAACTCATGACCTTGCACTTGTCAGGCAGGTGCTTATGCCACTGAGCTAAATTCCCAGCCCTCTCCATGTATTTAAATAAGTCTCTGAGAGGCCGAAATGGAAAGAGATCAAAATGGGTTCCACTCGGCTGCAACTGGGTTTAGTTCTGCAAGATGGCAACGATTTTGACTCGACAGAAAACGTGGGAAAAGCACAGGAAGGAGCATAACCAAATAGGAACTCCTGCCTGCGCCTCTTCTTCAGGCTTAGCTGCGTAGACTGCATGAGGGTTGGCAGTGCGGGTGAGGACGTGGTCAGGGAACAGGTGACACACATCTGTGTGTGCCCCAAGAGTGCCAGGGTGACTGAACTGGTGTTAATGGGGGAGCCAAGGCCCACACTGACATGCTGGGGTAACAGCTGTAAGGGGGGCCAGGAGGATGGCACAAACACCATTCCAATTAGCAGGTGACGCCAGTAACCCGTGTAAGGAAGCCAGCACTTCGGTCAACTCGCTGCTGCTCTCTGGCAAGCGCAATCAACTGCAACCACTTACAAACTTTCAGGTTTCCAAACAGGCTCTAACTCCAGCCCCTCCTCCTTTCCCTAAGCTGTGTTAGTTAACAGGAAGTCCAAAGCGTCACCCACTCAAGAAACACTGTAATTTCTAGAGCCACGGTTTCACTCTCAGCACACTCCTCTCTTTAGCATTGCTTTGAACCTCCATAGCAAGGAGGCCTGACACTAAGAATTCTTACAGGTGGCCTTCGGTAACTTACTGGTTTTCATCAGGTAACACAATTGGTGAAACTAACATGACTTCATTTTTATAGTAGTGGGAATTAAACTCAGGCCCTTTGCCCTGAGCTGCTTCTCCAACCCTTTTTAAGTTTTTGAGACAGGATCTTGCTAAGTTGTTACATAGCCCAGGGTACGTGAACTTGCAGTCCTACTGCCTCAGCCTCCCAGAGCGCTGGTGTGACAGGTGTGGATCACCGTGCCTATTCTAAAATGACTTTGTTCAAGTGTAAGGGTTTTCTAAGTTCCTTTGCAAGGAATATGGTACTTTCAAAATACTTATCTAACACCTTTATAGTTCCTGCTTAATAGCTGTATCAGTTATTATTCACACTGAGTTTTAAAATGAGTTTATTAAAGAATGTTTTCAGGAGGGCTATAACCTTTGATCTGTCATTAAAAAAAAGTTATGTTTCTTCATGCTTTATAATAAAGGTAATGTAAAAGTATAGCGTTATAAGCATTTTTCTGCAAGAATTCTGATAGTATATAGCACAGTGTAGTCATTTTTGCAATGCTAGAATAAATAAAAAAAGTCTCTTCTATACTTCTCTTCAAAAAGCGATGAATAATTGTAGATGGCATAAAAAAGCCACTTTTTTAATTCATTCTGTAGTATTGGAGCCAGTATCTAGGAAACAGAAAAGAAAGAGTAAATTCAAGAAGCAACTTACTTAAATGAAAATAAATTAAGAATATAAAACACAAGTGGCAGTGGTGGTAGAGGCAAGGCTGAGGGGCACGCTGGCAAGGGGACACTGCCATCCACAGCCTGCGTTTCAGGCGGGGACAGAGACAGCTTCTGGCCCTCCAGTGCTGAAGTTGGGGAAGCACCCTACACTCACTGTATCTGTCTCACACGAACCTCACACCCACAGTGTTTTCAGGTCCTCCCCTGTCTTCTCGGTAAGAAACAGATCAAAATTGGGGTAGTACCACTCTCCTCGGCTTCTGTATTAGGCACTTATTGATTTTAGAAGGCAAACTCTGAGAAGAAAATGAACTTACTTTGCAGCAGCACCTTATCTTTATCTACCTGCACTCACTAAGGAATTTTCTTCATTATTTAAACTTATTTGTAGCTGTAAATAACAAAACTAATTTTGGAAAAAATTTCCAACACTGCATCCTTTTGTACTGATACAGGGCAAGTGGAATTGAATCTAAGCATTTCTAAAGTATTCAACCCCCCCTTCCCCCCTCCATTCCTAAACTTTGCTGTGAGGGAAGCTCACCAGGTGCTGCTGAAGGAGGTTAAGTAGACTTGCTGCTTCCCAAATGCTGAAGTCTGGAAAAACCACCCTGCAACTTTCAACACCAAGGACTGCCAGACACGCTCTTTAAAGCAAACTGCATAATTACATAAGGACTCCTTGGTGTTACTACTTGTGCTCAGATGCCTTCTTTTTGGCTGAGGTTCAACTGACCAAAACTGACATTTTTCCAGTTTATATCTTATGCTGTCAGAGACAGTTGCAATATGTGGTTATTTACAATTAAATTAATTCAAATTAGCTAATAAAACTAAAACATTAAGTTTTCAGTAGCCCTGATCACATTTCACACATACTCAACAGCCATGTGTGAGTAGTGGATAAGCAGACACTGAACATTTTCATTACAGAAAAAAATTCTCAGCAGTTGGTGCAGATGTCAACTCATTCTGACAGATGCTCAGGAATTATAAACGATGTCTATACTCTACAGCCCAGTAAAAGCTTAGAAACCTAAGGGTTATGAAGATGTCATCTTAAACTACAAGAAAAAAATAAAAAACACTTCAAATATAAAGGTATTATTTTGGGCCGAGGATTTAGCTCAGTGGCTCAAGCACTTGCCTGGTAGATGCAAGGTCATGAGTTCAAACCCCAACACCGGGGGAAAAAAAAGATACTATTGGCATGACTTCTACAAGAATTAAAAGAAACAAAGAAAAAGGCTCAAATATACAACAGTCTTACTTCTAGCAACAAAAGATCTTAAAATATGATGACTCCTGAGCGCTACAAGTCAATGTCATGCTGCTAGTTTCATAGACTTTCGGAAATCTGAAAAAGACTATTTCTTAAAAAAGGGGTGAAGGTGTTATTTTATGCAGCCATTAGAAATCAAGTTTAAGAACACAGTTAACTTGTGTGAAAAAATGATGTACAAATTTGTCTACATGAATTATTATAAAAAAGATTCATAAGTCTTTGCTGTTAAAAGTAGTAAGTTTTATCTCTTGGTGATGTTATAGATGATGCTTTTCTTTAGCAAAGTTTTTGTATTTTCTACATTTCTTTGATATTAGGTATTTCTTTTGAAATTCAAAAAAAATAGAAGACAAAGAAACCCAACCTATTATCCAACAAACGGGGATATTATTTTCTACATTTCTTTTTTTCTTGCTTCTTAAAACTTCCTTCCACAGAGAGCAAGTCTTTTCTACTTAATATCAGGAATATCTGCCTTAAAAACAATTGGTTTCAATTGCAAAGTAAAAGCAGGCACATATTTGAAATATGATCAACAAAAAGAAAATTAACCATGGAACAGAAAGCAGAGATCCATGACTTCTGAAATACTTAAGGACCCAAACTTAAGTACTTAAGATCTGCTGTGAAAATTCACCTACACAGATGTAACAGATTAAAGGAAGGTCTAGTTACCATTATGACCACTAAGATCTTAAGGTTAATTTAAATAAGCTTTAAAATAATTAACTTTTAAAATACCAAATGTGTACATATATGGCAAGAGAGAACCCTTAAACAGGAAAGGAAAATATTAATTTGCTTATTTTCTTTTCCATGTAACTCAATCTGTGTAAATATTCTCTCTACGTGTTGTCTGAAGCATGCATACACCTAGTCAGTCAGAGGACTGAGCCTGGGAACTCGGAATGGAGCCAAAGAGAAGCCAGGTCTTCATCTGACAACTGCTCACCTGGCCATTTCCCTCTGTGGGCTTTTCGGATAGATGAAGATGTTTTAAAGACACTAAAAGATGTCAAGTGGCTTTGTTTTCACAGTGATTAGACAAACACTTACTTTTACCATCGCACGCTACAATTTTCACTTTATCCACTTTAATAAGTTCTGTCACCTCTCTGAATTCAACATCGTTCAATACAAAAGTCCACACGTTATCGCAGAATCTGTACGTATTTAGAGAGCCCTTCAAAACAAAACATTCCATATATCATGAAAGCCATCATTCCCCATTTCTCTTCAAAGCAATTCAAGAGAACTTAGTTAAAATGAAATGTTTAAGGCTTTGCTTAAGATTTTCTTTAATTTTAATCCTATTTTTCTTTAAAAAAAAATAAGCACAAGAAAAATAGAAAAATTAGTTAGATTGTTTTTGGCACCAAACAAGCCTATACATTGCCTGGAAGGAAGAAAAGCAGAATGAAAACAAATTTGTATTTTTACTGCCCTCATGTGGTTAAATTATGAAAGTCCATCTGAGTTTTTTTATATGGCTACTATTTTACTGTGTATGTTAATTCTCTAACCTTGTACAAAAACAGCAGTTTCTTAGAAATATTAAATCAGTTTTAACCTTGTGTCTTAGATATACCACTGTATTAACCACCAAGATCACAACACTCACTTTCTTGTGCAGCTCTCTTCTAGTAATTTATTTTTGAACAAAAATATATATTTGAATGTTAAATTGTAAGAAATCTCATGCACAGGTATCAACTCCTCATGATGAATGCAATCATTATGTACTACAAACATGTACCAATAACAAAAAAAAAAAGATAACTGTGAAGACTGGTGCCACAGGACACCTGTAATCCTGGCACTCAGGAGGCTAAGGCAAAAGGGTCACCATGTTTGAGTCCAGCCTGGACTACACAGCCAGTCTGAGGTCTCAAAAATAAAACAAAATAAAGTAAGAAAAAATACATATTTTCATTTGCATGTGAAATTTTAACAGACTAAATGGTTAAAATCTTTAATACAAGAAACAGGAAGCACAAAAACATTCCTTGCCATACTAGCTGTAATAGCAGAAATGATTCAATCTAAATGTGCTGTCAAGGGAAAATGAAGATACAGTAACCACTAGGAATGATTAAGAATAATTACTGGGAGCGGCCTCTGCTGGGCTGAGGATAGATACTAAGTAGGGAGACTGCGGCACAACAGCACTATGGGAGACAAAGTCACTAGATATGATGGGACACTGGAGGGGATGGAGAACACAGGGTGGAGAAAGCCTCTCTCACAAGGGGATGCTGAGTCTTGAAAAAGAGCAATGGAAGGATAGTGACATAGTAGATGAAGCGCTCAGAACAGGACAGGACCGTCCAGAAAGCAATGTTTTAGGATGAAGGGCAAGAGATGCTGGGGAACGCTGGAAAGCTCTGGTCTATCCTAACCTGGGGTGGGGGGCTGTTCTCCCCTCACAGGGGACGGGGTGAGCAACGTAGGAGTTTGAGCTGATGAGTCACATGACTAGTTTACGCTATGGAGATGACATGAAGAGTGGCCTGCAGGGGACACGACTGAGGGAGGGACACCAGCAGTGAAAGCCCCTTAGCCAGCTGCATCAGAGAGGTGAAAGTAGCAGGGGGATCAATAGAAAAGAGGATTTTAAAAGGTAGAACTGACAGGACTTGACAACTATGGATAAAATGGGATGGTAACTCCCAAACTCCTGATCGGAGTGACAAAAGAGTCACAGGAAAATCTGGCTTTGAAGGACAGTTACATCTGCAGGCTGTGCATGGCTGAGATGACAAATACATAAATGATCATGTCCAATCAACGCTGGGAGTGCAGAAGGCCAGGGAGGACGCCAACTCTCATGAAGGTCAAGAGGCTGGATGAGGTCACTCAAGCAGAGTATGTGGAGGCAGGTGCCAGACAGCCCTACCGAATGCCAACGACTGTAACAGGTACATAGAAGGGACTACACAGGGGCCTGGCAGAAGAGGCCAGGGACGGAGGAAAAAGTAAGGGTATGGTTTCAAGGAAGCCTGAGTTTCAAAACAAAGAGGGGAATAAACTTAGTACTACACATTAGGCAAAATTTACTTGGAAGAGTAGTTTCAGTGTAGCCTGTGAGAGATTAACACATGGAAAAATTATAGACGACATGACATTAAGTGAAAAAGAATCACAAATGTGAAACGTATATTTAAAAGTTAGATCCAGCTGGGCGTGGTGGTGTGTGCTGGAGTACCGGTGCAGTACGTGGGAGACTGAGGCAGAGGATCACGTGCTTGACACCAGTCTGGCTGTCTCAAAAACAAACCTACATCAAAAACCAAAACCAAAAAATCTTTTCCAAATCTATTAAAAAAATTCAGTCTGCTCCTTTGCTATAGTCTGAACCTTTGGAAGGCTAAGCTGGCAAATGCCAACTTAATGCTCATTTCTGGCACCTGAACGTGTGTGGGCCCAGTGACCCTGCGCCTGGTGAGCGTGGCCCTGAGATTCCCGGTGAGGGAGTGACACCCACTTACAAAGAGAAGCCGAGCACTTCAGATGTAGTCTGGAGTGAAGCACCTTCCCCCCGCCCCCAGTACTGGGGGTCCAATGCAGGGGTGCTTTACCTCTGAGCTACATCCCTAGACCCTTCTTTTTTTTTTTGGGTACTGGAGATCGAACTCATAACTGAGTGCTTGCAAGGCAGGCACTTGTACTGCTGAACTAAATCCCCAGCCTCGACCCTTCTTTTTTTAAAAGTTATTTTCAGATAAGGTCTTGCTGAATTGCCCAGGTGGGACTTGAACTTGCCTCCTGCCTCAGCCTCCTAGGGGATCACGGGTGTGGGCAACCACGCTCATCTGAAAAATCAACTTATGTATGTTGAAATTTTTAGTTTTAGTATATGCTTTAATTGAGAAAACAAAATGCTACAAAACTTTACAGTCAAAAAGGGTTAATTGAGCCAGGCGTGGTGGCTCATGCCTGTAATCCCTGGAGTCGGGAGGCTGAGGCAGGAGGATCTTTGTGAGTTGGAGACCAGCCTGGGCTGGCTACAAAGTGAGCTCAGGGCCTGCCTAAACTGCATAGTGAGACCCTGTCTCAAAAAGAAAAGAAAAAAAAAGTTAATTTAATGTTATAAATTAAATTTCCCTTATATTCACATCAAAATAAATGTATGATTAACATAATTAAGGGAATATATTCGCTACATAACTTTGAGACATTAAAGATGATTTTTTAAACATAAGACATTAATGACATAAATCTAATCTTTTTAGATTACCTCTGTAGACTACAATCCCCAATAAGTAATAACCTTTGTATCCAAGTATCTTGCTTTTTTCCATTTCAACAAAATCAGACTCCATTTAGTAACTCAAGTAGAGTATATGGGCTGAAACAATGATTATACTTTAAAAAGTCATTTCTGTAAGATACATTTAGCTTTTGTCAAGTACTGATTTTAACACTTAGTCAAGTAGCAAAATTGTATCTTCAAAGTATCTCATATATTGGTCAAAACAATGTACACATCAAGAAAAGAAAAACTTGTATAAATAGTTTAAATGTATTGAGGCTTCATGAGATTAATACAAATAACCTCCAACTTCTATAATTATAAAAGGTACGCAAAGTGGTGGCCATTAGCTTTCAGACATTACTATGGTGAACTGCTGAAATATGTATACATTTTTTTGGCGGACTCCATTTATTAAAACATCTATTTTGTTTAAAGCTAATGTAACCTTTTAAAAGTAACATAGGATATGCTAATTGTAACAACATCAAAAATTATACAGGAAAAAGAAATTGTTAGTCATTAGAAAGGCCATTTTTTTTGACCATTAAATCTTTTAAAGCTTGCTTTATTGCCGGGGATTTAGCTCAGCGGCCTAAGTGCCTGCCTCGCAAATGCAAGGTCATGAGTTCGATCCCTGGTACAAAAAAAACAAAACAAAAACAAAAAAAAACAAAACAAAACTTGCTTTATTACATGAAGCTCACTAGCATATTTAAGTAGTCAATACTTAATTCTCTCTGTGGGCCTATAGTGTCTCAAAAGCATAAAACATTTTAAAAATTCTTGTTATTAATACTAGTTCAATATAAATGTTCTCCCTAAAAACAAATCCAGTTCAAGTTCCTTAGTATACATATTTTGATGCTTTTACTGGTGAATTTCAAATTAAAGCCTCACCTCTCACATTCATCTTATTTTCCCTATAATATCCTACCTACTAAATAATCTCTTATATATTATACATGGATGTAAAACAAAAAATTAACATGTTATATAAAACTACTCTATTTTCTTTAGTGGGTGCTTAATCTTTTTATAGGCCCATAAAAATTACTCTAAATAAGAAAAATATGTATGTTAATATCCAGCAATGTGGCTCTGAAACTTGGTTAACTATGTATTATATATTGAAAATTGGTTAACTATACATTGTTTTATTTTATCGTATATGCTTCATCAAGCTAAGGAGAATACTATGTACATTTTCTAGACTCAAAATTGATCAATTCAGGGGGACAAGTGGCAAAAGCCTTAACTAGAATAGCAGTAGGTAAAGAAAAATGAATGGAAAAGAAAAGTCCTGATCAAGTTTGGGTAACTGTAATTCCAGAAAATGAACAAACTGATAAAACATTAGGGAAGAGAAAGGCCAAATGTCAAATTACTAGTCACTTTAGCCAAAGAGATGCAAACTAGAAACCCATGAAAATGCAACAGAAGACTACTCAGGCCTTGAGAAGCCTACTGTTTCTGGTAAGTAGTCCAACATATTTTATATATGGGCAAAAGTTTATGTATCAACACGGACCAATTTAGAAGTACAGGATGGGGGGGCATAAGCTCTTTTCATATCCTAATCATCATATAGTTTAACCTTCCAATTTCCTCATTAGGGTTATACCTTATAACACAACATAAGCATTAATATTAAATATGATAATAAACAAATATGCACTACAGTAATATATGACTATCTATAAAATTACTGTGATATAATTATTTTTGTTCTACCATCTTTTAATGAGTTCTTAATACAAAACTGCCACAAAATTGAAAGAGAATTTTGTTCAGCTTTGTATGACTCTTCAAAGAGAAAGCGACTCAAATGAGGCCATGTTACCACAACAGCCTGTTAGTTCAGGTTATTAAAAGCCAGATTACCCAAAAGTAGGTGGAAGGCCACAGTTTCTAGAAATAACTGTACTTCCCTGGAATGAGTGAAGGCCAGAGTTAAAAACACAACTGAACTTCAGGGATAACCCTACTACTTACCTCTAATCCATTATTTACTGTTTTCAGGTATTTGAAATCTCAGTGATTCTTCTGGGAAGATAGCCAAACAAGCTCATGTGTGAAACAATGGAGTAAAAATCTCAAAATAACTAAGTCACTTTTAAGTGCATGAATAGAGCAGACAGCTGATTTAAAAGTATAATTTAGTCATTAAAAAACAAGTCCTAAAACTTGATTAGCCATTTCTTCCTCTTAAAATCAATAAATATATAAGGGTACTAGAAAAACACTGCCTTAATAACTACTGGTGCAGGCTTCAGATTTAGTAAAATATCCTTACCCTGAAATTGACTCTGTTCCTGACCCTCTGCGCCAGTGCTGAATTTATAGCCTTATCAAACTGAAGTAGAACTTGGAGGGCAAGTTGGGGGGTGATCTGTTGAGACTGAGGAAAAGTAAAGGTCATAAATCCTCTTAGGCATGAACATTAAAGACACAAATAAAACTGTACAAATGACTATTTAAATCTAAACTGAGGGTATCTAAAGCCTCTAAACCAGAGCTCCTTTTTCTCCACTGCCCTGACAATGAAGAAACAAAGTCTGAAGATACTTCTTGAACTATCTCCACACACAAAAAGATTATTTCAAAAAGGAGATGTAGTGATTTTAAAAGCCAGAACAAACTTAGTCTTTTCTTCAGTGTCTGAAAAGAGATGTTCAATATAATAGGGGAAACTAAGCTGTTTCTAAATAAGAAACATAGTCAGTGAAAAAAAAGATTACATCTTACTTAATTCCATGTATCAATATCGAAACAAACAGAAATATTTAATATATTCTCAGCTGGGCAGTTTAAACAAAAGATTAATTCTCCTAAAACTGAAATATAAATTCAAAATTTTAATTTAAATCTCAAAAGATGTTTAATGGACTTCATTAAGCTATTACCGTACCTGAGCTGCACCCCAGCTCTTTTTAATTTTCAACTCTGAGGCAGGGTCCTGCTGAATCGCTAGCTGTCAAGCTGGGCTGGAACACGCACTTCCAGTCTGCCAGAGTGCTTGGACTATATGCGTGCACCACCTTACCCAGGCTGGGCAAAATTATTTTTAAAACTACTCAGAGTATGCCTTGTTCTAAATGTAAGAGGCAAACCATCGATTTTAACTTTTAATACGAATTTTGACGAGTTTGGTCTGTTTAACTGTTTTATTTCAGTCAGGACGGCAGACCATGCAGGCATTGCACTTCTCCATCGCTCAGTCTCTCTGACTGAGGCCAAGACGCACAAGGCTTATCACACCCCAAGTGAGTGGCCATGTGCGGCTTGCAGCGCTCACCTGAATGAGCTCATCGAGGCTTTCCTGAAGACTGTTTCCCAAAGTGGTATTTCTGTATAGCTGATATGCCATGGCTCAGGAGGAACGAGTTACTCTTCCTTTTCAGGCTTGCATTGATATCCTAAAAAATTTAATGTAAAATTATTAGATCATGCTAAATTATACATTATGCATGTAATATAGTCTACTACATATTTTCTAATATAAAACTATTACAAGTCTTAATTACAAATTACTACATGGGGGGCTGGGGATTTAGCTCAATGGTATAAGCACCTGCCTGGCAAGCGTGAGGTCATGAGTTCGATCCCAGGTACCAAAAAAACACCATTAAACAAAAAACAAATTACTACATGATACTTTTGGAATTTCAAAATAATAAATTATTTTTCTAGTCTTTTTCTGCAATTTTAACATAGGGAATGATATCTTTCTACTATCCTACAATGGTTTTTTTGTTTTTGTTTTTTTCTCTTCTGTCTGAGGCAGGGTCTCACTATTTACCCCAGGCTGGCCTCAAACTTGAAGAGATCCTTTTGCCTCTGCCTCCCAAGTGCTAGGATTACAAATGTGTGCCACCACACCTGGCACCCTACAGATATTCTATTATTTTTGTCTTTCCTTTTTTTGCAACATTGGGGACTGGATACAGGGCATGTGCACTGGGCTACATTCCAGCCCTTTTGAAATTTAGAGACAGTCTTGCCTCTGCCTCTCAGACGCATTATACCTGGGATTACAGGTGTACACATCTGGCATCTTTTTTTAATTAAAAAAATTTTTTTTGAGATGGTACCTCAACTGATTCTTCCATCTTAGCCTCCTGAGTAGCTAGTGTGAGCCAACATGCCTGGTTTCTTTACTATTTCTTTCTAGACATCCTTCTGATTTAGTCTAGACTTTTCTATGTACCATCCATTCTATGATCCAGACATTCTTCAGCTCATATTTACCTCTTTATTTTCCTGTTCTCTTACTACTAAGGGGATGACAATGTGGTAGACAGGTTCCCAGGAAAGAAAGAAGAAAGATAGTCTCCTGATCCTAAAAGCTTACACTCTAGATAAGGGTAAGAGACTAGGAAAAAGGTTAACTTCAGTAAAACATAGCAACAACATACACAGCATGCCAAAAGAAGTCTGCTGACTGCATTGGCTTGGAAAAGCTTCCAGATTCATCGAGCTATATTTTAATTGCGCAAAGAAAAATCTTTCTAGGCAGACAGAAGAAAACAGAGTAAGGAAGCCAGAGCCCTTGAACCATTTTAGGCAAAAAAGTCAGACAAATGGGCTTGAGTATGAGTACTGACAGAGGATGCAAGCTCCTGTATTACAGATTTGACAAGGATTTATCTAGCTTCTACTACATTCATGCATAAGATCTTTGACTCCACCACACCTCCTCCAGACAGGAGGATATACATTCAAGGAATACTGTAATTATTAGTTAAAACCTGGTCAGCCATTGGTCTTCACATTATACTGTCAGCACTTGATACAACAAACTTTTGTGTTTTTGAGACATTTCTTTGGTTTTTGGGATACCATTTTCAGTTCTTTCCTCTCCTCTCACTGAATACTTCATTTCTTGTTTTCTGCTGCAGGTCCCTCCTCAGCGTCCTACTTCTGCCTACTGAACTGCCCTGAATCTCCTCTATGTACCCCTCTTGGTGACTCTATCCAGGCTTATGGATAATCTGCTAATGGCAGATAGATGATATTTGTATCTCTAGTCCTGATTTCTCCCCTGCTACCCATACATAAAACTGTCTACTTGAGACTGAATAAGAATGTCAAGCGGGAGGCTCAAATTAAATTTGCTAAAAGCCAAATTCTTGACACTACCCTTCCAACCTTGCCGTCCTCTGTCTTGTCCATCTCAGTAAGCAGTGCACTGACTCATCCAGTAAAATAATTCAAAGACTTTTTCTCTTACCCAGCATCCAAGGAATCCTTTCAGCTATTTCTTTTAAATATAACTGGAATCTAACAACCCCTACGATCTTTAAGTCCCCATCATCTGCCACTAAAATTAATGTGACACCTTAGTAAGTAGTCTCGTTTCTATTCTTGCCTATGCCACCCACATCCTCATCCCCAATAGCAGCACATCAAGACTTTAAAACATAAGCCAAATTACATCATTTGTCTATTCAGAACTATCAACAGCAGCATCCTGTCTTGAAGGAAAAAATAAACAAAACCAAAAAACCCAACCAAAGTCCTTCTGATAGTTTGTAAGGCTCACAGGACCTTTACCTCCACTACCCGCCCTGCCTTACCTTCTTCCCCTCATCCCCTGCCTTTACCCGAGTCACTCGGGTCCCTGCTGCTGTCTGATATGGTAAGCAGGCTTGTGCTTGAGGGACTTTGCACTGCTGGTTTTTTGCTGTGCAAATTCTTCCCAGATACCACAAAGCTCACTCCCTCACCTGATTCAGACCTCAGCAGAAGGACCTGTGATCAACCTGTAAGAATAACCTCACTTCCATACTGCACTGTTTTATTTTCATTTATACCAATAACTGAAACTGATATGAATGAAAAAAAAAATGTATGTTCTGTCTCCATCTACTAGAACAGGTCCACCTGGGAAGGTAGGTATTTTTGTTCAGTTATATATTTACCACCTAAAACAATGTATGTAGTATGTATTCAAAAAGTATTTGTTGGGTGAATAAAAACCTTGGTGGTATGTCAAAGTACTAAACAACAAACATTACAAATATATCCAAGTAGGACACAGTTTTCTACTTTACTGAGAAAACTAGAGCAACAGAAACTTTTGAACTCTTACAAGCACATCTAACTAACAACACTGTATCTATACTTTATACTCTTATCTCCCTGTCTGGTTTGTCACTGTAGTTGACCTATTGCAGTACCTAGCTTTATGAACTTAATTCTTTCCATGATTTTGGTCACATATGTCTTAATCTAAATCCACTCCTACTACCTTTGTCCTCCCCATTCAGTACACTTGAGGACACTGTCTCCCCAACCCCAGCCCAGGTATTGGCAGCTGAAACCAGAACCGCTGCATTGAGCTACATCCCCAGGCCTTTTGCATTTTGAGATAGGGTCTCACTAACTTGTCTAAGCTGTGCTCAAACCTGTGATCCTCTTGTCTTACCCGCCCAGAGGCTAGGATTGTTAAGTATGTGCTACCATGCTTTTTTTTGTTTTGTTTTGTCTTTTTGAGACAGGGTTTCATTATACAGTTCAGGCTGGGCTTGAGTTCTGTGTTCCTATTGCTTCAGCTTCCAGAGTGCTGGGATTACAGGCCTGTCTCACCATGCCCAGCCCAACATGCTTTTCTTTTCTTTTTTTTTTTTTTTTTTTTTGAGACAGTCTCTCTATGTAGCCCAGGCTGGCCTCAAACTCTCCATCCTCCTTGCCTGAGTTTCCCAAGTGCTGAGATTCTAGGTGTGAACTACCATATCCAGCAACAGGGATCCTGTTTTAACAATTCAGTTATTCCTTCTCTCCTTTGCCACCAAATTTTCCTTCTCCATGTTCATTCTCACCAGCAACCAAAGCAGTTACTTCTCCTCTTGGAGAAAAAAACCTAACATCTCTCTGAGGGCCACTACTTCTGTTCTCCTTCACAGTAAAACTCTGTAGAGTTGTCTGCACTCACTGACTTCCACTCCTTGTTTTTTCCTGAACTGACAGAGTGGGCTTCTGTCTCTAGCACTGTAAGGGAACAGATGGAGAAGATTATCATGGCATTGCTAACCTACCCCTCAGTCCTCACTGGACCAGAGCACTTGACAAGGCCAATCACTCTCTTTGGGAAAGGGTTTTTGCTTGGCTTCTGGAACACTCCACTTTTTAGGCTGGTTCACCCTTCGTGACACTGCTTGTTGGTTCTCTTCCCCCTGAGCTCTTGATGTCGTAACTCATAGCTGTCGACTGTTTGCTGCCATCTATACTTACTCCTTAGTGGTAACATTTATTCTGGTGGATATAAATAAACATCCAACTGACATATCAGCATAAAACTCCTTCCTGGCTCCAGCTCTGCATACCCTTGAGCATGACAGTGTGTTCCTAAGACCTCCGGGGAGGGTTCTTCTTTCCGCCTGGAATGCACTTCTCCACACTGCACTTAGTTCATTCTCCTCAAACTCTCCATCTTTGCTCCGACAGCACCTATCCGATTAGGACTCAACTGACCCACCGTAATTAAAATACCAATTCCCACTCCATTCTGCAACTTCCCCCAAGTCCTTTATCTCGCTCACTCGTTTTTGATTGTACCACTGCCTTCTAACACATTACAGAATGTACTTATTCCACATTTTATTTCTGCTTTCTCCAACAGAATACAGGCTTCATGGGTTTTGGTCTGTTCTATTTACTGAAGTAAAGGGGGCGTCTAGAATAATGCCCCAAACATGACAGGGGTTGAAGAAAACATCTGCTTAATCGAGTGAAGGGAAGCCTAAGTCTAAGGTGTGAGGAGGGCAGGGGGTAAAGGGCAAGGAGGGGCCCGAAAACTGTACGCAGGAGCCAGGGTCTGGCTACGCCCCATCCGAGAGCTGATTGCTAAGAACGCGCACTAGGAGCCGACCCGCCCGGTGCAGCGCGGCTCCGCAGCCGGCCTCAGGGGCCGCGGCCTGGCAGGGCAAACGCAGCCCTCCCGCCCGACTCAGGGCCCGGGAGGCCCGCTGAAACCTCCCCTTGTGGAGGCGGCGGGAGGGAAGCTGGAAGGCGGACGCACCCTTCCGCCCGCGAAGCCTCCGCCGGCCCGGCGCCCACCGCGTCCGGCCCGGGGCGAAAGGCCCAGCCCCGAGGCCCTTTCAGGCGGCCCCGGAGCCCGCCAGCCCGCCCGGCCTCGCTCACCAGTGCCTGCGGGAGGCGCTTCCCGCCACGAACGCAACAGCCGCGCAGCCAGGGTCCCGGAGGAGGAGCCGCCCAGCCGAGCGTTTCCTCAGCAGCCGCGGAAACCGCAGAATGCGGACCGCGACCCGGAAGTGCTTGAGAAACCAGGAAGTGACCCGGCGCCAGAGGCCCCACCCACCAGCCCCGCGCGCCACTGCGGCCGAGAGGGCGGGGCCCTAGGTCTTCAAACCCCGGGGCGGCCAAGAGGACGCTGGACCTTTCCAAGGAAAATGCTTTTTTTTTTTTTTTTTGCACCAGGAATTGAACTCAGGACCTTGTGCTTCCCAGGCAGAAGCTAATGCCGCTGAGCTATCTCCTCGGCCGAGAATTGTAAGTTTTACAGCTTAATCTTCTACACCGTTAGCTGCAGTCTGAGGAACGATGGGCATTCACATTTTACTCATGCTTTTTACTGCTGATATCCTTGCAATATTAAATTGAAGACGAATTCTGGAAGTTACCGTGGAGGGGATTCTATCCCGCTCAAAAATAGGGCTGCAATTAGCCTAGTCCTACAGGCTTTTAGCTCGTGATTCCTTAAATTTCATCTGGCATACTTTGAATTTAAATTGCTCTTTAAATGCGAGCCAAATCCTGCAGTCTGTGCATCAGGACCCCGACTGCCTTAAACGCAGCAGCTGCCGCATAGCCAAAGCCCAGAGCAGCTGAAAGGTGGTTAAGGAGCTAGAGCGATCCCACCATCGCCCCCGGGAACCCGCCGGGTCTGGACTCTACACAGGCTCTAACTTGTGCCATGTCTTCCTTATACACTCACCCCTAGATCCCCTACTACAAAATAATTCTCACCTATGAAACACCAGGTTTGGTTACAGTTTAATCAATGTTAAAAACCAACGCAGAACTGTTTACTCCTCTCCAAAGAACAGGAAACACCCAAAGTATAAAGAACAGTAAAGGTCTGAAATTATTTGAAAAGCTTATTAGCTAATTCAGTGTAAACATCTGTAGCATAATGAAAAAAATGTGATAAAACGAGGCAAATACGACTTTCCAATTTATTTAAATTTATTAACGGAACACTATGTGCAACAAAAGACACAAGTTACTGTATTCCTAAAAGGTCAAAGGAAAAGAAAATATTACATCTCCTACACTGTGTAAATCATGACCAATACTAGTATTTCTTACAGGGAATTCATCAACATGTTGCATACAGACATCAAAATTTAATTTCTCACACTGAAATGACAGTACTAGTCAACATCACTCTCATACTATAAAAAGGTCACAGTAACATTTTTCAAATGACAGCATGTGAACTTGTAACTAACATATTTCTGAAATATGTATCAAAATGCACTGATACTGAATTGTGTTTTATGTGAATCCTGTGCCAAGGGCTGTGCAAGTCAGTGGCCCTGAGTACCACCAATATTTACTAGGCAGGTGTGTGTAAATAAATGTCAAGTCATTGTTAAAAAGGGACATTAAGTAGCTGCTATTATCCAAGTTTCTTTGTTAAACTAAATGTGAACAATGTTTAAAAACTTCAAAAGCAAACACAACCTTTTGCTGAAGGTAAAATGTCACAGGAGATAGACCCTGTCAGCAATCTGAAGCATCATTCTTTACTAACCTGAAAGCAAACCTGGTTCTCTCCTGGTGCCTGACTTGAGAAGTGCTGTATGGGCCTCTTTCATGGCCTTTTTAGTTTGCAAAACAACACATTACGTAAAGGTTATATACAGTTGCAACACACTTTTTATTTTTTAGGTGTGTATGCTTATGACCTCACGCTTGCTAGGCAGCAAGCTCTTCTACTTGGATTTTAGTGTTGCTCCTTATTGTTCCACATACTGCTTTATTTTCACCTGCCATTTAGAACTTTTAAGGAAAGAAATTACTGGGCCTCTTTGGTGCTGACAAAAGTCACACAGCATCTTAGGGGAGCTCAGAACAGGGCAGGTCAAACCCCACTTCCTGCTGCAGCTGGAAGGCCCAAGTCCTTGGCTCTTTCTCCTAGCAATTCAAACAACACAATTCCATTTCTTGTGGCAAGATATACTTTTCAGTAGCAAAACAGGGCTAACTTACATTACTTCCTTTTACTTACTCCATCCCTCTGAAATTTGTGGCCTATTTCTCAAATATCCCTATAGAATGGGGGAAAAAAATCAGATATGAAAACAAAACAGGATGTAGTTATCTCTGTTGTTGGTCCATCTCTACCTCAGCAAAGTTAACCATCTTCTACTTACAACACAGGAAAAAGAAGGCTGAAACAACCTTCTATATATAGACTTAAATGCATCAAGAAACTGACGTATTCTACCAGATACACTCCAATACTAATTTATCTGTCAACTGAAAAAAATCTAAAAAACCACTTCTGCATTACATTGCTTTTCTGAGTTCCCTAAGCACTCACATAGCCAAATGGTAATGCTATATACTCATCTTAAGCCTATCAAGAAGTAGACCTTTTACTCTTTCACTTTTACAGTTGTGGTCGAAGCAGCTCTAGCTATGGTTATTTATTTACTGGTCAATGGCAGATTCCAGTACGGTATTCAGTGCAGCTACTAAGTAGCAATGTCTGTTTGGAGTTTCTGGTTTCTTTCCCTGCTCTTCCCTACTTGCCACTCTGGGGACTGAACCCCCAGGTCCCGGCACATGCTGTCTAAGTGCTCTACCACTGAGCTACACTGTCTGACCATGATTCTATTAGGGAAGCAGCATTTCCCAACTTAGAAACAGAAAACAGTGCTAAACATTAATCTGAACACTACAGTTTTAATGTAGTCTATTCACACTTGCTTCTGTACCAAGAGACACAGAAAGCAGAGAAAAGCATGTTTTCATCAACGGTATCACCAGTCTTTTCTCCCTCAGCACCATGGTCTTATTTGCTTGTTCTGCAGCCTACAGGTGTTCTTGCTGGGTGCAAGAAATGGTACCACTAGCGGGCTGCATACCACTTCCCCCAGGAGACACAGCCAGTGGCATCTTAGAGAAGAGCCAAGTCGCTGTCTCTTTATAAGAGTTTCTCTCTTTTCAGCTATTAAAGAGTCCTCTTTCTTTACCTCCTCTCTACCCCACCTTGAATTAATGACTACTGAGCTTACAGTGGGCTCAGAATCATGTATTTCCTTGGTGCCTGTTTAGGAATATGACCAAGCAGCACAGAGTGAAATTATTTCATACCTCCTAAGAGAAACTTTTGACTAAAAAGGGCTCTCAGAGCTGGTGACACAAACAGCAAATTAAACCATTTAACTTAGATCCTAGACCCCAATGGAAAGATACCAGAATTCTATGCACTAGGGAATATGTTACATAGGTACAAATTACAACTACACTTGTTTTTGTCTTTTTGAGGCAGGGTGTCACTATACAGTTCAGGATGGCCTTGAGCTCACATTGTAACCCAGGCTGGTCTTGAACTCACAGTGATCCTCCTACCTCAGTCTCCTTAGTGCTGGGACTACAGGTGTGTGCCACCATGACTGGATTACAACTAAATTTAAATTCCTTCTTCTAATCTACTGATTGTCATTTTAAGTCTTCTAGGTTTGAAACATTTATTGTGGGTGTGTCCCTATAGCAGATCCTATTAAGGTACAGACTGAAACAGGCATCTTTCAAGGTAGTGATTCACAGTCTCCCTTTCACCATAACTCAAGTGTTATTTCTCACTGTTCCCTCTGAATTTTAATGTTTTGACAGAATATAGGCTATGTCTATTTTTTAAAAATTTAGGAAAACATCACTTTCCCCAAAGGTTCTATGGTAAGGAACAATGACTGCAAAGGTTAATAAACACAACAAAACGTTTAAATGACTCTTTTCATTTTTCAGGGGCTAAGGATTTAATGTGGTAGAAAACTACCAATTAGACAGCTCTTCTCATTTTAAGAACATTAGACATATAGACACGATCACCCATGATGTTTGACAAGTATCACATCTAATCACAGCACGATATACACTCACTCTCCATATGGTAAGTTCACCAGGCATGCCTAAGTAGTTACTCTGTATTTCCTTCTGCAACACAGAATGTTTCTAAGAAGGTGGTTTTGGCTTAAGTTACTGTAATGACATCAGTCCAGGCTCTGCCTGCAAACTACTGCATCCAAATCGAGAGGCTGTGGAAGAATGTTTCGCCCAGAGAATCCTCCATCATCTCCTAGGTTTTAAATTAGCATACCACGTGTGGCCGGAGAGGACAAAAAGTAAAAGAAAATTTCCCTTTTGTAACAGAAACTTTTATACTAAAAAATGAGAGTAGTAAAAACCACGTATATGCTTGGTATGGGAAAGAATAAATCTTAAAAGCTCAGCTCATACCCACTTTACTTTTGCTACTCTAGGTCACTCTTGTACAGTAACTTACAGGATGGGCTGGATGGTGTGATCTTCACATGTGGAAGGCAGTAAGCTTACTAAAGACATTTATGCTATTCAGGATGCGACACTGCAGTAGACCCATCGGTTGTTTTATAGTAATTCTGTGGGTAATTAAGCTCTGTTTGGAGGCACAAACACAATTTATCTCAATGTAAAGGTAATTACCAAATGAAACAAGGAACTTAAATGCTTTTATCAAACATGTTGTCCCAAACAGTACAAGAAAATGATGCTCTCAAACTTATAATAAAATTATTCTAATTTATAGAATCGTCAAACACGATTCAACAGAAACTTGAAAATATACCATATCTCACTAGGCCAAACTATCACTGAGTTCAAATAAGTGACATGGAAATATTTTGGTAAAGTGCCCACAGTGAGAATAATTTTAAAAGCAGCCCTTGTGTCTTGCAGAAAAATGGTGACAGTGAAAACTTGTCACATTCTCTGCAATAAAAATACTACATGGCACTCATGCATTCAAGGGGGCAACACACGGCTTATTTCACATTAGTGAACAAATCCAAGATTTTTATAACAGTTCTGACTTTGGGCCAGAAGATAAAATGTCCCAAATATACATATATACAGATGCTACCTAATTTCTAGCTTCTTAAACTCTCTAGTTGTGAAGTATGGCTTTTGACTTGTTTTAAAATGGAGTAAGTATGCAGTACACTTGTATTTGCACTTTTGAGTTAAATAACTATACATGTCAAGTGAGCCTGGGATGGTACTAATCTATTCAAGATTATGTACATTATCTTTGGGTATCCATGAGAATCAGTTTAACTGTCTCTTCCCTTAGAGCAACTTAATTTTCTAAGTTACCCAGGAAATGCATTCAACCATTTACAAAAACAAAAATTCTAACATGCACTTTACAAAATCATGGTCTTATTTACCTGCATATTCTTCCACAAGATAGGTATACATTAAAAAATATTGTTCAAAAACATAAAAATATATATTATTTCTTTCCTTTGCCATTTATGCATATAAATATTTTACTGAAGATGCATTATTCAACAAACAAATGCAAAAATTGTTTTATATAAAGTGTAGTTCTCTGCTATTTAGCAATAGAAAATATAAAGTGAGTACAATGTAAGTAGCCACTGAAGAGCTAAATTCAAGAGATTTAAAAACCAAAACAGCAGTGAACAGTCCCTTGTATAAAAGTCCATTAAAAAGTCAAATCGATTTTGTAACAGATTACAGAAAAATACAAGCCAAGAAATACACGGTGAATGCAAAACAGAACACGGCTTCCTTACAGCCACATTCTTCAGTCTTGTTTGAACTTGAGGCCAAACTTACTGTTCACTTTTTGGTTCATCTTGCTTTCCATTAAGCTCCTGATCAACTCTGTTTAATGAAAAATACAGATAATAAGACACCAGCAACTCAACAACTGTCTTCCTAAAAACAGTCACTACTTTCAGCACAGAATATTATTCTGTTAAAAAACAAAGCTTTGCAAAGAAGCAGGCACAGTAAAAGACTATCAAATATTACTTTTCCCAACCAAAAGAGATAACAGAACTTTAAGGCAGAAGGACACCGGCAAGAAATGCAACTGCTGTTGTTTTAAAGAGTATAAAACGCACACAAACACAGATAAACTTTCTTTGAAGTTTATGACATGTAGCTTGGCTGCAGCAGGGATCCAAGTGTTAAGAGACTGGGCAAACAACTCCCTCAAAAATGATTTTGTTAAAAAAAAAAGATTTTGATAAATGACATACCAAAATGTCATTAAAGCCATCAATTGGTCAATTAATATTTTTTAAAATCTGGTAATAAAAACACATATTTATAGAAATCTAGTTATTTTCCAAAATGTATTAGTATACTTTGTGAACATCCTTCATAAATTTTGGTAGTAAGAAGCCATGAGAATTTAACATTCAGAAATAAAATCTCATTGGATCAGTGGTGGGTTGGAGAGAGGGCTTATCAATTTGGGAATTCGAAGAATTAGATAACACAATAATATAGAAAATGCTTCAAAGATAACACATAGCAGCCTACAAATATATTTGTAGTGGCATGAATGACACTTATGTGGGAATGGTTAGAACCATCTGGTGTGGCCAGGCATGAGGGTGCATGTTTACAATCCTAGCACTCTGGGAGCTGCAGATGGGAGAACTGCACGTTTATGTCCAGCCTAGAAAACTTATTGAGAACTTATCGCAAGATAAGAAATTAAAAGGGACAGGGATACAGCTCAGTGCAAGGGCCCTGGGTTCAATCCTTAGTACTGCAAAAATGAAACAAAAACAAAACCACAAAAACAAACTGGTAAGATGAAAGAAGATTCTTTTCACACTTGTTTCCATTACTATGATCATCAATACCCATTACTACAATCACTTGATTGCTTAAATATTAATGAATCAGAACTAAAAGCTCCGGCTTGTTGTAAAGCCAGGCTGGCAACACTTTAAAACATTCTTCATACTGGTAATAAAATATCTGAAAAGTACATATTTCCTGATAAGGCATGCAATACATGACTAATTTTTTCACATCTAAAATACCCTTATGTACTGATACCACAATTATTTCTGAACTCTGTTGAAATATTTAAATTGCCATTTACCCAGAAACTTGCCCTGAGCTGTCTGAAACATCGGCGACATTTCAGCCGTCTACTTCAACACCTATCATGTCCTGTCCTCTGGGCAACAGGGTGCCTCATGGAGATGTCACCTTAAATAAGCTCCCACATCTCTGTGCTCCAAATTTTGGTTTTAGAAACATGTTTTTATATTTAAATTTAATTGAAAAAAATTAATAAGTTTTGTCATTCTCAGACTGACTCTCAAGGCTCATTTCTTAAGAAACTACAAAAACTTAAGTACCTGAAGAATACATGCAATATCCTAGTTACAAAAACAGAAGTCAAGATACAGTAACTGTGACAAGTTTCAAGTAATGTATTTACTTAAAAAGGATGAGTTGTATTTTTTACCTAATGCCTAAGTATTTTTGACAGTTGACTAAATACTAAAATTTAAAAAATAAAAAAGAGAATATTTCCATAAACAAAGGCAACTCACTCTGAAATGCAAGAAGTAGCTGGCTTCAAAATAGCAGTAATTCCAGATTATATTTTAAATTTTAGTGACTTGTCTCACAAATACATAGCTATGCCTAAGAAGCAATGTGACATCTGTATGCTCTAAAATCACTGTCACTTTTCTTTGTTAGTATTGGTTAAATTATAGTGTCACACAGAAATGTAAAGCTATGATTCTGTCATGTGCTCAACTGAATTTTCACTTACCAACAGAACTGAAATGTGTTCAACATTAAGATATTTCAGTTCCAGTTGACCTTAGATGGTCAAAACAATATACAGAAATCTCTCAACTTAATTCTTAAGAAACACTGTATTAAACTCTTTTGTTAATTTTTCAATATTTTAAATATTTATTAAAAGTAGATCTAAATCCTACTTTCCTAAGTTAATACAGAAAATAACTGTCTCATACCCTTGCCTTTCAACTTGTATTATCAAGATATAAGTAGATCGTTATGCTTGAAGCAGAAGAATTCGAAATTAAATTTGAAATGGAAAGCACAGTTGTTTAAGTGTTAAATGGTACATTGAACTTTTAGGTATTTTATCACATGTAGAATCTGGTTGGTTAGCAGGCTAATTTAAGCATACAAGGAAATCAATGTTGGTTAGCCAAAGAATACATGCACTGCAAATATAATCATCAACCCCAGGGAAGGAAACCGATTCCTTAAAAAAGAAGTCTGCATAAATATTTCAAAAGCACTACTCAGGGAGTTAAAATGGTGAAACAGTCTTAAGTGCATTTGGTATTTCAAAAAATATTTTTAGGAACTTCTCTGGTTTCACCATCAGTGTTCAGACACACAGAAAGGAAAGGAGAGTTTAATTCCTAATGATGTGATACACAGTATTAAAACAGGGCGACTCCCGGTCACATTCAGCACCAGGAGTTTTGGGTTACTGTGAGTTTGGAGCTGGGGTATGTTTATATTTACGTGTGCTCTCATCTTTGTCTACACACTAACCAACCAGTAAGGCAGAGTTAGTCTGTGCGATGCGAATGGACTAGTCTAGATGCAACCCAGTCAAGGTGTGCATATACCTTTTTTGTTTCTTTTTAAACTTTTCTTCTTCATACCTTGGTAGGGAAGAGTTATTTCAGTAAATAAACATGAGGCAAACAAAAACTAAAAAAGGCACTAAAAATAAATACCAGTCTATATGCAAAACCAAAAATATACTATGTAGAAAGTAAAAACTTAATAAACCTGGCATGGACTCACTGAACAGTTTAAAACCTTGGGTTTACATGATAACACTTTCCTGCTATTAGCAAGGTGAGGCTTGAGTAATTATGTTAATAGCCTTATAACAAGTCTTTTAAGGAGTTAGATAAAAGAAAGTGAATTCGGTAAACAGAATAAATTCTAATCACTAGAATACTAGCGTTGGGCTGATTTCAACAGAAGTTTATTTCTCTGGACATTTTTTGTGTGTGTGTGTGTGTGTGTGTGTGTGTGTGTGTGTGTTTTAGACAGGGTCTCGCAACATAGTTTAGGCTGGCCTTGAACTCACTACACAGCCCAGGCTGGCCTCCAATTCATGGCAGCCTGCCTGGCCTCAGCCTCCCAAGTGCTGGGATTATAGGCGTGCACCACCACACCCGGCCCCCATAACATCATTTTTCAGCGCCATAAGGAATTGCCTCCAATTGGGATAGCAACATGCTCAGGTTGAGAATGTTGTAAGTACTCATCAATCAGAAAATCATTTAGGACTATAATCACCAGTCTTTAAATCTATGAAATGACATTCTATAATGAAAAATCATTTCTTATAGTTCAATTGATAATCTGAAGAAAATGATGATTTATAGGGAAGATGTGGGATAAAGGATTCTTCCGCTTTTTGAAAGGTGTTACAAATGCTATATAAAATGAGAAAGAATGAATATTGGAAACTATTACCTCTTGCACGTCAAAATATAAAGAGCTAACATCATTAAAGAAATAAAACAAGACATACTGTTTGATGCATTCTGGTATACCAACATACTCCATTGGAACAAGTTCCGCTAGTTCTGCCAAGTTAAAGACGTATCTAATTTTTTGGCTGAATTTTGAGCTATGGAGAAAATAAAGACAACCGCTTCAGTATGTCTGACTAATAGTACTGACAAGAAATTAATACAAGGAAAAAAATTTTTTAAGTCAAAGGCTTTTACGAAATTACCTAATAAATGGTCTTGTAACAGCCAGAAGTGTTCTGATAAACCAAGAGGGATGTACAATGATTAGAGATTTCAGGTTTTTCCGTAACCTAAAGAAAAGAAAATTTATAAACTTCTACAAATCCTAATGCTAGAAATAAAAGAGACAAAAAGTTATGTGCTGCTTTACACAAAATAACCGACTCCTGTCTTCAGATGTTCTCAGGCACAACCCTCCTGAAGACATGGGGATGCATTTGTGAGCTGATGGTGTCTCCTGCTGCTCTAACGTCACCTGCACTTACACAGTACACACCCATACCACAGCTGAGCTCATCGGACAGATCCCAGCACACACTCACCCACTTCAGCACTGTCAGTCCAGGAAAGATAAACATAGGACACAAAGTAAACTAGTTTCACTTTTCAGAACTAGGGGAGCTGTGGCCCAGGGTTATAGCTCAGTGGCACAGTGCCTGTCTGTCAAACACAAGGTACTGAGTTCAATTCCTGGTATCTCCCTCCCCACTCCCCAAAAAACCAACCAACCAACCGACAACACATCAGGCTTGTTAATTCCAGTACTTAGGCTACGAAGTGAGTTTAAGGCCAGCCTGAACTGCAGAGTGAGACCCTGTCTCGAAATTGGTCCTGATTTCTTTACATGAAAGGGACTGTGCAGGTAGAGAGGTAGAAGCACAGATGAACAAACATGGTTAAGTCAGACCAAACATCTATTCTTAAGAATTTTAGTTGTGTGGTGGCGCATGCCTTCTAATCCTAGCTCTGGAGACGAGGCAGGAGGATTGCCATGAGTTTGAGGCCAGCCTGGGCCACAGTTGAATTCAAGGTTAGCCTGAACTGTTGGGAACTACAAATTCTCAATGGCTAATGTTGCATACTTTCCTATGGGATAAAATGGGGTGTACTGGTACCACCCATCTGAGATTTCCCATTGACTCTTCTAAGCATAAAATCACCTATACCTTCTTGAGTCATCCCGGGATTACATTGCAGGACAAGCTCCTTCTTAGCATATGATCATCTACACCCTCTGAAGTCTGTGTCCTCTGCTAATTGTGATCCCTTGCCAGCCCCACCTATTGCTGTATACACCTAATAAATAGTGGCTGCTTGGGGAATGGAGGAGGAACCACCTGGGATACTGACTTTCTAGCCATTGACGAATATTGTACTTGTCTCTGTTTTTTATCTTTCTCACTGTACTCTTAAGACAGACAATTGGGACTCTCGGGCAGGCTCCTGATACTGAACTACACAGATCCTGTCTCAAATAGCAAAACAACACAAAACAAAACTTTAAAATAACCAAATAAAAATCATGCATATTTCACACATAAATAAAATGATCATTATGGATACACACACACAGACACACATGCACTCACTACTCGTATTTTTCTCCCTAATCACAAGAGCTAGCTAATGTCCAGTACAGGTATGAAGAAGAACCTAGTAACGGGCCTGAGTTCATTAAACTAGTTTGAATTAGCCATGGCAAAATCAAATCAATTTGAAGATTAAAGTTCTATTAGCATAGACCACTAATTCCAATGAGAATACATTTTAAAAGTTTGTGTTGAGGAAAATTATAGCTAAACTAGCGCATTTATGAAAGATAAAATATGCTAAGCACAACAAATTAGGGAAAACTCAAAAAGTAATAGAAAATGTGCTATGTTCCCCATCCTTTCCTAAGATATGCATTATAAGAAGTATTTCAGATGGCACAAATGAGAAAAATAAAGAATGATCTGATAAGTTTGAAGAATTGGCTTTTCTTAAGAATTTGCTATTCTCTGTAAGACAACTCAAAATTAATTTTATTCCTAACATTCTAAAACACTGCCTTTAGAGAACAGAGATTCACAAAATTAATTAGGAAATGGAGATGGTATCTTTAAGTGGCAAAGAAAGTAAAACTTAATCTAATAAAGACATTGTAAAAATCATTCGGTTTAGTTTTCCATCTGTGTCTACATTACCTTCTATCGATTTGTTGATAGCATTTCCTGAGCCAACCCAGACTGGGCATTTTTCTTCGAGTTGTTGCACCATTCAAATAAACTATCATGTAGTTTTCTGCTACTAACAGCTCCAAAGTGCCAATAACATACCTATAAAAATAAACTGTTTAAGCCTCACATAGCACTGTGTGTAGAATCGAACTAGATTTTTCAAATGATATAATTCCCTCCTCAGTTCCTCACAATTAGGAAAAATGTAACTAAAAACTTAAAGCTGCATTACCTGGCATTATTGGTTTTTTTTTTTTTTTAATAGGTACCGGGGATCGAACTCACGACCGTGTGCTTGCAAGGCAGGCATTTATGCCGCTGAGCTAAATCCCCAGCCCGCATTATTGTTTTTTAAAAAAGTTATTTCTTTGAGGAACATAGTGAAACGTTTACAGATTAAATGCCATGATGTCTGGGATTTGTTCCAAAACTATACAGCAGGGAAAAAAGTGGGAATGGAGAATAAGTTCATAACTGTTGAAGTGGGTGATGTATGGATGATTTGATATATTTCTCTTTACTTTTGTGTAAATTAAAATTTTCCACAATAAGGATTTTAAAAAACTGCAGTAACCTGAAAAACAGAATGCTTCTGTGGAAATAAGAGAACCACTTCATTTTGTAACACTGGGCTTCTAGGGGTAAATGTAATTTAGCTACTTGATCCTGAGATGAAATCAACTTATAGAAATGTAAAATAATGAAGCTGTAACAGACAACCCGAGATATATCTCTGAATTTCAGATTGTCAGTTTTTCTGTTGAACTGGAAAACTAGTTTCATGATGATAAAGAACAAGATTCAGAACTGATATTATTTATGATTTTTATATAACTTCCTTTCACTTCCTTAAAGTCGAAGTATTTTTTAATCTTAGAATTCTGTCCAAACATTTTCGTTAAGATACACTTACTTAAAGAGATTGTCCATCAGGTATCTGTAGTTAGGCTGACCACTCTCAGGCATAAAACAGACAGCGAACACAACAATGGCATTTAATCCATCCCCGTAATATCCTGAAAGACAAATTAAAGATCAAATCACTAAGATGACTTTGTTGTGAGGATACTCTAGAAGGCATCTGTATGGCTGATAGAAAACTTAAATTTGTATAGTTAAAAAGCAGACCATGTTAGCCTCTAGACAAATATAGTGATATAATCCAAACAGAAACAACACAGTATCTAACATAAAACATTCCTTATGCAATTTATGATTAAAGTGTGTACTTTTTTTAAGAGATAGTTTTATATTCAACAATGCCTAACACTTTGTAGAATTCAGGATATTAAAATTAAGATCACATCTCTGACATAATTATTGGTGAAAAAACTAGTAACATTGATTCTGTTTTAACAATCATTTATTTCCATTGTTTATAAACATGAAAAAATCCAAACATTTCAACAACATTAGAATCTTAACTTTCTTAATCCCTTAGTCATGAAACATATTAAGTGTGATAATTCAGTAAGACAAGATGCCCTAATTATTTTACTGTATGAAAAATAAAGTGCTATTCAGAAAGATAATTAGGTTTGAAGCATAAGGCAGGTCTCAAGTTCATTTCTATGAATTAGCTGAATTAATGCATGTCTGTGGGCTTCCCAATCCCTATTAACCTGTTTTCTTCATCTGAGTAAGATTAAATTAGGCAGAAGAATGTAACTGCAAATATTCAAGTGACTGCTTTTCGATGAATGAAGACTGTATAATAAGCAAGAAAATGCAATTGGCAGAGAGTAAATTAAGTGAAAATGAGGAAAAAGAATCAGTCTTCTTGACTTCCATGCTTATCTGTCCAGTGTTGTAACAGAGGATTTCAGGAAATATGTATTCTACCAGGCAAGTCACATTCTGACTACCAGTAACATTCTGGCACTATTTACACAGTGCCCAGGTAAACGGCTTTATATGTACAGATGGACCGACAGGATTTGTGACTTGTATGTTCATGGCTTTCCTATTTGAGACTTATAAATTTCCTAAAGGGAGGAACTAAACTTTGTTATGTTTGTGTACCCCACCAATGTACAAAGTAGGTGCGCTTCATAAAATGTGGAATTAGTTTTTTACTAAAGCTAAATGATTTGTTCAGTTTTAAGGTAAATTAAGCATTATAGTTGATTTATTCATTATTTTTTCTAAATCTCTATTATTCATAGAAAAAAAGAAAAGAAAAAAAATTAACAAAATTTTAAAGGATCAATCGGGGTAACAATGATAATAAAATGCACATTGTCATCCCCAAATCATTTACCCAGAGCACCAGAAATCTGCCTTCCACTGTCTGAACAATACCAGTACAAATCTTTCTCTTCAGCAAACTCAAGAGAAATCAGTAGTATAACTACCTTAACCATTTTATATACATATACATATATGTGTTTTTTCTTTCAGCTTGTCACACTAATGAAACAATACAATGTTTACACATGTGTCTTTATTTCACTGAGTATGTTCTCAAAACACATCCATTTACCTATAAAAGTGTCCAGCTTATTATTCTTTATGGCTGACTAGTATTCCATTGTATAGAAACATCACATCTTTTTTATCCTTTCCTAAGCCGATGGGCATTTAGGTTGCTTCCAAGATCTGGCTATTATAAACATGGATGAACATGTATCACCGTGATACGATGTTTTAATTCCTTTGGGAAGATATGCAGAAGGGGAATAGATGGGTTGAATGGGACCTCCAATCCTAGTTTTTTGAGGAATCTCCACAGTGGTTGCACCAGTCTACACTCCCACCAACAATGGAGAAGGGTTCCTTTTTCCCCACAGCCCTTCAAGCATTTGTTACTAATTGATTTTTTGATACTAGCCATTTTTTCTGGGGTGAGATGGAATCTTGGTGTTAATTTGCATCTCTTGAAAAGCATTAGTTTGAAAAGTCTAAGTTTTACTAATATTCAAGAAAAGACCTGTGTAAGAACGTTCAGAGAAGCTTTATCATGATAGTCCAAACTGGAAATAACTCATGTGTCCATCAAAAGGAGAATGGATATGCAAATGTAACAGAATACTATTCAGCAACAATAAGGAACAACGTATGAATAAATGCAATGATATGCATGTATTCTAAAAATATGCTGAACAAAAAGTAGTGTGTAAGACAACAGATAGTGTGTTAAATGAAATTTTAAAAGGTAAAAGTGACCATCAGTACACATGTCAGAACAGTGGTTAATGCAGTGTTTACTAGATAGACACTCCAGAGCACAGCATTTCACCATGTAAGTCACAAGAAGGGGAGAAAGTACTCTCAGCGCAGGGTTAGAGACAGGTGCAGGGTGGGAAGCTTTTCTCTGCACTCGTGGACACTTTTTGAATGTGCTGCACGCATATATTAATGATTTTTAAATTTAGGTTTTATTCTTTTACCTCACATTTATGTCCTTAAAATGACATGTTTATAACTCTTTCAAAATTATTTTAACGTCCCTAGGGATGTTTTTTAAAGTATCTAGATTTTGGATGGTACGTTATCTCCTGTCCCGCGTACCTCCGTGGCTGATGACTTTCTTGTAGGGCTCGATCGCCTTCATGTCCACCCGGTGGTCCTGCTCGCCAATCCTGAACATGCGCCAGCGCCGCCCGCCCTCCTTCTCCTCTGCTGCAGTGTACTCAGTAACCGAGCCTTTCCTAATGACTTCTGTAGTTTTGGGTTTTGGAAGATCATCTGTCAAAATAAAAGGTTTTTGAATCACAAACTGTTATATTTATACAATAAAAATAAAATCACATGTCAACCACTTTACTATCTAGATTATACAGCTGTTTGGGTTTTTTCTGTTTTTTTTTTTTATTGTTTTTTGGAGGTAGGGTCGCACTGTGTTGCCCAGGCTGGCCTCAAACTCCTGGGCTCAAGTGATCCCATAGAAACATGCCAGGCTGGCCTCAAACTCCTGGGCTCAAGTGATCCCATAGAAACATGCCAGCAAGTCTGGCTATTCAGAGAATTTTCATCATATCCTGTGTGGAATTTGAAATATCTCTTTCATAATAAAGGAAGAGCCTTGGTAATAACACAAGGCCATTTTATGTTTGGAAATCAGCTTCTAGAAACTCCCTTTACTGCCCAATTCAACAAACCACCTAATCCCTAATCCCAGTGTAACATTTCCAAAAGTTCAAAAAAGATAATCTGTAAAGTCATCGAAACTTTACAGTAGTCCCACAATGACCTTCAAGATTGCACTTATGACAACGCTGTCCATGACAGTTACTACTACAGATTACTTCTGAGGGCCAATATAAACTCCCAACACTGAAATACCAGATAGAAAGTGGTTAACGACTTAGTGCTCATTTTTCAAGTGATCAGTTTAATAAAGCAGAAATGTATATATATTTTGAAAAATACATGCAAAAGTCTATTTAAATTAATGTTAGCCAAAGAATAAGCACCAATGATTAGGTATAATTTATGTTCCAAGATTGCAATTTAGTTGATTTTTAATAAGTGATGATTTTCAAAATTTTAGTATCATAGTCCTTACCAAAAGATGGGGGAAGGGGAACCTACTGCATGTTAGTTGTTTCCAAGACAAAGCTGTTAACGGAAAATATCCTTCCAGGAAATGACTACAGCAGCATTAAAGAAAGAGACAAAACACATAGGCAGAAAACTATTTCAGTATCTTTATAAAATATTGCTTATTACTGGACTGCTTACTGAATCAGCAAAACAGGGAAGGAAAAAAGGAACAAAAGATACAGACTACCACTCTTCACTGCAGATAAACTACCTAATGCTATACACGCCTTTGAAGTCAAGATCATTTTAAAGATGGTATATATTATCAATAACTATGTAAAGAAACTACAGACAGCAATGGTATAATTCAAGAAAGCATGCAAAGCCGAATACATGCCAATTCCTTTGAATTCCAAATTAAAATGATAAAGGTATGGAGGCTAAGGGTACACATTAATTCAAGTTGGTCACTGAGTGAAGTAGAGCACTATCAAGCAAACCTGCTTAAAAATCACCCCCAAATCTCTCTTCAGAATGTCCCCTCTGCAAATCCTCAACTATCAGCACACTCCCTATCTGCTGAAAAGCTTTCTACACACTTCAACTGAAAAAGAGCACGCCATAATTACCAGCTAATGTTTCTTAAGGAACTTGTGAAAAACACACTTTACTCCACTGGTCAATTAAAAAAAAGAAAAAACTTGAAAAAAGCACAGAATATTCAAGTGTTTGTAGAATTTTGTATCTAAGTAACACAAATCTATGAACTTTTCAAAGAATAACATTTTAAACAAAATCTCTTAAAATGCTGACTTTAGTAGGCTTCATTAACACGTTTTAGGGTTTACCAGTCATTCTCCTACAGAGCACGCCACTGTACAAGCATTTATGTGTACAAAGATGAACCTTCGCAGAGCACGGTGAAGCAGTTACCTTCCCACTCAAATTCATTACTGTTCTCTGAGGGGGTGTCCAAGCCATCTAAGTCAATCTCCCCACTTTCATCCAGATCATCTGACAACACAGAGCCATCACTAGGATCCAGTGTCAGGCTAATGTCTGGAGCCATTAATTTCTTTCTCACTTTATTTCCATTAACTTCTGGTGAGTCTGGAATTAGGAAACAAAGAAAAAACTTATTTCAGATCAGCGATGGTGAACCTTTTAGACGCCAAACGCCCAAACAACTTGTCCATCACTTCCTGGAGCTGACCCTAAGATGCGCACAGCCCATGTGGTTATTCTATGCTCAGGCACTGGGCGATGCTGGGGTGGCCTGGCTGGTGTGCCAGCAGAGAGGGCTCTGTGTGCCCACAGCAGCATGCATGCCATAGGCTCGCCACCAATGTTTTAGACACTTTAGTTGAGCATGAGAAACATTTCAGCCATTTAACAGGAAACAAAATTCCAAAAAAAATTTTTAATGGTAGCAAAGTTTATTTGAAAGAGTGATAAGAGGGTGAGCACCTTCCTGGGGCATCAGCCAGGGAGGAGAATCAGAGAGTGGCCGCAGAGATCCCTAAACGGCCATGCTGGAACCCAGGAGGCTGTACAAAGAAGTAATTCGCCCGCCCTCTTGGTGAGCGCCTTCCTTGGGCGTCAGCCAGGAGCAGGCCTAGTAGTATTTCCTGGGAGCCTACTGGTGTGTGGGCTTGGAATAAAACACTCCCCCGTTCCCATTAGCAAGTGGGGACAGAGGTCTGAGCATCTCTTGGCAGGATGACTGTATGCAATATAGCAAATATGGGGTGGGGGGCTCCTCTATCTTCTCTTTGAGAGCAAGTGTTGTTTTTAATTTTGATACATTATGATTAAGTGCTTTACTCTTTTCATTATTCTCTTTCAGTTGATTTTTTAATATTCTGTCTTTGGTTTGATTTTGCTATACCTAATTGACTAGGCAACTACTGTGAAGATAATGAGATAGACTATGGTACCTATTGCTGTTATCCTGGTAACCTGCTGTGAAGTTCTGTACCAAATTATCTGCACTGTTTCAATTGGCTTTGTTCTGTCTTGTTCTGTTGTATTTCTACTATTTTTAAAACAAAATTTAAGAAAAAAAAGTGGAAAAAAAAAAAAGAAAAGTGATAGAGAAACTGGCCCTGCAAAACAAGCTTGGGGTGAGAAGAGGAAAAAGCAAGACAAAGGTACACCCTGGAGAACAAAGGGTGAGCTAGCTAGGAGGACGGCACTGGAGCAGCACTTTCTGGTGTCTGTGTCCTTTCCTACCGGGCAAACCCAGAGGAGCCCATGGTAGCTTCTCCACAGGCGCCGAGAGGCAGGGCTGGGGTCCCACCCCTCGGGCTTAGGTCATATCTAGGCCCTCCTGCTGCAAACCTGCTAGAGTTCTCCCGAGAAGTTCACCTGCAGGGCTTGGAAACTGCTCTGTGCCTGTGTCTGGAATCTTCCAATTAAGAGGTCACCACCTGATTCCCCAAGCAGCCTTGCTGCGCCCCAATCTGCTATCTCATTCCTGAGAAACGTATCCCCAAAGTTCTTCATGGAGTGTCAGGGGAGTGAAAGGCTCTGTCTTCTGTCGCTTCTTCAAGGTGGAAGGGGCTGCAGATTCTACCTACAGGGGATTCTGTGCACTCCAACTATCCCAGGGTGCTGCGGCCCTCTGGCTGGACTGAAGAAAAACCTGGTCTCCTGGCTGGCTGTGCCAAGTAATGTTACTGGATAGCTCCTTCTAAAAGTGGTGCACCAAATAAATCTTACTGGGTTCTGTGGTGCTTGCATCTCTTTCTGGAGTTGGATTCCAGGTTGATTTCCTCTCAAACAAAGAATTAGACGAAACAAGTAAAAAATAGCAGCACAGTTTACGTGAAACAGCAAAGTGTAGAGTGTGGGAGAAACTAGCCCCGCACTGCACGCTTAGGCAAAGTAAAGGAGAAAAAGCTAGATAAGAGTACACCCTGGAGAACTTAAGACGGGCTGTTGTGAGGAAAGCCAAGACAGCCCCAAAGCATTAATTTATAAACTTTGGATTTTTACTACAGCCTACATCATTGACAGATGATCAAAGAGGTGTCTTGTTTTTAAACAACAGAAGCTGAATTTATAGTCATGTCACACTACTAAAAATGATCTACTATCATTTCCTATATAGATCTCCAAAAATCAAGGGTATGTTTTGGAAAAGTTAAATTTCTCAATTACTCCGAAAAATGATTTCCTCAAGGTTCAATTTGTCCTTTGGCTCCCTATGATGAGTAAATACTCAGTGTTGTGGGTTTTTTTTAATTTTGGGACAAAAACAAAACAAAACAAAACAAACAAAGAACAACAACAAAAGCAAAACCTGCTAAACATTAGCATAAAATCCACTGAAAATGAAAACATCAGGTTCTTACCAGGCTGGTTCTCTGGTCCAGGTATGCCGAGTATATCAGCTTCAATACTATCATCTTCTGGTAAAGGTCTAGAAGATACAGACATGCTGTTCCACTACATATATACACACATACACTCACACACACCTATATATAACCTGATGTTCAGAGATCTATGAAAATACAACTTAGGGAATAAGGTAGTTTTTTTAAGCTTTACTAACTTATAAACTACTACTAAAGAAAAAAGCTCTGGACTGTCAGAGTTGATATACAAGTAACACATAAAAACAGATTAAATTCCTTGTACAACAGCTCTTGAGTAATGATAAAATGTATACCAAGTATAAACTATAAAATAGAATTCAAATGCATGAATTTAATGTGCTATATGATGTGCCGTATGATGAAGCTAACTTTACTTGTAATGAAAACATGCTATCAGCCACAATTCTTGAGTCCAGCACCTCTACACTGCCCTTGTCATTTGCTGTGACATGGATGTCCCACTACCTGTTCCCATTCTAATTACTAGTGCCTTCTGACCATGATGATGAAAGCAGCATTTAAACAAAAGGTGGCCTTTCAAAAACTGTCAAGGTGGTTGCCAGATGATAAAGAAGATTCATATTTATTTATTAGTTTTTTGAGACATGGTCTTAGTGTGCAGTTCAGGTTGGCCCCAAACTCACTATGGGTAGTGAGCCCAAACCGGCGGCTAATGGCAATCCTCCAGCCTCAGCCTCTCAAGTGCTGGGATTACAGGAGTGAGCCACCACACCCAGCATCTTGTTTATTAATTAAGTTTTTTCTTGGAAAAATGACCACACAATTTAAAACTTCTTAAGAACAACCAAAGACCCTTCTCCTGGAACCCTGTCGGACCTTAATTTTTAAAATACCATATTAAAAACTGTGTACAACAAAGAAATTGATCAAAACAAAAAACTACAAGATTATATACATATTTGGTTGGAAAATGAGATATAAGAGACTCATTTTAACTACTGGAAAGGAATTTTCATTCCTAGAACCAAATAATCATTTCCAACACTTTATAACTGAAATGACATCTCCATAAAGAAACTCTGAAGCTCTGTCCTAAATCTGTTTTCACTGAAAAGCACTGCTCACCTTGGGAAATCTTCATCCTGCCACTCTTCTTTCAGATCCACACCTTCCATCCTCAGCCTGGACTCAACGTCAACTACGAACTCCTGACGACCCAGAGAACCGATGGCCTATGGGGAAGCAAAGACCACAAGTCAGTCAACTGCCACTTCACTCTTTACCTGCTAAAAAAGTGAAATAGTGCACATCAGTTCACACTGTCACTGACAGAGTTTAGTGGCCTGGTCATGAGACCAATTCATGGGGCTGAAATTTTCTTTTAAAGAATTAGAACAGAAAACAGCCAGAAGCACATTTAAGAGTATGAGTGGAACAAGAATATCATTATGTGAAAATATCTGTCCTCAGAAGCACATGTACAATTAAGCCTGGCTGCTATTTAAATGTACTTCATGAGTTACACAAAAAATTGAAGTGGGACCAAAAATAAGTATATTTCCTAATATAGTGTCATAATTACATATTCTATCTTTGATAGAAGTTATTCTAGAAATTGAATATGGGCACACATTTACACTCGTGATTCGAACTTTAACTCTGGTTCCTACAAGGAAGGATGCTAAGTGGCAATATCCTTATTTCACAAGATGTCTTAAGATATTTCCTTTGCTTGAAGAAACAAGAAGTCATTAGCATCAACTGGTAAACAGTACCACAGAAGTAGTGACAGAGATAGAGGCAAGCAGAGTAAATGAGGACTTACTTCATTTAGAATCAACAGATGAAGTTATTAAAAAATAACAGGAACACATTTCTTTTTCTTTTTGGTGCAGGTGATCGAACTCACGACCTCGCGTTTGCCAACCAGGCACTTATGCCGCTGAGCTAAACCCCCGGTCCTAAGAACACATTTCTTAAGATTCATGAAACACTAATAATACTAAAAGGCACAAGAAGCTGAGATCACAGAAGAAAAGAAGGTGGTACAGGGACAATGACTTATATTGTAGCAATCCTTACTGTTTTCACAGAAAGTCCTTCTTGACTATTTGATTTCTAAAAACTGTAATTTAAAAAAATATTTATCAAAAAATGATGCTCACCATTTATATTCATAACAACTGTTCACAAACAATGAGGTGGTCATGTTTCAGGGTTGGCCTATCTGCTATGTTACAGTACTCACAGGAGAAAAAAAGATACATCCAAAAATAAAAAAGTATTATATTTTAGAACAACAGCAAAATTTGAATGGGAATTTTGCAGAAGTGCTAGGTTTCACATAAACTAAGTTCACATCTTCATCAAGACCAGAGGGCTCCATTCCCAGCTTGAATGTTTACTTACATTCAGGGAATGGTTTCATTCCCAAAAGATTGAAGTTTTTGCAGAGCCGCTACATTAGCACAGAAAAACACGGCAGATACCAATTGTTCCTCAAAGCAAAATATTTGTTTTGCAAAGCTGGTTTATTTACATATAGGTGTAAGCTTTTTTTTTTTTTTTGGTACCGGGGATCAAACTCATGACCTCCCGTTTGTAAGGCAGGCGCTTATGCTGCTGAGCTAAATCCCTGGCCCAGGAGTATGCTATTTTTAATTCTCTGAGGAAACAATGAGCCAGGAAATTTTGAAAAAGTAGTGAAAAACACTTAAAACAATCTTGACTTTGTAGCAGTTTTTGTTTCTTACAACTTCTACTTCAATGCATATTTGCAGTACTTACTTTATAGAGTACCCTGCTACAGCCCCTCTCTGTAGAAGAGGGGGGGCACCTAACTTACCAGACAACTCCTTCTATTTAACAGATGAGTAGAAAACGGTTATGGCCAATGAGATCAAAAAACATACATAACATGGAACTGATTACTCTAGAATCATGCTCAAGCACTAGCAGCTGAAAACACAGTCCCTTTCAGATTTTAATTCACTATACTTCTCAATGTTGTTTTTTCCAGACTTTGGCACCCACTCTAAAGTAAAGAGGTACATTCTGCACATTCAATAATCGGAGAAGGTTCCCCTCATCTCTTCCTGGAGGGTCTTGAAAAATCAAGATGTACTGGATGTCTTTTTCAAATACCTCAAATATCCAGAAAAATATGTAACATTTCAAACAGGATCCAGCGTGTTCAGGATTGTATGGCTGTAAACTGCCTAACATTTCAAAAATAAAAGTATTGACTTAAAGTGGCAATCAATGCATTCCCGAGGCCTGCAATTATTAATTAACTGCGAAGGGTAACACTGGATAGCAAGCTTTTGTGTTACTCTTGGATTTATTGTGTCTGTTAAACTACATAAGTAGGATTATGTCTTACCTCCAAAATTACAATGAAACTACTTTCTGGGTATTTACCTATATGCAACATAAATTTCTGTTGGTAAAGTTATTCTTGGATTAGAAAATATGTCTCTTATAAAATTCTAGAAGACATATTATGCCTTTCAGCTGCTTTATAGCTTGAACAAGTTTGTCATCTGAAAACTGTTTCTTTGAGTATTGAAAACTCAAGTTCTTCAGCTCTTAGCCTACTTATCCAACTTTCACTATAACACTGAGCCATGCAATGTTAATACACGTTGGTGTACTGCCATCGACATTTAGTTGAAGGGACAATTACACCAGTTAAACCAACAGCAGGAGAAAATATAAACAGATTTACTCCATCACTTTATCAAGGAAATTACATTCAGGGGGAAAGTACACTAGGTAGATTAAAATAATTTAAATAATTGAGAGAGTACTCTTCTTGGAAGCACTTTAACACCAACCAGCTGTAAGAACAGGAAACAAGAAAGGAGTTAATACGCACAAATCACTTTGAAGGAAATCAGGACAATGCTGACTCACAAGTTAATTGTAGCTATTTCCTTTTTTTTTTTGGTTCACAAAAAAATTAGAATGGGGAAATAACACTTTGTTAATGCTATTTGTTAAAATAACCTAACGCAACAGAAATAATGTAATTTCTCAATAGATAGGCGGCAGTACATTCTTCTTTGTGCCTGTTACCTCTGGAGGTCATGATGAACTCTAGCCTAACCTCAGAGAAGTTAAAAATCAAGGAGCTAATGGAATGCCTCCTTGGACAGCTGGAGGGGAGGTGTGATAAATCCAGTCAAGATGAACAAAGGGGTTTCTAAGTGCAGGTAAACAAAAGAAGCAAAAATTAAATATTAAGCTGATATTTAGAACTGTCTGAACTATAACTTAAAATTTTACACAGCAATTTTACTATTATGCAATTTAACATTGCTCTAATTAGGTGCAAGTAATAACCACCTATGTTGAAATCAATTACAGTTGGCAGAAGAAAAACAGGCAAAATTTCACTTGCCCATTTTCAAAAAGGTTTCATTTTCAAATATTTACTGTTTTAATAAACAGTCTGTATGTTTATGAAGATCATAAAACACTACCCCCAAATCTGTACAGGCTTAGTCATTATTCCTTTCAGGGTAATAAGAATGAAATGAGATGCTGTGTCAAAAATGTTAACACAAGGGCTGGGGATGTAGCTCAGTGGCACAGGCACCAGCAAGGTCGTGAGTTCGATTCCCGGCACGAGAAAAAAAAAAAAAAACCAAAACCAAAACAAACAAAAAAACCCCCACAAAATTTAAAGAAAATTAGAACAGTGCTGAGCTCCATCAAAATTGTGAAAATAAGCACAGAACAATTATGACATCTAAAAAGCTGCATTTTATAGGCTCTTGCTTTGTAATTCAGGGCGGCCTTGAACTCACTAAGTAGCCCAGGCTGGCCTCCAACTTGAGGCCATCCTCCTACCCTGGCCTCCTGAGTGCTGAGATTACTGGTGTGTGCCACCAAATCCAGCAAAAGCTACATTTATTATCAGTATGCAGAATATACTGGAGATGATGAGATCTTTAAAATGATTAAAACCTAACACTTGATCACAAACATGGTGTTAAATGGTTGTTTGTATTAGTTATGATACAAAATTACAGCTTGAGAATGACTTATTCTGCTTTTTAATATATACATTTAACAAGATACCTTTCAATCCACTGTCACCCAAGGCTAATTTACCGTACACTTAGATAGATGTAGTTTCTTTCTCAGATGCCTTCCCCCTTATCACTCCTACAAGGCATTATTCCACACGTAGTGAACAAAACAAAAACCACTGTCCCACTTTTATACCCATCATCTATTTCAACCAACAGGTTTATGAGGTACTGGTGTTATTATCCCCATTTTAGCTTACATATGAGGGGAATGACACATCCTGGTTCCCAGGGGAGACCAGAACTGTTTCTAAATGTAACACACTGTCTCCAATTCACCCTCAATGTTATACAAAGTCAGTCTGCAACGCCACAGTTGGTTACTTTTAGCTTGGAAGGCCCAGTAATGCCTAAAGGCCACAAAAGCATTGAATTATAATTTGCATCAAGTTGCAAGTGTGCACAGGTCAGTCTGCCGTACTTCCTTCCAGTCTAACACTGTTGGGCTGTATTAAAGATTATGAAGACTAGGAAAAGTTTAAAGGAAAACGTAATGTGATAAGAACTAGGAGTAAGTGTACAAGGTGACCAAAACCAAAACAAAACACCCAACTAGCTTTCAGGGTAATAACTTAATCGGGTAATTTCAATTATAATTGAAAAAAAATCCATTCTCAAATTAAAGAGTTTCTTTTTCAACTGCAGAAATTCCTATACATAATGAGAAATGCGTACATCAGTTGAAAATAACAAATCAAGCACGAGGAAAAGGAGATTCTAGCTGCGGCTGGGAGGCGAAGATGAAAAAAGCAATATATTAAACTGCAATCACACTTTATTCAACTGAGTAAATAACAGGTACCACGAGTACCTCGGTGAACACATCCAAAGTTGTGCCCTTTAAGCGCTGCCAGGCCAGACAAAGGAAGTTTTCAAGCAACGTGATAGAAACCTAAAAAAGCTTCTGGCTTAACTGAGTTCCTTGAGCAGTCCTCCCGGGCAACAGATGCACCCAGGGAATTCAAGCCATTTTTGCAAGCTATGGGTGTTGAAAGTACACAGGGCCTCAGGGACTCGGCTTTCCATGCACACACCCTCTACTTAGTTTGGCAGGCTCGGGAACGTCTATTACAGCCCGGATTACCTCGGTTTCCGCGTCTATCCCTCGGGGCTATGAGGCTCACCAGAAGCCTAAGCGTCTTTGTTCTGCACCAGAGCTGACGCCGGTCGTAAACACGGAACCAACGCGCCTGTCACCGCACCCAGGCCACGCCGGTGGGGTCGCGGAGGAGGAAGGAAGGCTCTGTCTCGGCACAAGCACCAAGGGCGGAAGGGAGAGGGCAAGGCCGGCAAACACGGGCACAGCCGGGCCAAGGGCGGGACCAAGCTGGGCGTGGATCCGCGAGGCGGGAAGCTGCTCCGGAGCGCGCCCAGAACGGCCCCGCAGCGGAGAAGCCCCGCTTCCTCTCCCGGCCGGAGCAGCTCCGGGGTTCGCCCCGGGACGGGCACCCCAGGCCCGCGCCCAGCCCTCCCGGGCCGCGCTCACCCCGGAGGAAGCCTCGGTCTCCTCGTCCTCTTCCCCCCTCCAGGCCGGCGACGTGGGGCTGACGGCCAGGTCGCAGAAGTCGGCGCCGAGCGGAGCCCGCTCCCCTCGGTCTGCTATGGAGACCTCAGCCTACTGTCCCGGCCGCAGCTGGAGACAGCGGCAGCAACAGCAGCTGACCCGGACGCAGTGAGCCACCCGGCGGAAGTGACGAACTCCCGGCCGCCCCCAAGGCGCGACAACAGGCGGAAGCGGAGGCGTGGCGTCCCGGCGCTCAGCTCCACCATCCCGCAGCGTCGCCCCGCCCCTCGGGCGCCCGGTTGGATGCCAGCGCATGCGTACGGGTGGCCTCTAGGCGTCCCTCTGGGCGTGTCCGCGGTGCTGACGCCTCATTGGCTGTTCCTCTGGGGCGCGACGGGCTTCCTCGCTGTTTCCGCTCGGCGACGTCTCGGGCTCTCAGGGCCCTCGAAGTTGGCTTCCTTTCTTCTGTGTTTGTCTTTATTGGTGATTTTAGTAACTGCGTGACAAGACGGACGAAATGAGGAGGGAGCGAATACCCAAGCCTTCATGGTGGGGAGCTTAGCCCATAAAGGACTCTTTAAAGAGTTGGGTGAGAGTCTGTTTTAAACTTTTTTCAGTTAGTTGTGGATAACACTTGATTAAAAATAAGGGTGGAATAAAAAAAGGCATACGTTATTGTTAGATCAACAACCAGAACGTTTCCGATTCCCGATATCTGCTTTCCTCGCTCTGCAGCATTAGACTCCGGCTCAGAAGCCGCGTCTGGGACCTTCTCGTGGGGTGCACTCAAACCTGGAAAGAATGGAAACGTAAAAAGTTTAACCCGTTTACACCAAGTGCAGGACTTTGGAGCAGATGTCCAGATTCACACGGCGTGGACAGATGCTTAAACTCACCGCCTTGCTTATAAAATGGGGAAGAAATAATGCCTACCACATAGACATGTTGGGAGAGAAAGTAGTATGCATAGAAGAATAGTGTTTGTGTGTTGCGAGCACATATTAGTGTCAGGCATCGTTTTTCTTCTAGCAGTTTCTTTGAAGAGTTTCCAGAAGAAACAAAATAGATCAACAGAGCTTTTGTTCTACAATTTGGGCCGTGTAAGAAAGACATTTCATCTTTAGTTAGAGAGTTTTCAAAGTTCTACTTTTTATTTCAGTTCTGCAATGTGTAGAATTCCCCACAGGGTGGCAGAAAATAATTTGAAATCGCAGAGTTATGTTTTGTATGTGTGTGTGACCCTTAGTTTTTCTTCATTTTAGTAACTACCATTTAATAAACTAGATCAGTGTTTGCTTTGGTTTTCAGTAAGCCATTCTACTATTCACCTTTTTATTTCCATCTCATGATTTATTCATACTTATTGTTGGAAGTTTTAGAAACTACAGATATGCCAAATGATAATCACTATTAATGTCAGATTTAGATTTGTGTGTACATAGAACTATTTACATGAACGTATGGCTTTATAAAAATAATGCATCTCATAGTTTTAAGTCATTTAAAAATATAACATGTTCTTTTCAGGTCAATATATTTTAATACCATATTTTTAAAGGATTATCTATTAGCATGTTGTATTGAACATTTAGGTTTTATAGTTTTAAAAAACCAACTGCAAGCCAGGTCCCAGTGGCTTGCACCTGTCATGCCCAGACTTAGAAGCTCTGACGGGAAGATGGCAAAACCTTGTGTCAAATACACCAAAATCCAAATAAGCACAAAAACAAAACAAGTAACAATGACAACCCTTCCCAACCCAACCCAGCACTTTGTAATGTCCAAAAAGTCAGAGACATAGGACTAACATTGCCAAATAATACATTAGCTATATTTTCACATATGTTCAATATATTTTCCTTCAACTTCCATGGAAGTGTCTCAGAATCAATGAATCCAATTGTTTCTCTGAAAAGTATTTAAAACACACTATTTTCAGTGTTTCCAAACTTTCTGCATAATAGTGTATTTTAAAGATTATTGTTCCTCCGTGTCTTCTTCAACAGACAGATGTTTACATATATTTAGATTTTTTTTTTGATACTTAGATTCTTAAGAAGTGAAAATGAATTCCGGAAAAAAAAAATGCTTTCTGCACCCTCATAGAAAGTATTACATAGAAAGTGATACATTAACTGAGAGTCACCATCAACATTTTCCTTTGTGGTTCTTGGCTTTGGTCTAATGTAAACAGGCTTTCCTTACCCTCAAATTATACAAATAGTCACTGTTTTCTTCTGGAGGTTTCATAATTTCTATTTTTTAACATGAATTTCAGATCCAAGTGGAGTTTTGTGTACATGCTTGTAATATAAAACAGGGCATCTGGTTTTATTAAATTGACTGGTTTGCCTCACATCATCTATTGACACATCCTGTATTTCGGAATTCAAAATAGAACTCAGTCAAATGAATGTTTACTTTCTTTTTTTTATTTTGAAGGTAGTAAAAATAAAACAGAACAAGACAGAACAAAGCCAGTTGAGACAGTGGAGTGAAATTGGGATAGAACTTCACAGCAGGTTACCGGGATAACAGTAATAGGTACCATAGTATATCTTGTTACCTTCACAATAGTTGTCTAGTCAGTTAGGTCTAGCAAAGTCAAATAAAAAAACAGAACATTATAAAACCATTTGAAAGAGAATATTGACTAGTGTAGTACAATTAATTATAATGAAATAGAACACTGAAAAAATACTTGCCTTTAAACAGAAGATGGAAGGAAATGCCCCATATTTGCTATATTGCATTTGGTCTTCCTCTCAGGTTATGTTTAGACCTCTGTCCCCAGTTGCTAATGGAGGAGGGTGTTTGATTCTCAGCCTGTGCACCTGTAGGCTCACAGGAGCTGCTGACTGGGTCTCTTGGCTTGCGCCAGAGGGAGAATGCTTACCAAGAGGGCGGGTGAGTTGCCTTCTTCTGCAGCCACCTGGGTTCCTCCATGGCCAATTCTCAGTAGCTGCTGACTCCGAATCTTTACTTTCTGAGTAGTCATTTTAGGTTGCCCATTTCTTTCAAGTATCCAGTCATTTGATAACTTTATTGAACAGTATTAGAGTCAGTGCTCTTGGGCCCTAAGGATGCAGGAAAATAAGACTTGAGTGTCTGCTTTCAGAGAGCTTGACTGCTACCCAGAGGGGCACATGAAAATGATAAACACTTGGGTTGAGCTGACCTTGGTTCACCTAAGTGACAGCAAAGTTGAAGGGAACCAAACAGACTGAAGTAGGAGAACAGGGGAGGTAGTAAAAGAAGGGTTCTGAAGGTGGTGATGTGGAGTCTAGTGACAAGAGGCAGATCTTCCAAGAACCAGATGGTGTATTGTTAACTCACTGGTGTCCCGGAGCTGCTTGTAAATTGACAAGGCTGTAGCATAGTTGTAAGGGAGTGGGTGGCTGTGAACAGCACAAAACGAAAGTAAGAAGACAAAGTAAAAGGCAATTTTTATTAGTGGGAAGGATTGATTCAGAGTCAGTGTAAAAAGCATCATGGAAAAGTGATCAATCATTAATTTATAATTGCACCTCAAAGGAGGAGACCGAGAGAAGTCATACATGCTGTCAGTACCGTCAGGTAAGTCTCAGAGAGGACAGCTTTGAGGGAGCAGCTCTCGCCTGAATATGTGCTTTAGTGTGCATGGTAAGATCATTCGTGAGACTTCATCATACTTTGTTGGAGACCACTATGAAGCAGCTCTGAGCAGGATTTAAAATTAACTAATTGGCTTCTATGTTTATCTGTGAGTCTGTCCTAGGCCTTGGCCTCTTGCCTGGCGACAGGACCTGATTCATAGTAAGTGAACCTCTAGGAATCACTGGTCCTGGCTGAGTCCTGTAGTGGCCTGTGAGGCCAGAGATACCTCAAAGGGCAAGATAAGGCCACAGGTGCGGACACTTGGCTCAAACATCAGTTAAGTAGATAGAGACTGCAGCTGCAGAGATTATTTATATGGTCTCACTTCTACCATGTCTTCATGATAAGACATTTCTACTGAATTGACTTGATTCATTACTTGGAGACATCCTTGAAGTGACTCCCAAGGTCCTGCTCATTGTCTGCCCTTTCCTCAGTTTCCCCACCCTTTGTTGTTGGACCTAATAAAAATGGGTGGTCCAGAGAAATCTTTGTCTTAGCCCTCAGAGTCTTGAGCTCAGCTAAAGGGTTTTGACCCTCGTGAAGCCCTAAAATCATACCACTTGTCTCATTTAAGCCTCCATCATACACTCATTTGGGAGATTGGGGATCTAGGTCAGGACCCAATAATTCTTCAAAGTAAAAGCACTCAGCCCATATAGACTTGAGGAGATGCTTAGTCCAGGCCGAGGATGAACGTTTCTTAATGAGATGCTGCAGGTGTGGACACAAGGGCTGAAGTGAGGTATAAGACACGCCATTCCCTGTGTTAGTGGAAGATGATACCGTCAGGCCTGGGGAGATGCAAACCTCTCTGCCACATTGTGAAAAGCCAGGATGACCTGTTTAGTGGTTGAGTGGTGGAGTGGCATTTCTTCGGGCTGCTGTATGTACAGAGGGAAGGGCCACTTGTCACCAAGGAATTACTGATTCCTCCTGCTTACTCCCCCTCCACCATTCTCCTTTTCTGTTGTTGTTGAGATAGAATAATGATGATGGTGACGATGATGGAGATGATGCATTGACATCTTTTCTATGGGAAAACTGGTCCTGGTGGACATTTTGTATTCTATTTCTGTTCTCTCCTGGGCCCTGTCTTCTGTGAAAGTGTGAGAGCCTGGAGAGCTCTGTTCCCATTCTTTGTGCTCTGTTCGCATTGTTCCCAACGAGGTTTCCTACCTTGTCAAACCAGTCTCTTACCATCTCCCAAAAGATGGAGAAATATGGTTGTGTTGTTAACTCTGCACCATCAGGATGTGTTATGTTCCATCAGATTGTTTTTTAAAGTAATCAGGAGAGTGTCTTCTCACACTGTGTTGCCTGATGTCTCTCATGAGTCCAGCCTTACAGATGGCAAAATCAAGTATTTATTAGAATAGCAAAAATTTCTCCTAGAGCTCTTGCCAGCCCATCTGACAATTTTCCATAAAGAAGGGAAGGATCCCTTCTGCGGCGGGGCGTGGTGGGGGATGATGCTCCTCAGGGCAGGGCTGGTGAGCTGAGTGTCACCTTTTCTAAATCTCACATAGACACTTTTGTGCAAATTTTCAAGACACTCCTTCCTCCTGCACAGACAGAACCTTGCCCAGGACCTATGGCTCAGTTAGTAGTGTGTTCCCTCTGGTGAGTGCTGTGTACAGGCCACAGCCTGCCTAGCTGGACAGACTGGCCCTGGTTTCCTAGTAAGTTCTCAAAATGGAGTGTAATTCTCCTATTTATCATAGGAGGACTTCCTTATTGTTCTGTGAGTGAAGCATTTGTGGAGAATTGGTTCTGAACATGCGAAAAAGTTTCCAGAAACATTCATCTGTACTACTTAATGTTGCTCACCTGACTAGTGAACAGACTGTTCCCTACCCTAGGACCTGACCTGGACCGGGATACAGTGAGAGGTGCCAAGAATGAGGTATTTGAGATGACACTTAGAAAATGCTGTGTAAGTTCATTTTCAGAAGGTACCAGATATATTAAATAAAACTCTTGAAAGTTACTTCACTCTTCACTGTGTGATTTTTATGGGCAGATTGTTATTATTGCTTCCAAGCATATAAATTCAGTGATGTTTGGCAGCTCACTTACAATTTAAAAAAAAGCAAAACCATGAAGTATCCTTTTTACATGGACTGAAGATGTCTTTGTTGGTTAAGCTTGAGGATAAAACTGGATACAATTATATATTCATTTAATTATTCATGACTTGAATCTAAAGTGAATGTGTATATATTTTTTTCACTTATTCACTTTATAAAATTCAAAACTAAACCCAGCAGCAGTTTTGTGTCTGGCACAGTGACAAGTTTCTTTCCTACAATGAACTAGTCAAAGAAATTGTTTCCAGAGAGAATTTATGCTTTCCTATTTCAGAAAGTCAGATTGGACTGCACACAGACATCACACATTGTCCCTGAGTGATGCGTCCACATCCCAGAGAATCCTGGAGGGAAGCCATCCCTCCCATTTCTAAGCAATATTTCCATACACGGAGTTAAGTTATACCCTCTAGAGAAAAACTAGGGTCATTAGAGGAGTGACACACAGCACCTCAAGGATTTGACTCAGGAGAACAGAGTCACATTGAGGAGGGAAGGTCTGTGAGTGTTGTCCAACACAAGTTGGAGAACACTCATTCTGGTTGAGATGTCTTGTCAAAACCGGTCATGTGCATAAACCTTAAAGCCCTTGTTCATGTTCTTTGTGAAGATGTTTCTGCAATATTTAAAAGAAGTGACAGATACAGGGTATACATTTTATAATATGAAAGTCATGAAGTTTGGCAAAATCATAGCCATTTGGTTGCTATCATGGTTACCATTTGGACAGAAATCTTTCTACATTGAATTCTCAATGCAGAGTAGTCAAGATTTTCTTCCCTGAGTAGGGGTTACAACAACAAAAATTGCTTAATAGTCAATGCTCTTGAAAAAATTATCAAGGCATAGTATCACATGTTTGGTTTATAAAGATTAACCTTGAAGAATGAAGTAGATTTCATTCTTTTCCATCCTTAAAGATATGAAATGTTATATAGCATGATGACAATCTGCATTTAGAAAAATATGAGTAATAGCCCCCAATTAGAAAAGAAAAATCGAGTTTGTTCATGGATGGATTGATGATTGTGACAAAGAATAGTTTACCAGTAATAGTGCTTCTGAAATTCTTTTCAGGCTGGCTTAAGTAAAAGTGAGAATTGATCAGTTAAACTTAACTGTTCTGCAGTCATTTATAGGCTGCTCATCCAGATTAATTTGAATTAGATACAACACTAGATTTCCAATGCATTAATCATTTGCTCCACATCTTCAACAGAGCACAATCTTACTTGTTTTGAGAAAAGAAATGTATTTCAAAATATGCAAGCAATTGTTTGCTCAATTGGAAATTTTATATATTTAACAAAATAAGGTGCTAACATGGCCCTGTGTAAGGCACATGCATTTTAATCTAATACATATATAAAAATTAAAATGTGACATCTGCTAATTCCCTGTTGCAAAGGGAAATGGTCTATAACTGTATTATCAGAAATTCTTTCCTTTTATATTGTTGCAAAAAGGAAATGTTCTGTAAATGTATTTCCAAAAATACTTTGTCCTAAAATTAACTTACTCAGCTGAGAGAGTCTAAGTGATTATTTGTATTTTAAAGCATGCAGACTCTGTAAATGGATAAAATATACTAACAATTCTTTTCAATGAATTTCAGTCCAACTGAAGAGAAAATACAAAAATTGTACCATTATTTTTCATTTACATAGTTCCCTTATGATAAAGAAAAACACATTTCCCCAATATAATTGCTAATGCATGAAATTATACTCGTTAGGAAAAGGAAGAAAGCATTCCAGTTTCAGATCTATGCATAGTAGGAAGAGTTGTAAAGACAGACATTTCTTAGGAGTTTTTAAGAGATCTTTAATTTTTAAATTTTTGATGGGCTGATTACTTTTTTTAGCAGGTCATCCCCTCATATGAGGGAATGCCTGTCCATCTAACACTGTCTTTACCTAGATACTGCCTACAGAGGCTGCATCCAGTATGTTTTATGTATGGCTTGTAGTGTGAGTAGGGGATCGGACCTAAATCAGTAAGTTGACTGATGTCTAAAGTGACATCTTCAATCTTTCCTTCATTACTGGGTGACATGGATCCATGTTTAAATGCAGTCACACTTCATGCCAGGGTTTAACGCATAAACTTCAGATTAGAATGGAAGATGTACTGAATTGACGGGGGTAAGGAGAGGCTATTTATTTATTTTATCAGTACATTTTAGATGTACAGAGTGATCACATTCATCATAGGGTATTTGCATCTGTGCATGGTACATCTTGTGGCTTCTTTTCTTTCCTATTCCCCTGCTTTCCTTGCAACCCCTAGGAGAGGTTATTTAGTTCTTGTTTTGTTACAGTCTCTTCGCCTTGGACAAGTTACCTAACTTCTCCTGACATTTGGCTTCCTTGTCCATAATTTATGAGGTACTGAAGACTCATTCTACCTATTTTAGTGTCATGGTTTATGTCAGTGGCCCCTAGGCCTCATGCAATTATGGACTGGACCAAATCTAGCATTTGTGATTGGTTCATTGTCTAGCGCTCGGGTTGGTGGTGTGAGTGCTACACCCACCCAGGGATGGAGCCAGGATATGATGTATCGCGGGAAGAAGCTGTGTCTCTATTGCAGTTTCGAGACTTGCTCTTTGCGGCTGCCATGAACAGCGGTGGATCCGCCATGCCACCCTGCCACTTGGAGCCAGCTGAGTATGGATTGAAACCTCCAAAATTGTAAGAAATAAACCTTCCCTTCTTTCATGTTGAGTGTCAGGTATTTTATCTCAGCAAGGAGAGTGAAAAGTAAGACATTTAACAATTTGTCCAAAGCTGAGATTATCTAGTTTTAGGAATTCACTGAAATGTTATGTAGCTCTTTAGGTACAAATGTGAAAATTGCACATTGTACACATCTATATCTCATCTTAAAAATGGCACAAAACAGCAAAATAACTCGAGTATATACATAATTCCATGCTAGATAATAAGAAAGACAGTTTAAGAATGCATATTTAGCAGGGTTATTGTATTTACAGTTCGCTGTTTTGCTCAGTACGATTGGGAAAAGGTCCGAATTCAAAATGAAGAAATTTTCTTGAGAATTCCAATCTGACCACTGATTTTGTAGCTAACCCCCGCTTTTCCCACGCTCCTGTGTGCCTCCTCTATGAGGCACCTCTAGGTACCTCTAGGTACACAGAAGCAATGAAGAAACAGATTACAAACATCAGACTTTGAACTGAATTTTTTTTTGTGTGTGTAAGGACCATTCTAAAAATGGAGAGTTCCCTTCAAAATTTAATTTATAAGACTTTCCCCTCTTAGGGTCTTGCCTCAGTGGTGAATTGAAATCGCTTGAAATGTATTCCTTTTTAAATTTTAGTAATCCTTTGCCTATTCTAGCCATCTTCTAGCAGATGAATTTCTTGGCTTAACTATATATTTTAAGGTATTAATGAAAATATACATGTTTTAAGATTCTTTTAGCTAGGGTATAATGTATTCCTAAAGATGTCTCAGGACTTTTCTGTATAAATGATGTTGGTTAAATTCATAAAACTATAAAAAATTAAGGTTCTTATGTCCATTTATTTTAGAAAAAAAAGTCACAGTTTGTGGCCTTCATTGCCTGTCTACCCCCACACCATCATAAATTCGTTTGGTGTTTAATTTTTGATCTAGGAAAGAATAATTCATTTTTACCTTCATTTAATTTTAATAGTCAAGGAGTTGTCTATAGAGATTGAATAAATTTAATCCTTCTGCAATTAGTGTCAAATAACCTCGTTCTGGATGTGGATAACGGAAGAAATACAGACCCTCCTACACACTGACAGATACCTTTATCAGGGTTAATGTTTTATGTAAATGACCCTATTTGAAAGGAAGCTTGCTCCTGACTCTCCTTTCCCTTTCTGACCCTGTTAATTGTTTTTAAATCTGTGCTTTCTCTCAGCATTCTCTCAGGACTTCTCATTTCACTGGATCCACTGGGTGATCCTACAGAGATAATGGCTTCCATTTTTGATTTAGCTCTTTTGGGTAGAGAAATCAGTTTCCTCATATGAATCAGATTTTCCAAACACCTAACTATTGTGGGGTGCACTGGCAAAGATGATGTGGTCAGACCTCATGAGGATTAAAATGGGCTGGATATAGCTTATATGCAGCAAGCAAATAGGATTATTGTCATTGGCCATTTGCCTCATACAACATGACCTGTATGGATCAATGTAGATTTGTCACCCAGAAATAACTTTACTGAGTAGAAATCTACTCTCTCCTATGAATAGACTAAGATCTAAAATTTATCAAGCAGGTCAACACCCAGGACATGAAACACACCCTTTGTTCTTTCCTTCCGTTATAATTAACACCTGAGGTAATATAGCTACCATCCATATAGGTTTTATAATCAACCATATTAATATATGAAGACTTAACAATTGTATATACTTCTCTCAATCTGTAGTATAGCTATAAATGCATACTGGCTATTACAAACATGACTCATCAAGAATTTTTTAACAGATAATTTAGTTATCTTGTCAAGTCAATATTTAATGTTACATTCTGTATTTGCTGTGATAAGCATTAAAATCTGTATATTGGTTGATAAATCATTGTTTAGGAATGTCTAATGGGTTCAGTACATGGTATGAAATTGCCATACTGTAATAAATGGTTATTTGATAATGAATGAAATTGTTTGAAAATACTGTTAAAATGTCAAGTTTAAACATATATATCATTACTCAAAAGGAAGGCAAACATGGAAACCACAGTGACATCATAAATATACTGCAATAAACACATTTATTTATACCAGGCAAGTTGTAGGTACTTTGTATAAATGTGTACAAATTGATATATGAAGTTAATTTCAATCTGTGAAAGTAATTGCATTGGTTTAACTTACTTAACTCTCCTTACAATAATATTTATTGCAGAAAAAGAAAGTAAAGAAATAAATGATGATAAATAGATAAAATACATAGGAAATGGGAAATGTTTTACAATTTAATTACACTGTCACATAAAATTATCACACAAATACACCAATCTGACAGCAGAAATACATTATAACTCTATTATCCAATCCAGAGAACAGTTTTTGCTAGCTTTTATTTCATTTGCACATTTAAGACTATTTTATATTTTTCTGGAAGCATAATGTGTCCAAACAATGTGAAAAAAAAGGGGGCAGATTGGGAAGAAAATTATTCTGTAAAATAAGATTTTACAGCTTGGTGCAAAGTTGTATAGGCTGACACACAATCTGACAAAGGAACACTGACCCATATTCTCCCATGAATGGTAAATTGGAGAAATGTAAATAAAGAAACTTATAATAGACAGCGAAGTTAACTGAGTTGTTAGATTTGGCTAGCGAGTATAAGATATGCACATAAATTAGTATTTGTATACCTTAAATTACATAACATTTCATATTGTGGTAAATATGTAAATGCAAATATTTGTAGGTTCTATAAAGTCAATTCAAATATTTGTTTCCTGATGCTTATGAGGCAGATGCTAGGTATTATGCATGTTATTTAGACTCTCTCCTAATTATTGATCATCTAATGAGGGAGATGAAACAGGTTTATAAAAACCTATTGTGTCAGGCTTGCTACTTAATTGTTGATTAATATATTGGGTTATTTTGCTATACATTTTGAAACCATAAATGGAACCAGGGTGTAGCATCACAAAATCTTGCAGAAAAATTCTGAAGTCTTGAAACTAGTTTCTATCTTTGGTATCTAACCATCCTAAAACTTTTGTGACACATTTAATACTATCTTTCCTAGTCACATACTTAGGTTATTCAAGCAAAGATGATTTTATTCTATAATACAAAATATACTTTGGGAAAAGTGGAGATGATAATGAAAATAAAGTAGTTACAAAGAAAAGCTCAGTGGAAGGATGAGTAGGAGTTGAAAATAATTATAAAAGTGAAAGCTGAAAAATTTAATATGATTAACAATATGAAGTGATTCAAAGATCCATAATGCACTTTCTCCATGAGTCCAATCTTTAGCCATCAACAATAAATTGACATTTTAGACAATTTTCAGCCTTTGTGAAATAAAGTCATATTTTTTTTTCTCTCATTCATTCAAGCAGAATGTAAAGATGTGGATCTTTTATAGTGTGAGATTGAATAAGACATTGTAAACATTTTCAATGGCTGGGTCTTAGCAAGTTGAAATTTTTCTTCTGAGTTGTTACAAAATGCCTAATAGGGAAACATAAATGATGATTGAAAAATTGGAAGAAAGTTTTCATGGACTTAATTGACCAAGCGAGGACTCATGTGAAATTAATTATGCAGTTTTTTAAACTAAAGAAATCTCTGGTAATTTTCTGACCTCTAAAACTTGAAGACTACTAATGCAGGTTTTATTAGGTCATTTTTCAGAATTGTCTGCTACTTATATGCACATTTATAAATTTATATATAGATTCCTAAAATGTTTATTGATATGTAAGTTTTGTTATTTGTACAATTTTCTTTGATTTGGTTTCACTTTTTTGAGTAAAATAAGCAGTGAGAATGAAGAAAATATAATTGCACACATTTAAAGTGTTTAAAAATTCAAAGATAAAATAAGAATACAGTCAATTTTAGTATGTATTATACTTTTATTTTTATTTATTTATTTAAAATTTAAAGAGAAAAAAAGCAAAACAGAAAAAGGGGTAGAAACAATACAGAATTTCAAAAAAAATAAACAGGAAGTCACTAGTTGATAAATTACATATTGTCTTCTTAGACATAGTTGTTCAAGTTACAAAATTAAAGCATACAAAATGGACATTCAAACAGTGAGGCTGCAAACAGTTCTGTTCAATGAGTCAATAAAAACTTAGCAACATGGTTATCCTACACACTTAAACATAAATGCAGTTATATCCTTTGGAGCACTTTCTTTTCCTCCTTTTGCTTCTTAAGTCCATTATCTGTTTAGTTATATCCTGTTTCAGGTTGCTCAGTACCTTACTGAGCTGTTTTGTTGTTGTTATTTATTTTTTAATCACCTTATATTATTCTGTTGCTTTGTTTTTGAGTTTCTCCTCATCCATGCCCCATGGATCAGCTTTGGTGGACTCGGGAGTTTTTTTGGAGGTATTTTGTTACTTTGTTATCTACTTTTTTTTTTTTTTTTTGAAGGTAGCAAAATACAGCAGAACAAGACAGAACAAACCCATTTAAGGCAGTGCAGTGAAATTGGCACAGAACCTCACAGCAGGTCACCAGGACACCAGCAATAGTCACAATAGTACATCCCGTACTGTTCACATTAGCTGTTCTTTCAGTCAGGTAGAGGAAAATGGAAGGAAATATCTAACTTATAAAAACAGAATATTGAATAGAGCAGTACCATTAATCAGAACTGAGCAAAACAGTGATAAAAATATTTGCCTTCAAAGAGATGGTAGAAGGAAATCCCCCTTACTTGCCACACTGCATATGTTCATCCTTCCAAGAGATACTCAGACCTCTGGCTCCCGCTTGCTAACGGGGTGGGGGGGCAGGGAGGGAGGATGTATAGATGTCTGATTCTTAGCACCAGCAGGCCCCCAGGGCGGCGAACAAGCTGCCTGTTTTCCCAGCGCCCCAAGTTCCAACATGATGCAGAGCTCAGGAAATGCCGATAGTTCTCGATCTGGAACGGCAGCCATACTTTTATTTTTAAAAGATCACTTTTAATAAGTCAGACTTAATGATGAGATAAATATAAAGATAATTCTTATCAGAGCAAGAGAACTGTATTTGATCTTTCTTAATATCTGTTTTTATTTTTTTGGTCTTTTTAAGACAGAATTTTGCTATGCACTTCAGGCTGGCCTTCAACTCACTTTGTAGTCCAGGCCGGCCTTGAACTCAGCAATCCTCCTGCCTCAGCCTATCAAGTGCTGGGATTATAGGTATATGACACCATGCCTGGCTCTGATTTTTCATGATGTATAGTAATTAAAGTATATTTTAAATCTTAAAGGATTTTTGTCTCATTTTGACTCAGCTAGTGAATTCATTTATATAAAGCAAAGGAGTAGATATTGAAATAGGTAAAATACAATAATAAAGGTAATTCAGATATGACAATGGAAATGGAGGTGCTTAAAAAGAAAATTTAGAGTATCAGATATTGATGAGAGTAGAATCATAAAATGTTATTCCTAGAATGGCTTTCATATTCCTATAAATTAAATAAATTGACTCACTTCTGAATGTTCAGGTCTTCACAGTGAAATGTATATTCTGAAAATATGATCTTTTTTATTGGCCATGGCAATAGAAAGGGTCATAAGTGATGCCAGCCATAATTAGAATTTAGCATACATCATTTATTGTGTTTCAGAATGGCCTATAATATACAATCGTTATTTAAGAAAATATTGAACATGGGACGTAGTTAACTTCTAAGATATTGAAAATACTGTTAATTATAAATTCAAATTCCTCTATTATTAATTTTTTTAAAAAGTGTGTGCACTTACCTTGTGTGCAAAAGTGAAAAAATACCACCACCATGGAAACAGAATGCCTGCATCTTTCTGAGCAGATAAGATGTCATTATGCTAAAATCGCATTCTTTTGTCTTTCATTTCTAATACCTCACAGTGTCAGTGCTTCCAATAATACTGCTGTGCTGCTTCCTATTGCCTCGCCACAGGGCCGATTTCTCACCTGATATCTTTTCCTAAACTGCATTATTTGGGTGCCTGGGGAAGTTTGGTGTTGCTTATGTTTGAAGTTGCAAAGAGGGAGTACCCTTCTCTTTGTCTCTAGGCTTAGAGATGGTCTCGTAAGGACATACCCTGCCCCTATACAAAAATTACGTTCAAGTCAGGTCAAATGCAAGTAGGAAATCATCAGTCAGTCATACCAATGTTTCTTACCAGTGGGAGGACAGACATGGCGAGCTGCCACAGGCCTCGAGGCTGGACCTGTTGGACACACCTGTGTATACCTTCGGGCAGACATGTTGCTGGGATATTGAAATCGGGAATATAAGTGCTCAGAGGCCTGAGTCTGAGTGGTTCTGCTGGCTTCCAGGATCTGAGCAGCTGTTGCTATGTGGTGCTAAACAGCATGGAGGAGCAAAGAATGCTCCTGGCTAGTGCGAGGCCTGGCTTGGAAGCCCTGGTATGCATTTTCCTAGATAATGCTCAGTGTAGGCCCATCTTGCTTATTTTACTTGGTTCTAAATGTCCCCAATTTTTGATATCATCTATCTATCTATCCATCCATCCACCTATCCATCTACCAACCTACCTATCTATCTATCATCTATCTATTATCTATCTGTCTGTCTATGGAAAGTGGGAGAAGAGAAGATATATATTATTTTTGACTACATCCTTGAAAAGCCCCAAGGATGTGAATGGAGGCCAATTTCACTAGATAGACACTAAAGCTACTACAGAGAGCTTGCTGTACTGTGATTTTTTTTTTTTTTGGTGACTCGGCTATTAAAGATGTAATTTGTGCATTTTAAAGTTCATCCTGTTTTGATGTACAGTTCCATGCACTTTGACCAATGTATACGGTCTTACGATTCCCATTACAATTAAGGTGGAGAATATTTTTATTATTCTGACCATGGGTCCAATAGTCACCCCTGCCACATACCCTGCATACAAAAATTACATTCAGGTCAGGTCCTATTCTCAGCTCCTGATAGCTGTTATTAGTCTACTCTTTGTTCTTATAGCTTGGCCATTTTGACCATGTCCTATACGCAGAATCACACATAGTCTTTTGAGGTTGTCTCTCTATTGCATAATGCTTTTGAGATTTAATCCATGTTGGTGCCTGTAACAGAAGATGGTTTTGTTTTATTGGTGAGCAGTGCCGTTATATGAATCTATCATAATTTATTCATCAATTGATGACTATCTGGATTGTTTCAAGTTTTTGATGATTATGATTTTTTGCTATAAACATTTAAGCGTAAGGTTTTGTATCTCTTCTTCTTTGTTTTTCTTGGGTAGATTCTTGGGAGTGAAATTTCTGGATTGTATGGCAAGTGTATGTTGAACTTTACAGGAAACTGCCAAAGTTTTCCAAAGTGACTATACCATGTTTCACTCCTTATCCTTACAATGTATGGCGTTTCCATTACCCCATATGCTGAGTAGCACTGGGTACTGTCAGATTGTTTTGATCTGAGCCAATCTAAAAAGTATGTATTGGTATATATTATATTTAATTAAATAATTCCACGTCTATATCATTGGACTCCATGAGAAAATTTAGTGAATTTTGAATAATTTTGCCGTCAAGGAACTTGGTGAGAAGCTAATACAAAAATCAAATGGAATCTTCCAGTTATAGGCCAAGATGGACAGATATCAGAAGAAAGTATGTGATTTATTTCCATTAAATAGCTAAGTTAGCTTAGGCATTCCTAATGCAGTTTACTGCCCTGCATGCTTTGTGAACACCGGGTCAAATGGATTCTTCCTTCCCTACCTGTTCCTAGATTCTTTTTTGTGTTTTGCTGTCACTATCTAGTTCATGCCTTTATCATGTCATCCTAGGTGACTATCTCCTCTAGAGTCTTTGTATTACAGCCAGTCATCCTTATAGCTGCTAAATTAATATACAACAGTTTTCCGTTGCTTCATAACAAATTCACACAAACTCAGGGGCTTAAAATAATATTTGTGTAGGTGTTCACAGTTCTGTAGGTCAGCAGTCTGGGCATAGCATGGCTGGGTTCTCTGTTTAGGGTCTCACAAAGCTAAAATCAAGGTGCTGGAGCTGGGCTGTGTTCCCATGAGGAGTTCAGGATTCTCTTTCAGGTTTCTGTGGTGGTGATAAAATTCAATTCCTTGTGGTTGTAGGACCACAAGGTTGTGGGGTGTTGGCTTGTCACCTGGGAGATGCTCTCAGTAAATTGAAATCACCCTTATTCATTGACATGGGGCCTCCTTCATCTTCAAAACAGCAATGGAAAATCTCTCCACATCAAATCTTTCCTGTACCTCAGATCTATCTCCTTCTAAAGAGGACCTAGACCCATTTTAGGGCTCACTGGATGCCCACTGACATAATGCCCTTTTCTGAGATCCACCTCATCTGTAAATATAACCTAGTCACGGATGGGCTTGTCTCTGTATCCAAAACTGGAATGGGCTACCCAGACTGGAGGTGGGGTGGGAGTGCCTTGCACTGACGGTGGTGGCTTACTCTATACTCACATCCATACTCCAGAAAGGGGGCGCCATGGGTGCTATCTTGAAATTCTGCCTACTGGATGTTATTTAAATTTAGTAACATTTAAAACATGAATTTTGATGCTGCTCATTGTTTATTGTATCTGATTTATTTCCTCTGGCATTATAGGTGTGCACCGCTGCACCTGGCAATATGAGATTTAAAGAGAATTATTCTGGCTACTGCACAGAGAATAGGTTTTGGAAATTAATGGAGGGGTCATGAGGGTACAGAGGTATAGGCAAGGATGCTGGCAAGGAGGCTTTTTAATGGTCCAAATCAGAAGTGCAGTGGCCCGGACACACATGGAAGGGAATGAAAGATTGTGAGACTTCTTTGCGGGCAGCTAGGTGGATGCTGGTGCCAGTTACTTAAATGGGAAAATAAGCTAGACATTTTTGTGGGTGGGCAAGGTGATTGTTCAGCACCAGGTGATTCTGGGTTGTTTCAAGGCCCTGACTCCAGGCTTGGAAAGTGAGCCATTCAGTCTCCGATATTTAAGGTCAGAGATCTGTTACCTGCAAGGATAAGAACTCTGTAAACCGAGAGGCTTCTCTAAAACTGGAATGGGCTACCCAGGCTGGAGGTGGGGTGAGGTGCCTTTCACTGACGGTGGTGGCATACTCTAGCTCGAGAGTCATTGAGTTTCTGTATACTCAGTGCCACCTGGTGTCCAGTCCTATTGGCCTGGGGCTATCTCCCTTCTCTGTGACACCTCTATTACGGTTGGCAATGAGTCTTGGCATCCATCCATCTCATTCATGAAATACCACGAATATCTCAGATTTATAAACCAAGTGTCATTCAGGGTGTATCTCCAAGTGAAAGGTAAAGTCATATGTGGAGGCAATTACCAGAATTATTCCAGCAAAGACATTTCTTTCTCCACTTGTATGGATAGTTCATGAAAAAATTTGGGCCTGTCATTAACTAGCTCATTACTCTAATTAACCACTTCATTATGTAAGTGTAGACACAGCTTTAAAATTATTTATACTGTTTCCTCCTGTGTGTAAATAATTGTGAAGTAAAAAATATTAATTTATGAATGTAATCGCATAGGTGATCACTCCACATTTACTCAGAACTAGCAATTAGTGCATGCAAATCAGCCAAGACAAAAATCTCTCTGATCCTGTTCAGAATATGGGAAGAGTTAATTTGCCAGAATGCCTGCTTCTGGTCCATCTGATTCTTCAGAGTCACGTTCTTGCCTCTGAAAATTGGAAACTGACCATATTTGTTGTGGGCTTTATGATCACTCTTAATGCCCTTGCAAACACAGGAAATAAAATGCTAACAAATCATCATCTATTACCTAATTATCTAGACAGATGAAGTTGGGGAGGTGGATTTTTAAAAAGTCTTTTCTTGTTCAGCAAACAGATGAAATTTATAGCTTAGTAATTCTCCATAGTGTCATATCGAGTCCTTTCTGTTAGTCATAGCTAGATCCTGAGGCTTTTTTTTACCCCCAACGAAGTGTAAAAGCATGTTGACTCTCAGTGAATCAGTAGCCGCTCCAGAGAAGGTTGCTTATGGCATTAAAATGTGAGATTTCCCTGGGAAAAAAAAATCGAATGCAGCTGGAATGCCAAGTCCAAGTGCCTGGGAATACAGAAGGCACCTCTGCCTTGGACACCTGGAACTGTGGAAGTGACTAGAATCACTCGTCTGCACTAAAACTCCTGCTGACACTGGATAGAAGCAGTTGAGTGGCCCTGATCCCTGGATGCTTAGACATTTATTTTCGCGCTATTTGTTTGAAAATGCTCTGTTGGGAAGCCTTCTGTGCTGCACCTGCTGGCTTCTGCACACCTGGCTGTATCCCCTGGCCACCAGAATTGCCGTGATTAGCTCTGTGTGCCCTGGGGAGGTGACTCCGGAGTTGGCTCCCTAAACTCAAGGCTCATGAGACCAGGCAGGGCTACAGAGGTCAGCAGGGTTGAGGGAAGGCAGTGATCCCACCCTCGCGTAGGCTGGGCTCCATGTCCCATGCTGTGTCCATCCACAGAGTGGGGTGTCTTGATGCCTCCATGGGAGAGAGGGAAAAGAGCATGTAGCCTTTAATCACTGTTCGGTCACAGCCAGGACCGACTCCCATCTGCAGAAGCTCATCCTGGAGGGCAGGGGGCATATACAATACTTCTTTATTTTAATCCTTCAAACGATTGTTTATGTCAAATACAACATCCACAGATGTGTTTCAGAGTGTTTGCAGTGCAGACGGGGGGAGGTGAGAACTCTCCCTACTGCCCGGTCCCAGCCTAGGTGCCTGTTCCCCAGGCATCTCCTGCGGCCAATTTCCTGCACTGTCTCATACCACAGGTGCTCAAAGTCCTCAGGCTCTGGGCAGACTGAGTTTGCAGGGAACAGCAAACATCATTTCCTCATTGTCTTAAAGGCATTATCTTTCATCTTAGAAGGGTAGGGTCGTAAAGACCCAGGCTGAGATTTTGTTGTGACAAGGACTAAACATTTTGGTTCTAACCTGAAAATCTTCATGACACAGAAATTCATTCTCGTGACCATGTGCAGTACTTTCTTCCCTCCACTGGCCACACTGACCCCCGCCCTGTAGTTCTCAAAAGGCTTACAACCCTCCCTTTTGGAAACCTGTGCTACTTATGGTTATGGTAGAGAAAATCAGCGTTATTCCCTGGTAGCACCCTGCCTGGAAATTGGCTTAGCTTGGGTGGCAGTGCGGTGGTCTTCGAGTTGTACACGTTATGTGAGCTTGGTTTTACAAGCCAAACTCACCTTGGTCTTCCGCTGTACCAGTATCTGTAGATCTGGGAAGGAAGCTGCAGCGTGGAGCGGGGTCTGTAAGGAAGGGGGTGTTAAAGCAAATTATCTAGACTAGACATAGTCTGGAGCTCTGTGTCTACCATTCAGTTCTGCAGTTAAGACCTCCATGTTGGCCTGGGGATTTAGCTCAGTGGTGTAAGCGCCTGCCTTGCAAGCACATGGTCGTGAGTTCGATTCCTGGTACCAATAAAAAAAAAAAGGTATATCAAAAAAACCCTCCACCTTGTGGCATTACATTCTGATTTGTGTAGTTGAAAACACCCATCAAATATGACACCATTAAAGCCTGCAGGGAATTCTTGTCTTAGTAAATTGTACATTAAATGTGTGGTCATCCAGGACTGAATAGCTCGCGAAGGTCTATCACGCATTTTCTTTTCAGCTTAACTAGACCAAGGGACGTTTTCTAAAGTTTTCATACAGAAAGGTACACTTCCTGTCCATCTTTAATGCTGTGCTCTCTTCATTATGTGTGCAATGACCATATTTGCAAATACACCTGTCAGAATCTACTGAAGAATCTCATTTTTTGAGGTGTGATTTGTAAATACCATTTTTAAGGTCCTGGTTATCAGAGTGCAGGCCAATATGCAAGTGCTTTTTCTTTGCAAATGACAAGAATGTGGAACACATTCCATTTTAATTAATACCATTTAACAAGAGTCTCAAATTATTTTATCACAAGTTTTCCAGGGAAGAGACCCATTGGCACATCACTAATCATTTCAATCTGTTTAGTATTTCTAATTATTTTTTATAATGAAGTTTATAATCATTAATATGATTCTAAACAAATTAAAAAAGTAGTAAAATGATGAATCCACAATAGCAAAGGCAATTATTTTTAGCATTTTATAGCCACATGTATAGTAATGAGACAAGCAGATCTATTTTAAAAATTCCATTTTAAGGTTAAGAAGGAACTGATACAGTTACTGGAGGTTAAGAAGGAACTGATACAGTAACTGGAGTTTTGGCTGTTTTGAAATATGATTAGTGGACATCAGGTAACAGAGAAAATAAATAACATTCCCAAATATGACCATTTTTCCATATTTTATAAAGATTATGTGGCTTGGAAATATATAGTGTGGTGGTTCGCTGAATTATAGATGAAACAATTATGCTTTGTAATATAATTTAATCATTTAAGGCTAGAAATTAGTAATTGCATGAACACACATTAAAAAGCATTAAAATAAATTTTTTGCATCACAAAGATAATATATATTCATTTTTAACACTTAGAAAATACAAACAAAAATATAGATGAAAGAAAATATAGAACATAGCCTCAATGCTTATATCTTTGATCTTTCTCTATCATGTGTGTTATGATGTACAACCAACATAGTAAGATTAAACTTAATCTCATCCCTTCCCTTCCCTTCCCTGTCCCTGTGTCTCTCTCTGTCTCTGTCTCTATGACCACATGAGGCTTTGATGGGACATCTAGACACAAATCATAACAGGAATGTTAAATTATTCCTTAATGATCTAGACTAAAACTCAACTCTGTACAGTTACAAAAGTGGCAATTACATTGAAAAAGCAAAAATATAAAAACATGTTTACCCAAGAACAGAATAGAAGACAGAGAAATAGGAAATAAGGAGAAGTTCAAATAAAAATATTGAAATATTGAAATATTGAAATATTTTAAAACAAATTCCATTGTTTTAAAAATATTTCAATATGTGTGCTAATTGGTTTCATTTATACTACTAGTTTATCTTACTTTGTTGAAAAGAAAGGTTTGTGTTATTATATGTTGGCTTCTTTTTTGTGAGAATGTTTCTGGTTTATGTGTTGTACTCTGAGTGACTACTTTAAGATAATGATACATAGTATAATTAATATTGCTACTCTCTCACTGTTTGATTAGGAAATTTGGTTTTTTTGGAAGATAAGATAAATAGCTAATGAAATGTACAAGTCGAGAGAGAGAGAGAGAGAGAGAGAGAGAGAGAGAGAAAGAGAGAAAAAGGGAGGGAGAGGGAGAGAGAGAGAAAGCACAAATGGTTTCAGACCTTTTACAAGGACGTTTACCTATTCAATAGCAGGAATCTAAACATCAACCTGTTAGGATACTTAGCTGAGTACTGCAGGTGACATAAGTAGATAAAATTTCCTTCCTTAAGGAGTGGCAACGAACCATTAAATTAATGGATTGAAAACTTTTATTCATCAAAAGAAGGCCTTCTAGGACCTCTGTTTGGCAAGATTTCATCAAGGAGTAGTTTCTGTTAATTTTTTTTAAAGAGCATTTTAACAAAGTTAGACTTTTAGTAATTCAGAGCAGCTTCTTCTTTATATCTCTTAGTGCATTTTTATTAGAATACTACACATTTATTATAGCACCTTTTTATTGCAACTAGTTGTACTTACAGAATAATTGTGAATCAAGATATGTAAAGTGATTTTCCAAGTTCTAGGACAATCTGATCACTTTTTGGAAATGAGAACATAACATAAATATGCACTTGGCCCACATGCAGCTGTTGGCCTCTTTAAGATACATTCATCTTAAAAATGCAGAGGGCTTTTCTGGGGTGGGGAGCTTGTGAACAAAGTGCTTTCTGGTTTTGCTGTACTGAATGCTGAGGGCTGAGGGCTGAGGGCTGAGTCACTGCGCCATGCTCTGCAGATATGAGAGTGTCGTCTCCAGCCAGGAGTAGAAGAGGAGTATGTGAACAAGTTAATATGACAAAGACCCACACTCACGAAATTAAGAAAATGGGATTTTCATTTACTGTTTTCCTTCCCAAGCCAGCCCCAGCATAAAGCCTCAGGAATCTATTTTGGTCCTGTCCAGTCTGAGGCCAATGCAGGAGGACATCTTGGAAGGGCTGGAGTCACGGGAGAGCAGGCTGGCGCCTGTGGCTGTCTCTGCCACAGCAGAGGCAGGAAGTCACCTTGGGTTAACACCCTTGTCATATCATGTCTGTTCCTGAGCCCCCTCAACGTGACTTTAGGCATCGTGGTCCGAGGGGCCTCTTGCAGGCACATTGATTCAAATTCTGTCACACTAACTGTTGGCTTTGGGATAAGAGGACCCAGTCCTCTGAAAAAGTCTTCTGATTTCTCCAGTGAGTAATACAGTGTCATGCTTCTGCCTTCTGATTTCTCCAGTGAGTAATACAGTGTCATGCTTCTGCCAGGCCTCATTTATCCTTTCCAAGCAAAACCTCTGGCAGGCAGAGGGACCATTCCCTGCGTCTTTTTGCATGCTGTCTTCCGGTTGCCCTTTGGAAACTCAGGGCACTTGCTGTGTTCCCTTGAATGCTCGAAGGCAGACTTCTAGAGTTTGAAGACTGTGTGAGCTGGTGGCAAACTTTTTTTGCTCTGAGCACCAAAAATCACAGGCATGAGGTTCTGTGATACATCAGGCTCAGCAGGAAAAGGGCGTGGTGGCCGAGGGTGTCCGGTTCTGGGCCACTTGATTCCTTGTGACTCAGTAGTGACCACTGAATGCTGCTTCCAGCAGTTCCTTCATTCTATGTCTGATCCTGCTGTCCTGCTGACCCAAGCAGGTTAGCGCTTACCAGTCCAGTCCCCTGGGAGCTCTGTCAACCCATCTTTAACGTCTGACCTCGGTGGCTCTGAGACTCTACCTGGGGTCCCTCTTCTGCATGGGGACCTCACACAGAGGGCCACATGGGCAGTGGGGAGGAGAGGCTATCTACTCCCCTAGGGGCGCATTAACAGAGGGAAAATGTCCCCCTTGCTGTCAGTGGTCGTTTCACCCTCCAGGATTGAGATTAACTTTATCTGCCGAACATTGTAAAATTTATTTCGGTGGCCTCTGACCACCATCGATCAGTACCCTCCCCTATCTATATAAAACAATAAGTGTGATCTTAAGGCACTCTTAGGGGGCTGTCGGGAGATGTATATTTGCTGACATACAACCTGACTGGAGCCAAACACCATTACCCCTGTGACTGATGGCAGGGCAGCCCTGACCGAACAGTTTTATTTCCCTCCGGCAGCTGAGCACCTGACCACGCAAGCTGCGCTGACACGGCGTTTCAAGTCCTGTTACCAGCTCAATGGTTCTCCTGTTTAAAAAAAAAAAAAAAAAAGCACCTCTTCGTGTGGGCTCTTCATCTTGATCACGGCTGATGGACTATCAATAATTTCAAGTTGGCTGAGCAGTTGGCTGAAGGTTAAATAAATTCTGCTGGCTGTCTGCATGATTGGACCTGAGCGGAAGGAGTCCAATTTAAAGGTGGTTTCTTGCCTGTGCTCCTTAGATATGTGTCCAGAGTCACAAAACTTAAGCCATTCAGAGGTCTGAGTGAGCTTGAAATCAAAACACGGTCTGATACCATGAAAACCTTCACATTATAAAAACTCTTTTGGTTGTAGTTTAGATTTTTTTCTCAGAGCCATTTTAAGAAATGCATGGAATCATAACGCTAGGGAAATTCTCAGCGCACTACCCTGCTATTTTGGACATCAGCATTTGTTTTTTAGAAATGAGCAAAATTGTGTTTTTGGGAAATCCAACCAACAGCAATGAAAGTAAGGTGGTCTAGCATTAACTTCACTCTTCCAAATAAGGTTTTCGGTTGTTAAATGATAAACTTTTGAGTACTTTATTGGCATTCAGGAGATGATTTTTTTCCCCTAAAATAAATTTTGATTTTTTTCAAAAGTAATACTGACTGTGGAATGCGGACAAAGTACACATAGGCAAAAAGAAAATAAAAATCATCCACAACAGTTAATTGTTGGTAGCATTTTATTATATACCTCCCTAGTTTCATGCATATATACTTTTTTTTTTGTTTTGTCTTTTTGAAACAGGGTCTTGCTATGCAGCTCAGGCTGGCCTTGAGCTCGCTTTGTAGCCCAGGCTGGTCTCAAACTCACAATGATCCTCCTGCCTCAGCCTCCCAAGTGCTGGGATCAGAGGTGTGCTCCACCATGCCTGGCTTATATCTGTTACATACTGATAATTTTTTCTCTTACTCCCATGTGTTTTAATGAGTATCAAATGTTGCTGCTGTCTTGTACACAGTGCTGAGATCGGGGTGTGTCCCCCTAGTTCCTGTGTTGCAAATGTACAAGTGTAGGGTGGGGGGTCTTTGGGAGGCATTGGGTAGTGAGGAGGACTCTGTCCTCGTGGGAGGATTAATCCCAAAGGGTTGGCCAAGGGACTGCATCCTTTCATGGTGGCCCTTCTGTGCCACCACGAGGACACAGCCTCCTCTTCCCGAGTATGCATCGTTTTGGAAGCATATTGGGCATCAACCCCAGCAGAGCCTTGGCGGTGAACTTTCTGGGCTCCAGACCAGGAGAGATTAAATTTCTGTTCCTTAGAAATTTTCTGTTCTTAGGTATTCCATTGCAGCAATGAAAAAAACAGTCTAAGATATATAGTTTAAAAAAAACCCCACATACATGCTCTACTTAAGGCTGTATCTCTGGCTTGGGAAATTATTTAAAGTGGATACATGGTTTGAATCTGTGTTGCTAGAACCTCACCCTAGGTCCCTTGTGAAACTCCCGACTTCTGGGGTCTTTTCTGTGATACTACACTTCTTTCTCTGTGCTCTTCTAGGCTGGCTGCATAGCTCAGTGGTAGAAAACCTGCTAAGATGTGGGTTTGATTCACAGCATCAAAGTACATCTTTTTTATTTGGCTCATAGCTAATTGATTTTAGATGAGCTTATGAAAAATTTCCAAGGGTTTTTAGCACTGCTTTATAAATAGTAAAGCTCTTTGCTTACCTTTGTGTCCTGGAAAGACATTTTTCTGTCTGTTTCATGTAATCATGGTATCCAGGGTCAACAGCAGCGCTGTCGCTTCTGGCTTTGTAGGTCCTTTCTGCTTGTCACATTGCAGGCATTTCTGTGTAACTGTGAGATACACTCTTTCTGGTTCCCTGGATGCAGTGTCATTGTAGATAAAACTGAGTCCCAGCTTCTTCACCTGGCCTGCTCAGGGCTGCCAGTCTCCCCCAACACCCATGGCTGTTACTTTGTGGAGGGCGATGGTTAGATTCCTCAAAACTGGAAGACTCTGCACGGTCCCATCCTGGGTCCTCTGGCTTATCTCTGACTTTCCATCGACTTATCATGCATGCTCTGCTGAGTGGCAGGGGAAGGTAGTGATAAGACAGAAATGTATTTTAGTGATTTTAGTGATTAGACAGTTGCTACTCAAAGGATACTCCGTGGGCCAGTGACAATTGATCTTCTTTGGGGACTTATAAAATACGACCTCAGGAGTCACATAGGCCTGCTGACTCAGAATCTGTGCTTTAACCCCTGGTTATTCACATGCATGTTGAAATTCAAGCCACACCTGCCTAGCACAATAAATTTCATAGCTATAGTCAAAATGTTGAAGCTCAGATATCTGTAATTGAGCAAAGTTTAAGTGATATCACCTGACCCAAGGGTGTTGAGGTTATTCTGACTTTTTAAAAAACAGTCCGCTCAGAATATAGTACTGGTTCAAAAACAATATTCTCAAAATGTTATACTAGTTTGGAAACAATCATCTCTGAATATAGTATTGCATTTTAAAGTGAGAAGCTCTTCCTTTTGCTTGGATGGTCTCTCCTAACATGGTTTAGACCAAAGAGATATGGGTCAGATGACTTATTGAAGTCTCTTCATGCTTCCTAACAGAAAAGCAATAAAAAAGTCTCCAAATGACTTAACTCTGAGCTGGGCACTGTTCTGTTTCTGAAATTAACTCACTGATGCTCATAGCAATTCGTGAATGTAGGTGCTGCTGCTGCTGCCCGCATTCGCAGGTGAGGCGATTGAAACTTGGAAAGGTTGAGTAATTTCCTTAAGGTGATGCACAAAGCAAGTCTCAGCAGTGGGATCTGAACCCAGGCTAACTAGCTCTGAAACCGACACACTTCGTGATGTTCTGTGCATACCACCATATGAAAAAGCCACGCAACTTTATGTAAATTTGACATACGCTAACTTGAAATCACAAAGTAGAAAAAATATAAATATAAAATATAAAAAATATAAATCTCTCCTTATGGACAAAATTTGAAATAATGCAAATATCACCCTTCCCCCCCATCCCCCAGCAAGGCGTCACCTGCGGAAATTTTCAAACCACTTGGTTGAGTGACTTGCGAACTGTCAAGCAGTCACCACGTGGTGGCTCCACTTCAACTAGGAAAGGGGTCCCAGCTGCCTCCTTAGCTCCAGGGGAAAAATCATGTTATCTTTACATCACTTTGAGTCATCACATTAATTTCAAAGTTTTTTTCAAAATGGCTGTGGATTTGGGGAAAAAAAGGACTGGAAAATGGTCAGTCAGCTGCAATTCAGTACTCTTTGCTTTAGGACCATTTCAAGTAGACCTTTTCTGGGAAATACACAGATACTAAGCAACATACCTGGATGGGGAGACACACTTCAATTCTAATTGGACCGCAGACTGTCAGGCTACTTTCTGTTGTTGGGAGACTTACATTGTTTATTGTATTAATATTCTACATCACTTGAGAATATTCCATGTGTATTTTACTAAAATTTATAGAGAATTAAATTTGCTTTGACATGTGGACACAGCCTTTAAGATATTTCAATATTGCAAAGCATTGTTAAACCAAGATGGGATATTAATAATAAAGAAAACCCATAGACTTTTAGGGAATGCTTTGCTTGGAAAGTTTTTGACCCTGAAGCAAATAGTCTTGCTTGTTAGAACTTGAGGTTCACTGAGCAGACTCATTTGGAGTGCAATTTCGCCAAGAAATGAAATCCAGTCAGTCTTTCTATTGCTAAGGATCAAAGAACATTGAGTCATAATTTACTGAACTAATAATAATTTTACTGTAAGTTCAAGGCAAAAGTGAGTTCCCCATAAGAAAACAAGTTATCTCATATCATTTTAAAACTGTCAGTTTATTCACAGGCCAGTCATTAATATATGTGCCAATCTGCTAGAAATACAGGCCTCATAAAACCAGAGGTTACAGTAAGTCGTTAATTAAGACTGGTGGCTTTGGCAAACTGTCTGAATCGATTTTACGGACTCATGTCACAAGCGTTCTGTAATATTTGGAAGGGTTTCCTTCAACGGGTAGCTCACGGAATTTAAAAACTTTCATTGACCAGAAGGTATAAGTAAAAGTAAAATATAGAAATCTAGATATCATCACTGAAGTCCAGGCTGGGCTTATCTGTCACTCTGTGCATGCAGGTGGGGGCCCACTGAAGATAATAAATGCTGAGTGGGGACAACTTCTTCTCTCTGACCTCCAGCAGGGGCTTCAAGGTTGACGGTTGAGGAATGAGGCAGCAGAGGTGCCCTGGACATCGAGAGTCAGAGGCCAGTGAGGGCCCAGGACAGGAAACTCGGAAGAGTGGATCTGGGCACAGACGTGGAGCCAGACCACCAGGGGTTTTATCCCAATGTGACCTCGGACAAGTCATGTGACCTCCCTGACTTCTGTTCTCTCATCTATAAAATGGGGGGATATTAGCACTTACTTCAAAGAACTGGAAGGATCAAATGAGATGAAGCTCATTAAGTTCTTAGGGCAGTATTTGGTCCAATTTATTTAATAAAACATAAAAATAGGTTTGTTCTAGTCATCTCCAATGCCCTGAAGACCTCAGGGGTGTCTCCTCCCGACTTCACATGTAGGAAGTTTTCACTTTTCAACCCCAGCCGAGCTCTGCTCAGCCCTGTCTCCTATGTTATCAGCAAACCCTTTGGCTAAGCAGCGACTTTAGCAACCCCTTCCTTCTGCTCCCCTGTTCCACTGCCCCCACAGTCCAGGCCCAAAGCATCCCTCGCTGTTCCCCAGCTCTGGCAGGTCCCGTGCCTCCCAGCTCTGCTTGCACTGACCCTTCTACGTGAGAAAGCCTTTCCCGTGTGTCTGCCTGGTGAGTTTATGTTCAAATGGTGTGTGCTCCAAAAAGCCAGAGGTTCAACTTTTCTCTTTTGTCCATCCTCCAACCTGGCCGGATGCCCTGATGATGGGTTAACCTCTCTCAGATCCATTTTGGCATTCTGGTATGTAATCACATGACGTGTGCCCCTGGGGTACAAATGTCTGGAGATTATTAAGATCCCCAAGCGTCTTGTAGAGAAATATTCTTTAAATGAGGCTGTTGATAATTCCCTAGTCCACAGTATTGCTTTGCAGTCAAGTGTCAATCCCTGTCTTTATTATTATTGTTATTTTACCTTGGTTTTGATCTCTTGAAGAGCCTTAGGTTTTCTAATGAAGTCTGTGTTGTGGTTTATATCTAGATGCCCCCCACCTCCCCATCCCAAGGCTTAGACAGTCATAAGTGAGGCTTTTTCAGAGGTGGCTGAATCTAGAATGTGTGACTGATTCATAGTGCAGTGCTGGGATTACAACTGGGTGGCTGCTGCATCAGTCAACTGGTTGGATTGGCACTGGGCTGCCAGGTGTGGTGGTGCATGCCTGTAATCTCAACACTCAGGAGGCTGAGGCAGGAGGATTGCTGGGAGTTTGAGGTCAGGTTGGGCTACAAAGTGAGTTCAAAACCAGTGAACTGCATAGTCTCAAAAAGACACACACACACACACACACACACACACACACACACACACACACAAAAGGTAGGGAGACAAAAGAGGCTTGTCCCCCTCCACTTTTTTCTCTTGTTGCTTTTTCTGTCACTATGAATTGTTGCTTCTCTGCCATGTACCACCCTGCCTTGGAGCCAGCCAATTATGGACTGAAACCTCCAGAAACTGTGAGCTAAATAAACCTTTCCTTCTTTAACTTTGGGTTTTGAGTGATTTGTGTCAAGCAATGAGAAAAGTAACTAAAACAGACTGTCTGGAGTTTTCATAAACACCTGTGGCCAGAGACAACCCAGTCAGCCTCTTGATAGTGAGGGGCGGGCTGGGGGCCCTGGAGCTTGGGCTGGCTTCCATCCCTGTCTCTCCTGGACTCTGTACCTTGCTCAGTGCACACTTGACTTTCCATGGTCCTGCAAGCATTTCCCATTGGAAGAGGGCTACCTGCCTGCCAAAGACGATTTCCTTGGAAACAACAGGCACAAATCACTGTATTCTGGATGTGAATTATTTAGTAAATGTATTTAAGTACAGAACATGAGTGCTGCCCTGGGCATCTGTGATGGCCACTATGGTCAGTGCTTCTCTTTGCCTCAGGGAAAGGGGAAGAGCTTAGATAAGAGCTGAAGATGCTTTTGCTTCTCTATGGTGCTGGGTGATGCCCACCGTTCAGCAAGCTCTGCAGTCACTCTGGACTTCCTTGGGCTACACTGTCACCACTTCAAGTGGACAGTGATGCGTGACTTTGCTCATTTTGTTCTGGGTTGTCCAGTGGAAAATGGCCTCAGCTGTCTTACTGTGCATAGAACCCAGGTTCTTAGAGGGGACTGATTTTTAGTTTTCCATTCTGACTTCTCTGGCTTTCATGCAGTGTGACATTGGTGTAGATGTGATCCTAATAATGCAAAGTGCCACACAGTATAGGGATATTCTTTGGAACCTTAAATATTTCCAGTCCGTGGAGATCCTGAGTAGCAAAAACAAAAACCAAATTACTAGGAGGCATATTTCTTAGACATGAAGGCAGAAGCTAAAGAAGTACCCACTCAATGCCTTCTGACCCTCATCTACCGAGTACTTCTGTGGGAGGAGGCAAAGGAGACACTAACATATTTGATTATTTGTGATACACCCATCTCATGTTGTATGACTAGGACAACAAACATTAAGGAAAGAAAAGAGAAACCTGAGTGCCTCAGTGATTTATGTTTAATTTTCCCTCTTGTTAGTGCTTATTAACTTTATAGAATATTGAATATAGGAGGAGAACTACCTAGTGCTCCGACTATGGAAGGACTCAAGGCACAACACACAAAGGCAGTCTGCCCGCCCTCTCGGTAAGCACCCCTGGCATGAAGCAGGAGAAAAATCACTCAGTGGCTCCCATGAGCTTACCGGCGCAGGCTGAGAATCAACCGCCCCCATTAGCAAGTGAGAGCCAGAGATCTAGACATCTCTTGAGAGGCTGACCATATGCAATGTAGTAAATAGGGGGGATTTCCTTTTACTGTCTCTTTAAAGGCAAATATTGTTATCACTGTTTTGCTTTGTTCTGATTAATGATATTGCTCTATTCAATGTTCTGTTTTGATAAGTTCTAGAATGTTCTGTGTTTCTTTTGATTTGGCTATACCTGATTGAAAGAACAACTGTTGTGAAGATAACGTGATATACTACTGTATCTATTACTGTTATGCCAGTAACCTGTTGAGGGTTTCTGTACCAGTTTCACTGCACTGTCTCAGTTGGCTTTGTTCTGTTGTATTTTGCTACCTTCAAAATAATAAAAATTAAAATAAATAAAAAATAAAAAGTAAATAACAACAAAACAGATCAGTAAGATACTGAGCAAGCTGAAACACGATATAACTAAACAGATAATGGACTTGAAAAGCAAAAGGAGGAAAAGAAAGTGCTCTAAAGGATATAATTGCATGTATGTTTAAGTGTGTAGGATTGATAACCATGTTGTAAAGTTTTTGTTGGGTCAGTGAACAGGACTGTTTGCAGCCTCACTGTTTGAATGTCCACCTTGTATGCTTTAATTTTGTAACTTGAACAACTATATCTAGAAGACAATATGTAATTTAGCAACTAGTGATTTCTTACTGTTTATTTTTTTCTTTTTCTTTGAAATTCTGTATTGTTTCTTCCCTTTTTTGTTTTGCTTTTTTCTCTTTAAATAAAAAAATATTGAATATTATAGAATATAGAATATTATTTAATGTGTAAGATATATCTAGATTAAATCCATTACCTTATTTCTTTCCCCTATATTCCATTTCCTTTTCTCTCATTCTTTTCCCTTTGTCTGCTAATAGTATTCCTCCTACTTCTAGGTCATCTGTTTTAGGTTTCACATATCAGGGAAAACATGCAATATTTGCCTTGCTTCTTTTTGTATTTTTAAAATTTTTACTTGTATACACAATGACTGCATTCATTGTGGGGAGTTGCTTTATGTATATGACACATTTTAATCCTCAACAAGATACTGGCAAACATTGCACCAAATCGTCAAAGCTCATATATCAGTGCCAGGTACACTTTATCTCAGGAATGCAAGGACAGTTCAACATATGCAAATCAATAAATGTGATACACCACATAAACAGAACCGAGGACAAAATTACATGCTCATCTCAATAGACACAGAAAAGGCATTTGACAAAGTTCAACTTTCGCTCATAACAAAAATACAGAAGAAACAGGCTCCTTCTATTACACCAGCAGTAGCAAACTGTGACTTGTGAGCTGCCTCGTTTCTTGTAAAGTTTTAGTTGGGCAGTGTCACGTGATTCATTTGCTTATTGTCTGTGGGTACTTTTGTGTTGCAAGGGCAAAGTCAAATGGTTGTAAAGAGATGTAAGGTCCTCAAACTTAAAATAGTAATTGCATAGTTAGACCTTTATGGAGCTACTTTGAAAATTATTGATAGTCCATTATGACTCAGGATTATCATCTGTATGGAAATAACAACTAGCGAGGTTTTCAAAATTGTTTGCTTCTGCTCTGATTTCACTGTTACTGTAAACTCTTTCCAAAAGTATCAGAACACTGGAAGTTAACAAAAAAGAAAATAATCATTTATAATCCTGCTACCTATGTATAACTGTGGCTATGATTCAAAACTTCTCTCTATGCGCATGTATGTACATGTGATTTTATTTCCAAAGATGAAATGGCATTGTATTCACTGCTATTATTTGATTTTTCAGGACAACAACTGTAATCATTTTAGTGGCTGCATGGTAATTGATTTTATGATTTCACATAACTGACTTAGTATAGCGAAATTTTATTTATTGGCAGAAGAGGAGAAACCCAAGCAATTGTTTTCTGCTAATGTAAGTTATGAATAAGAAGGTCATCAAAAGTTATGGATTTCTTAATTACATTAAAATTATAGGTTTATTTGCAACTTAATCTAGGATTGAGCTCATGTGCATGCTGGAGAAATGTACCTATCTCACCCTTCACCCAGGGAGTAATGAGGGAATTTGAATACTTTGTAGGATCCAGGAGAATGATGTATGTGAAGTCAGTGCTACAGAGACGTTGCTGGTCCTAGACCTGTGTGTTCCCTCCCTCATTATGTTACAAGGGAAGCAAGGCTGCTGATTGGTCACAGCATTATGAACTGTTACACTAAATAACAGCTTTGCCTATGCTAGCATTTTGGCCTGGGATTACATAGTACAAATGGTGGAATAAGAAAATACTAAAGACCCTCAAATACAAACTCTTCATTTTACAAACGAGGAACAGGGTTCAGAGAGCTAATTTCTGTGCATTTCTAAAGCATTCCTCACTGTTATTTTGGGAGAAATTTTAGCCAGTTCTCCTTTTCCAATGCATTCTCACTGGGGGCACCAATATATAGAGGACACATGGGTTGCAGGCTAGCTGGGCCAGTGGAAGCAGGTAGAGGGTTGCAGGTACCTACTTGATTTTCCTTTTCTCAGCAGGTGGGGCCTCCGGAGTCCAAGGCTGTTAGCACCATGTTCTGCTACCTGGCTGGGCCTTGAACCCAAAACTGGATTCATTTCTCTGGCCCCACTTTACCACTCACTCCCTACTATTTTAAGAAGAGTTGTCGATCTGAAAGCCTTTGATTGAGAGTTACTGTACTTTCTTCCTTATCCATTAACCACTTCTAGGAGAGAAGGAGCGACATTTGGAGTTAGATCCATAAAAGCTTTGTTTCAGATAGGCCTAGTCTTAAAGGTCAGAAAAAAGACATTTCCCCATATTCCAGCTTCAGACTAGGATTCTGGAGATGAATATTACATTATTAATGGTCAAATATACTTGCTACAAATGTTCATTTAGCTATTCAATGGCATTTTGCCATAGAAGTGATCATATAGCCAGCAGATCACAAAAAATTTACTGTAATTTTAGGGACATTTTTTATTCCAACATTTTATGAAAGGTGAACCAATCTATTACCTAATCCAGTGGCACAAGTAAGAATTATTAAAACCCATCTCGATTATAACTTTATTGACGTTTCTCACTTGCACATTCTGTAATATACAGTGTTTATCTTGGAATGACAATACCTTGCAGCACAAAAAGAAAATTGAAAACCAGTTCTTGTCCAAGAGTAAAGCAAGATCATTATGTAAACAGCAGCCAGGTCTCATCCAGAATGTGTCACATAAATATCACACCATCAAACAAGAAATGTAAATTATTGTACACAGGCTGTAATTGAAAATTGTATTATACATTAGTGAAGTCACCCATTTATCTAATTACAATCAGTTCCCATAAAATCTCATTTAGGAAAGTTAAGTGCAATTCAGAGGAGGTGGATGTGAGAATTTCAATCATGGGAATCTAAATCTTGAGTGAGGTCTCAGCAAGTTCTGAAAGTGAGGTTTTGTTCCTCCAAGGCAAGTCTTTCAAATTTTTGGAATTATCTACAGGTGAACTGACCAACCCAGCCTCTCCTCTGGGGAGGAGAGATGAGATCAGCCAGCATTCATGGCCTCATTGTTAAATCTTGGTTCAAAGACAATGTCCAGAGCATGGGCCCATATGTGTGACATCTGGGTTTTCTCACTCACCTTCAACCAATCACTTATAGTTACTCATTTCTTCATTTATTTGTTAGTACCTTATCTTATTTATTTGCTTTTGGGTACCGGGAATGGACCTCACAATCTTGCATTTGCTAGATGGGCTTTTGTGCCACTGAGCTGCATCCCTGGCCCCTTGTTAGTACCTTACCTATTGAGGTTTCCTGCTATGAGCTGAGAATGCAAAGGTTGCTGAAACCCAGTCAGCCTTAGCAATGCTACCATGAACGATGATGAGGACAGTGTAAGTAGAACAGTCAACACCAATTTGTGTGCAATCACAGAAGGGTGATGGGTGCAGAAAGAGAGCTAGAGGATTCTCTGAGAGAACAGAGCAGGCCTAACTTGGGGTAAGGAATGGGTGGGGAAGGGTAATATCAAGCAGAGGCAACTCTCCATGCAGCAGTGTGGACATACTGAGATGCATCGGTGTGACTGGAGTCTCGATAAAGGCAGGAAACACCAGCTGAGCTGTGTAGCCTGTGAGGTGGGAGGAGCTACGGTCCACCAAGCCTCGGAGGCTGTGCTTAAGATTTGGGGTTGTATTGTGAAGGTTAATTGGGAACTGTTCAAACAAAATTTTAAGGGGATCTAGAGAGATGAGAGCGGAGAAGTCCACAATCTAATTTGTGTGTCAAAGCTTCCTCAGGCTGCATGTAAGGGGCTCAGGGTGTTCACAGGGAGGTCATGGGAGGCTGAGGCTGTGTAGCAAAGTATGATTATAGCCCAGGCATGGATGGATCAGGGTGGAAATGGAGAGAAGCAAATGGATTTTAAAATATATCAACGGGACTGGGTGCATGGGAGAGGCGAGGGAGAGAAGGGATTCGGGATGCTCCCTGGCTTTGCACCTTAAGCCTCTGGAAGTGTGGCACTGGGAATCCCCGACATGGGCCCTGGGGAAGGCTGGCATCTTGCTCTGCCCCTCCACTTGTTTCCTTTGCTATCTTTATTGCCATAAGCAAATGATAAGTTGTAGGCCCCAGCTCTGGGCCATAATGATGACAGATGAAGGGGTCAAAGCTACTTCCCAGCAGTCTCCGAGAGAACACGGAGAATTCCCTCTCTGAATCTATCAATGTAAAATGCACTAATGGATATTAATATTTGGTCATGGCATAGAGGCCTTCCATTGTGTTCAAATCTCTCACCGATTGCCAGGATGGCCTGTCAGCCTCTTAGATTTCCAGTGGATAAAACAAAAAGCTTTAAAGTGTTCCCCTACGCAATGTCTTCATTATGTATTCTGATGAAAGAGAGGATATTTTTGAACCACCATGAACAATAATAATCATAATATATTTTAATTTATGGATATCTATGCCCAAAGGTCTCCAGGCATTTTAATAGAAAACTTACAATCAAACAAGGCAATATGCCTAAATAAATAAATCCTGGAGTTGATCCATAAATAAACTTCTCTACTTGGGACTCAGCATTAAGAAATGCTATCTAGGAAACAGGGAAAGAATTTTTAAAAAGTCGCAACATTCTTTTTTATCTTGGGGTGTGTCGCAGTCACGCAAGCTTGCTACAAGGGTAAATCCTGGACTCCTGATTATTTTACGTTATCTTTCCCAGTTGATGAACTCCTATCCTATCCAAGGTAGAGTTCATGCTGTACTAGGCTCAGTAAGATAATCAAATGCCAGTTCCTAGCCTGCCTTGCAGCAAGGATCCAAACCCACAAATTGGGCTCCATCCATAAGGGGTACCTGCGGGAGTCTCTACTTCCTCCCACGCCCTGAGAAAGGGCTTTGTGTGCGTTTTCATGTTTGCTGGTGTAGGGGGGACACAGGTCCCTAGCTTCTGGTGCAGCAGGGGCAACAGGGAACTCGCTCCGAGATGCGGGTGCAGAGAGAGGAGAGGCAGCGTTGTTTGGCTGTAGGGCAGCAGCAGTGACCTGGCTGTGTGCATGACTCAGGCCTTGCTCCCGAGCTTGGCCTTGCTCCCGGGCTCGGCCTTGCTCCGGGGCTCGGCCTTGCTCCTTCCTCCACTCTCTCACCATTTCTCCCAGTTATCAGCGTCTGCCTTTAGCAGCTGATAACATTTCCTCAATTTATTTTTTCTAAGAGACTCTCTGTCTCTCTCTCTCCCACACAAAGGGTGATCACAATATGTGGTAATATTTCAATTTTTAAAAATTTATAGTGGAGGGCAGGGAGATAGCTCAGTGGCACAGTGCTTGCCTGGCAAGCATGAGGTTGTGAGTATTATTCCCAGTACAAATAAAATAAAATATTTACAATAAAAAGCATATTACTGTTAATCTCCCTGAAAACTTCCTCTCCTTTTGAACATACTTATCCCATCATTCCTGCCATCCTTTCTCTCTTTCATTTTCTTTCTTTCTTTCTTCTTTCCTTTTTGACAGGATCTCATCATATAGATCGGGTTGGTCTTAACTCACTGTGTGGCCCAGGCTGGCCTTGCATGTGCAGCAATCCTCTTGCCTCAGCCTCCTAAGTGCTTCAATGACTAGAATGCATGACCACGCCCACTTCCCCACCATTTTCTGAAGCAGTTCTGAAATTCCTCTTTTTTTTTATTTAAAGAGGAAAAAAAAACATGAAAAAGGTAGAAATATTACAGAATTTCAAGAAAAGAAGATAAACAGTAAGAAATCACTAGTTGATACATTACATATTGTTCTTTTAGAAATAGTTATTCAAGTTACAGGATTAAAGCACACAAAGTGGCCACTAAAGCAGTGAGAGTGCAAACATCTGTTCAACAGTCCAACAAGAACCTAGAAATATGGTCGTCAATCCCACACATCTAAACATACATGCAGCTATATATATATATAGCACTTCCTATTTCCTCTTTTTTTACAATTGCAATTACATTTTTAAAATTTTATTTAAAGAGAAGAAAAAAACAAAACAAAACAGAAAAAAGGGTAGCAACAATACAGAATTCTAAAAGAAAGAAAGAAAAAGGAAAATGAGAAAAAGCCCCACAAACAAATCAGTAATTTATAAATTACGTACTGCTATCTTGGATGTAGTTGTTCAAGTTACAAAGTTAAAGGGTACATAGTAATATTCAAACAGTCAGACTACAAACAGTTTTGCTCAAAGATCCAACAAAGATGCAGCAATATGGTCATCTATTTTATACACTCAAATTTACATGTAGTTATATCCCTTAGAACACTTTCTTTTCCTCTCTTTTTTACAATAGCAATTACACATTTTAGTTTTATTACACTTGTAGTTCTTATTTACTTTTTACACTAGAGACACAATATGATATTTATAAATATGATTCTTATTTATTTCACTAATGAGGATAGTCTAAAGTTGTCTCCATTTGCCTATGAAGGCCTCAAGATCATCCTTTTTTATAGATGAGTAATATTCCATTGTATAAAAATGCCACATCTTTTTCATCCACTCTGCAGTTGATGGGCATCTTGGTTGTTTCCAGGATTTAGCTATCACAAATTGTGCAGCTATGAACATGGGTGCACATATATCACTGTGATATGAACTTTTCAGTTTTTCGGGGAAATACCCAGGAGGGGGATAGCTGGATTGAATGGGGCTTCCAATCCTAGTCTTCCTAGAATTCTCCATATGGATTTCCATAATGGTTGCACCAGTCTACATTCCCACCAACAGTGGAGCAGTGTTCCTTTTTCCCCGCAGCCTCGCCAACATTTGTTATCAGTTGATTTCTTGATGGCAGCTATTCTTTCTGGAGTAAGGTGGAATCTCAATGCTGTTTTAATTTGCATTTCTCAAATGACCAGTGATGGCGAACATTTCTTCATGTATTTATTTGCCATTTGTATGTCTTTCTCTGACAACTGTGTGCTCATCTCAGATGCCCATTTTTGGAGAGGGTCTTTGAATTTGGGGGGCTTGATGTTTTTCAATTCTTTATATATTCTGGACACAAGTCCTTTGTCTGAGGGGTTGCTGGCTAAAAATTTTTCCCACTCTGTTGGTTTTCTTTTTACTCTGTTGGGCATTTCCTTTGAAGTGCAGAAACTTTTCAATAATGTGAGATCCCATTTGTTGATTCTTTGAAGTGTTTCCCATGCAGTTTGTGTTTGGTTCATGAATTCTCTGCCTACCCCTATGTCTCCAAGACTTCTACCTACCTTGTCTTCCAGTAGATTTAGTGTTTCTATTTTAATATTGAGGTCTTTAATCCATTTAGACTTTAGTTTTGTGCATGGTGATATGCATGGATCTAGTTTCAGTCTTCGGCATGTAGAGAGCCAATTTTTCCAACGCCATTTATTAAAGAGACTATCCTTCTTCCAGTGGACATATTTAGCCCCTTTGTCAAATATCAGGTGGCTGAGTGTCTTTGTAGTTGTGCTTGCATCTTCTAATCTGTTCCATTGATCCTCAGGTCTATTTCTTTGCCAGTACCAAGCTGATTTTTTCACTGTGGCTTTGTAGTATAGTTTCAAGTCAGGAATTGAGATGCCTCCTGCCTTGCTTTTGTTGCCTAGATTTGCCTTTGCTATTCTAGGTTTCTTCTGTTTCCAAATGAATTTTAGGAGTGTTTTCTCTAGATCTGTGAGGTATGTCAATGGTATTTTGATTGGGATTGTGTTAAATCTGTATAACAGTTTTGGGAGTACAGCCATTTTCACAATGTTGGTTCTTCCTAACCTCGAGCAAGGAATGTCCTTCCATTTTCTAATATCCTCTTCAATCTCCTTTTCCAGCATAGTATAATTTTCAGCATATAGGTCTTTTACATTTTTAGTTAGGTTGATTCTTAAGTATTTCATTTTTTTTTTACATGTTATTGTAAAGGGCGATATTTCCATAATTTCTCTCTCAGTGAGTTTGTTGTTTGTGTACAGGAATGCTATTGATTTTTGAGCATTGACTTTGTATCCAGCTACACTACTGAACTTGTTTATTACCTCTAGCAGTCTTTTAATGGAGTTTTTTGGGTCTTCTATATAGAGTATCATGTCATCTGTAAATAGTGATAATTTAACTTCTTCCTTTCCTATCTTTACTCCTTTTATTTCTCTCTCTTGTCTGATTGCCCTGGCTAGTGTTTGCAGACCTATGTTGAAAAGGAGTGGTGAGAGTGGACATCCTTGTCTTGTTCCTGATTTTAAAGTGAAAGCTTTCAGTTTTTGTCCATTTAGTATAATGTTGGCTGTTGGTTTGTCATAGATGGCCTTTATAAGGTTGAGGTAGACGCCGTGTTTTCCGAGTTTCTGAAGGGTTTTTATCATGAACATGTGTTGGACTTTGTCGAAAGCTTTTTCTGCATCTATTGAGATGACCATGTGGTTTTTGTTTTTGGCTCTGTTGATGTGGTGTATTACATTTATTGATTTGCGTATGTTAAACCATGCCTGGAATGAACCACTTGGTCCAGGGTTTACCCTTGTAGCAAGCTTGTGTGACTGTGACATATTTCAGGAGTGGGGTTGCATGCCTCATGGACCGAGGAGTGTTAAACTCTTAAGTGGCTGTGGTCCCTCTGCCAACTCTCCCCCTCTTGTAGATACATTTCCCCCGCCCCTGCCCCGTGCACATCATCTTCAAGTAGTAACCCTTGCCTTCCCACCCGTGAATACCCTGTCCCTCCAAAACTTTCCACCTGGTGATTTTGATATAGACTGCATGGTTCCATGGTAATAGCTAACACATTCTTTTTCTCCTTTATCAGCCCAAATTAGTCTGTGTTGCATGTGACTAAGAACTCTGATTTAGTAACCTATTGTTGGGGTACAGTTACAGTGTACAGAACAGACTTAGAGAACAGCAAATTTATATGTATTTCATAGAAAGAGCTAGAGGTCAGTTAGAGGCCTGTGGCCATGCTCCTGCAGCTTGTCATGTAGCTGCCCTGCTGACTTCAGGTAGCCTTGATTGTTAGTGTCCAGAAAATACACTGAGTTGACTTGGCTATATTACTTGTTTCAGGGATTTCGGACCAGGACACATTTAACTCTGCATTTCCTGTAAGAAACCCTCTCCCCTCTTTCCCAGCATGTTCCCATATTATGATAAATAATTCCTTTTAAGTAAATCTATTTTTTTGATTGTTAAGGATCATTTTTTTTATTTAAAGAGAAACAAAAGCATGTAAAGGGTAGAGATAATACAGAATTCCAAAAAAAATAAACAATAAGAAATCATTAGTTAATAAACTACATATTGTCCTCTTAGAAATAGTTGTTCAAGTTACAAAATTAAAGCATACAAAGTAGTCAAACAGTGAGAGTGTAAACAGCTATGCATACATGAATCTCTACATGTATTTCTATCCTTTCTGTATTAGAAGGAAAAACAAAACTTAGCAAGACAAAACAAAACAAATTCCTATAAAAATGTGAAACCAAAAAGTCATATAAAACCACAGTACAAGGTGATCTACAGTGATTACTGTGTTGTTTCTTATTATCTTCAATAGAATGTCTATATCATCAGGCATAATTGAATATAGCAGTATAATTGAGTAAAGCAGTACACAACAATATTAGTAAAAATAAAACATTGTAGACAGTATAAAACTTCAAAGGCAGGTAATAAACCATAGTGGATATTCTAGTGGATCTTGTCATCTTAAGTGCAGTTGCCTATACTCTCAGACTTGATACTATCAATCATAACAGCTTTGAATAAAATCTATCAGTACAAAACAGTGATCCAACAAACCAGATTCGATTACAATCAGTCATGGTAACACAGTGTAGGTTTTACAGAGCTTTAGATTAAGTTAATAGGAAATTAAGGATGATTACCATACTATCTCCTGTTATTTTTGGAATTGCTATTTGTGCCCTGAAATCTAGTACAGGTAGAATGACTGGAACAGAATATAATACATCTAAGCAGAGTAGTGTGAGTAATGTGGGTTTTAAATCCTGGTTCACTATTAACAATATAGTGTATCAAGGCCATCTATATTAGCGATTCTAGCCATCCTTCTCTGCCTCATTTCTGCCATGCTGTTTTCCTGCCTTGGTTTGTCTAGTTTTCTCCTTCATTCTACTGCCTGCCCCACTCATTGAGGCCTTTCTGCCACTGTTCCTAAAATCCCAGTATTTTTTTTCTGTTTCTCTAGAATGTCCTTCAGTATTCTCTGTAGGGTTGGACTGGTGGTCACAAACTCCCCCAGTTCCTTTTTGTCATGGAAGAATCTTGTTTCTCCATTAATTTCTAGTGACAGTTTTGCAGGGTACATCAATCTGGGCTGGAGGTTATTTTCTTTCAGGGCTTGGAAGACTTCACTCCGAGCTCTTCTTGATCTGATGGTCTGTGTTGAGAAGTCAGCTGCGATCCTGATGGGCTTACCTTTATAGGTAATCTGTTTCTTTTCTCTGATGGCTTTTAATATTCAGTTTTTATATTGAATTTCTGGTATCTTGATTATTATATGTCTGGTTGTAGATCTGTTTTGGTTGTAGGTGGCTGGAGTTCTGTATGCCTCCCATAACCAAATGTCATTTTCTTTTCCCATGCTTGGGAAGTTTTCCTTAATTATTTCCATGAATAGCCTTTGTAATTCGCCTGTTTGTATTCCTGCTTCTTTGTTCACATTTCTTATTCTTAAATTGTAGATTCTCTTGTCATCTTCTAGCCTTTGCATTGTTACTGCCTGTTTCCTTGATTTTTTAAAGAGATCTTTCCTTTCATGATCACACACTGCAAACTCATCTTCAAATTTTGGTAGTCTATCCTTAGTTTCTTTTAAGGAGTTTTGCCAGCTTTCAATGGAGTTTTTAATTTCCTGGTAGTCTCTTTGAATCTGCTTCATGTATTCTATATTTTCTTTATATTCTTTATCGAATGTTTCTCTCCTTTTTTTGTGTTCCTCCCTTCTTCCGTCTGTATCATCCTGAGAGATGCTTCCTGAGAGCATTTCTTTTATTACTCTACTCATATCTTGCTTTACCTGATTTAATATTTCAGATTTGAGCTTGTCTACAAGGTCCCGAAGATATCTCTTAATGTCCATTGAAGCCATGTCTGATGTTGTGTGTTTGCCGCCCTCAGTCTCCCTTGTTTTTCCCTCTCCTGAATCAGGGCTCTCAGGGTTCTGGGCTGGGGTCCTCCTCCTGCCTCTCTCTCCTGTCATGGCCCTGGCTTCCTCTACATGGGTTACAGTGCAGGTCCCAGCCCTCTTCCCTGTTGGCTACATTTCCTCTGAAGCATGCTGGCGAGGGACCTCCACCCTCTCTTGTGTGCTCTTGTCACTGAGGTGTAAGCAGTGGCTATATTTGCCTGCCCCTCCCCACTGGGCCAGCCCAACTTTGGGTGCCTTCACCCAGTTAGTACTTGCTAGGCGCAGGGAATTGATTTGGGACCTCTCATTGGGTCCCGGCCAGGGGCGCGGCCCAGTCCAAGCAAATCGCACGAATCTGCTCTGGGGAGGGAAGAACCAACTGAAGTCACTGTCACTCCCAGTTCAGGTTCCTCCAGCCTGATTCCAACATGTCACCCATTTGGTCACACCCTTCCCGTGTGTGTGTCCCTTCTGATATTTCTTTGCTGATTTTCTCTCTAGTTGATCTGTCTTTCTGTGACAGCAGGTACTAAAGTTTCCCATGACAATTGTGTTACTGTTTGATTCTCCATGTCTGCCAATAACTGCCTTAAACTGTTGGGTGCTCCTCTATTAGGTGCATATATATTTATGATTATTATGGCACTTGTGCTGTCTCCAGCTTTCTCATGGGCTTTGCTTTGTCTTGTAGCTGTTGGGTCAGTTTCTCATGGTTTCTTGTTATTTTTAAGATATCTTTCTTTTCATGATCACTAGCTGCAATTCTTCAATTCTGCCTTCAAGCGCTGAAATTCTATCTTTTCCTTCATTCAGTGTGGTGCATATACTTTCAATGGAGGTTTTAGTCTTCTGGATCTCTGTTTGAATCAGTTTCATGGATTTCATTTCTCTCCTATGTCAGGCATTTTTTGTTTCCATCTTTTCCTAAATGCATCTATGCTTTTATTTGTGTCTTCTCTAATATCTTTGATTTTAAGCATCGTTTCTTTTTGCATCATCTCATTTTCCCTCTATAGCCTTTTCCACTTGTTTTTTTCACTTCTGTTGTTATCGTTTCAGAAAGTTCCAGTGTTTGACTTCCAACTTCATCCATCCGGTTGAGTTCCAGGCCTGTCCTGGGTGGGCTGGGGGTCTGAGCCACACCCCACCTCTGCATCTTGCCATTCTTCACCTTCTCTTTTTTTCCTTTATTTTGTCCACCAACCTCCCATGATATATAGCTCTACCACTAGCATTAAGGTCTCTCCCAAGAAGGAAAGGAGAAGTCTGTTCCTCAGGGATGTCCTCCAGATGTAGCTGGTTCTTTATATCTTCCCCTAGAACCTCCCTTCTTCTGATGTTTATAGTTCTGTGATGTTGTCCATGTCACATCCCAGAGATGTGCTGGGTATGGAGCTGATCTTGGTCTCTGGATGTGAGGGCTGGGACTGATCTTCTGTTGGTGGAGTTCTCCAGAGTCCAGCTGCTGTCTTCTTGCTGCTGCTTCAGACACTTCCCTGTGCAGGCCTTGCTGATTACTTCATTCCATAGGTGTGTGTGTGTGTGTGTGTGTGTGTGTGCATCTGTGCACCAGGCTGCTGTCCTGGGCCTTGGGGTTCCTGTTGGTCTAACACTCTTCCAGCCGGCCCTGCCTCCTTGTGTGTATGTGGGGGTAATGGAAGGGCACAGAGTGTGGACTCCCGGTCTTCCAGATGGCTCTAGTTCTTTTTAAAGTGACCACCCTGTCCACACTACTCATAGGAATCCCAAGTAGGTTTAAAAAAATTCCAAGCCCACACTATCCAAAGCAGAAACCAGGGGTAGATTCACAGAACCACTGAAGTAAGGCTTTATTCAAACAGCTGGCACCAGATCCCAAAACAGAGCACATTAGACAGGACCCTCGCTGACTGGCCTCACACAGCAGCTGCAGGCCTGTGATTGGTCCATATTCAAGCCTGCTTATTGGTCTGAATTAGTCTAAACACAAAGCCTGCTGATTGGTTCAAATTCAATCCTACCATCACATTCAGATTTGAGCTCACAGCAGCCAGAGTGGGCCCCTGGTGATCTCTGCCTCCTTGGGATGGGTATCCTGGCTACTTCTTCAGAGAGGTGATCATACTAGAGCAGGGGTGACAGTGGCTGCATCTCCTGGCAGGGAAGCCTAGAGAGGAGCTATGAAATAACCTTAGGGGTGATCCTAGTGCCTTCTTGGGTGACCAAGGAGCTGTGAAAGGGGCATATTGAGGAAGGATGACAGCTGTCCAAATCATTCTGGGGTCACAGGTAAAAGGATGGGCAGGGACTTCTATTTCACTTTTGTGAGGTGATAGGACATCTATGTAGAGGTAAAGAGATTAAAACACCAAGTGGGCAACTTTGTTGACCAAATTTCTAGTCAGAGGCAAAAGTAGAAACAACCTATGAATCACCTCTCTTCGTCATAAGTTCAGTGGAAACCATCACCCAGAACCGGTGTGAAGAAGCACATGCTGGGTGCAATCCAAGGAAAACTGAGAACTTGCTCCAAGTCTGAGGCCAGGGTGAAATGCCACCACCCACCTCCAAGCCATCCCTCCCAGGGCCAGGAGGTGTCCAGGCCTGACTGACCAGGTGGAGGTGACCCTAAGGTCCCCAGGATGCCTGCAGTGTAGAGTGGCAGTGATGAGTCACATCTGTCCTGCTGGGATTGGTTATGGCCTCACTGGTTAACAAGGGCTTGGCAGAGCCCAGCAGCTTTTGTTCCTGTTCTCTCTGTCAGGAACCTATGTTCAGGAAACAGGAAGGGCAGGGTAAGGACAAAGCCACACTGAAGCAATTCTGCCTTTCCTCTGCCCCTCCCGCCCTCCGGGCCTCAGAGAGTGCCAGAGCTGCATTTTCCTGGCTGAGGCCTAGAGACATGGCTTCTGTCACAGCTGGTCCCTTTGCTTTTGGGGGCTGGAGGGCACAATCTCTCTCAGTCCTATAAGTAATGAGATGCTTCAAGAAATGTGTGAAAAGTTGCTGTTGTGGAACAATGAACTATAATCCAGCCTATGGGGAAGAAGTGTATCTGTGGTGATCAAAGTCAGAATCCAAGAAAGGCATATTTACAGAGAAAGGGTAGGGATAGACCTCTGGTGGTGGAAATGTGTGTATGTATTTTATTTTATTATTGATCAGCACATAATAATCGCTCATATTTATGGGGTACAATGTGGTATTTTAAAAGTTTTTTTAAAGAAGATAAAACAAAGGAAAATAAAACAATAAATTCAGTCAAAACAAAAGTGATACAGGACTTTAAAACATTACAAAATCAACACAATGCCTTTTGGTGTCTTCAAAATAGCTGCAGATACCTTCAGACATAGTAAAAAATCAAACAGCAGAATAGAATAGGAACAATAAAAAATAAAACAATGACTGCAATAAAAGACTTCAAAACAAGACAATAGTAAATCCAAAGTGGCCACCATAATATATTTTGCTATCTTTGAAATAGCTGCTCCTGCCATCAGAATTGACATAATCAAACAAACAAAAGAGAATAAAACCCAACCCAACAAAACAATGGAAATGACATAGGACCTCAAAACAAGACCATAGGGAATCAGCAATGGCTACCACCATCAGAAGGAGACCCCCCTAGATGCTGCACTGCACACCGCTATCCTCTGAACAGATGATCAGACCACTGGCCCTAGACCTGCAAGGTCAGTGAATCACCAAAGCACCACAGGCCTCCAATTGCATTTCACCTCCATAGCTGTCATCACTGCCTGTGTTTCTCTGGATCAGCCTGTCACTTGCAGGACAGGGGGATGGTGGGGATTGGTTTCTTGTTTGCCAGCCTGCATGCTGGAAGGGGCTGGGGTCTGTCTGTGTCCACTCCTGTGGAGGCCCACACGAGATACTGGTTCCCATGGGGCTTGCTTCCTCAGGTGGCCTTGTTCTCTCCCCCTGCAGTCCGCAAGTGGACAGTGTGATGTTTTGATACTTGTGGGCATTGTGTAAGCACTGAATCAGGGTAGTTAACACATCCATCCTTTTATTATTCGTTTGTGATGAAACACTCAAAATCCTTCTTCTAAGCCATATATACTAGTGCATTCTAGGAGATGAGGTGGGAGGAATGCAAGCTTGAGCCCATCCTGGGAAGCTGAGTAACTTAGCAAGAACTTATCCCCAAAATAAAATAAAATAAAATAAAATAAAATAAAATAAAATAGGGCTAGGATGTAGCTGTTATTGAAAGGGAAATCCTAATTTTAAATAAAAGCCTGCCAAGACCAAGTGGACCTGTTCCGGTCAACCTGATAATAAAACATTCCTTGTTTTGTGTAAGCTTGTCTAACAGATGGCCTTAAAATGTAACTCGAAATGTTCCTTTGTGTAGCAAGTCTTTACTGCCTTTGTATAGCTGATGGCCTTACAACATAACTTAAAATGTAACAGGGCATTTCTTCCTCTGTGTAACCCACACTTTGTATAGCTGATGGCCTTACAATGTAACCTAAAATTTAAATTCCTTTAGCAACCCAAGATGTCACCCAACCTTCCAATCATAATACACTAAATCTGCCTCTGTGCTTCCCCCTTGCTTTTCCCATACAAGCCCTGAAACCCCACTGGGTGGAACTGGCTCTTTGGGAGAAATCCCAATCAAGCCTACTGGTGTAATAAACTGCCTCCCAAACCTCCTCGATGCTGTTTCTTCCTATGTCTGGTCTGGTTTCCAGAACATTTTGACTTGTATCTAGGTGTCTCTCTTAAGTCTTATGTCATAGGTGGCAATTTTTGGAGGTGGCTGGATCTAGATTGTGTGATGTTGGGATTCATTCATGGTGCAATGTAAGATTAAGGTTGTTCCACCCAGGGTGTGAATCCTACCCACCTCAAGGATGAGTATCCTGGATAGAATGTAAGAGACATAAAAGAGCTTCTGTGGTTGCTGCTGGTCACTTTCTTCTGGCTGCTTCGCTGCTGGCTGCCTTCTGCCTGCCCTGCTTTGCCATGAACTGTTTCTCCTCTGCGATCCTCCTCAGCTATGCGGCCCCACCTTGGAGCCAGCTGCCTATGGACTAAAACCTCTACAAACTGTGAGACAAATAAACCTTTCCTCCTTTAATTTTGGGTGTCAGGTATTTTGCCTCAGCAATCAGAAAAGTAACTAAGACAGCAACCTAGTGTGATGGCTCTGGGTTCAGTCCCTAGTACTGAAAGCAAATCTCTTCTCTGAGCTATTTGTAATGACGGTCACCCCACTGAGCAACAGAACACCAGGACATACTCCTCCCTCCTACTGTAGCATGGAGCTGGCTGACCAAACCTGTCCCCTGTCCCTTCCCTTTTATCTCCTCAGCCTTTGGGAACCACGATTCCGTTCTCTATTGCAAGGATGTCCACCTTTTGAGATTCCATGCATGAGATCATGTGCTCTGGTTTGGCTTTTTGTGCTTGGGTTGGTTCATGTAACATAACACCCTCAGCTGCGTCTGTGTGGTGGCGGATGGCAGGGTCTCATCATTCTCTGGGGCTGTATGGTGTCCACTTCTGTGCTCACCCCATGTGCTCTTTGTCTGTTCTTCCACTGATGGACACTCGGGTTGATTCCGTTTTGTGGTTATTGTGAATAGTGCAGGGGGTGAAGATGTCTCTATCTTTAAAATAACAAAACAAAAGATAGGAATGATACAGAATTTCAAAACAAAATAATAGGAAATTAAAACTAGTTAATATATTGCATATTGTTGTCTTAGAAGTGATAAGATTTAGGTGTGAAAAAAATGATTGAACAATCAAACAATGAGAGAACAAACTTCTTTTTGATGAAATTACAGAGGTTAGTAGTATAGTTATCTATCATATATATATATGTATATATATATATACACACATATGTTTACCTATATACATATAATCTTTGCCTTTCTTCTTTTTCTCCTTTTCCTATCACAGTCATTCTTTCCTTTTGAGCATTTTCTTTCCCTTTCATTTTCACAATATCTATTGTACATTTTGGATCTTATTACTCTTTCAGTTTTTTGACACTAGGGAGACAATACGATATTTACATGTGTGAGTTTGATTTATTTCACTTATGAGTATGGTCTCAAGCTGCCTCCATCTATCTGTAAAAGCCTCAAGTTTATCGTTCTTTATAGCTAAGTAATACTCCGTTGTGTAA
>PVLA01002957.1:0-237318 GCA_004027455.1 Hydrochoerus hydrochaeris
TGAATCTATTTTATTTTTAGAAGCTGGAGTATATATTTGCTAACTTTTTTCACCTTTGTAACACTTTAATCTTGTTACTTAATTAGCTTGGAAAATGTAAGCCGACGCACCTGGATGCCCACAGGAGGGAGAGATGGAGCGGCAGCTGTGAAGCTATCATGCCGCTCCCTACATTTTTTCCCTTATCACTTATGGGAGTGTGGCAGGCCCTGTGAGGATAGCGCCTGTCTTGGGTCAAGGACTTTTCATATGAACCCAACCAGGCCTTACCCGTCATGGGCCTGCAGGACAGCAATTGGTCCTGTGCCTCTTAGGCGGCCGGTGGCGTAACATATGTGTCCTAGTTGCCCGTCTCTGGCTGCCTGTCCAGTATCTCAGGGCAGTTGTCTCACAGGAATTTTGTAAATCCTCCCCCATGAGCTCTTTCATTTAAAGCTTTTGTATAAACTCTCTCATACTGCGGCGCCCTTTTCCATCCATTCACGCCTTGTGACAAGGTCCATGGGTGGAGGAGAACGCTTCAAGGAATCGCTTCTCCAGGAAAAGGACACCACATGTGGATATTGGGCGCAGGGATCTTGGAATGTTTTGTGCTGATAATTGTAATTTGTGTAGTTCACATGTGTATGTTTTTATGTAATGCTCAATATGGAGTCGAGGGTGGAGACTCCACGGGGGTTGCTGGAGGCCCTCTAGATAACCCCTCTGTGAGGACTGGTTGTGGGGTTTTGCCTTCTGTCAGTAGTGTGAGAGAGTTTATGCGGGAGCTTTGGGTGGGAGAGCTTATGGAGGAGGATTTGCGGGGTTCCTGTGAGACAACTGCCCTGAGACACTGGACAGGCAGCCAAAGATGGGCAACTAGGACACATATGTTACACCACCGGCCACCTAAGACAGGCACAGGACCTATTGCTGTCCTGCAGGCCCATGACGGGTAAGGCCTGGTTGGGTTTATATGAAGAGTCCTTGACCCAAGACAGGCGTTGTCCTACAGGCAGCCAAAGATGGGCAACTAGGACACATATGTTATGCCACCAGCCGCCTAAGACAGGCACAGGACCAATTGCTGTCCTGCAGGCCCATGACGGGTAAGGCCTGGTTGGGTTCATATGAAGAGTCCTTGACCTAAGACAGGCGCTGTCCTCACAGGGACTGCCACACTCCCATAAGTGATAAGGGAAAAAATGTAGGGAGTGGCATGATAGCCTCACACATCTCTTCCTCCTGCAGGCATCCAGGTGCATCGGCTTACATTTCCCAAGCTAACTAAGTAACAAGATTGAGATGTTACAAAGGTGAAAAGAGTTAATTGACACCTATTGCTTGGGATTGTCCCTGCTTAGCCCTGAGCCTGGGCCGCTTCCTGCTTGGGGTTGAGGTTAATTAAAACCTATTGTTTAGGATTGTCCCTGCCTGGCCCTAAGCCTGGTGCGCTTCCTGCTTGGGGCTGGGGGTTGCTGCCAAAGGTTAGCAAATATATACTCCAGCTTCTAAAAAATAAAAAGGGATTCAGATTCACTCACAGACTGATGTGCAGTGTCTTCTGTCTCTCATTTGCCGACTCCCTGTCCACCTTTGGGAAACCCTAGCCCTGCCGCAGCTGGACTCTGGCATCATACTACTCACAGAAGGTAAAATTTCACAATTAGTTTTCACAAAGTTATCTAGAGGGTTTCTAGTAACTCCTCTGGAGTTTCTATGTTTGATTTCATATTGAGTATTACATGAAAATATATATATGTGAATTACACAAATTGCAATTATCAGTACAAAACATTACAAGATCCTGGTGCCCAATTCCCACATGTGGTGTCCTTTTTCTGGAGAAGCGATTCCTTGAAGCGCTCTCCTCCACCCATGGACCTTGTCACAAGGCGTGGATGGACTAGGATGCGGCATGGATGGAAAAGGGTGCCGCAATCAGCTAAATAAGAAAAAAGAAAAATGAGAGAGCTTATGAATAATGAACTAGAGTAAAGACTGATGATTTGGAGTACTTGAAGAGACCAAAGCACGTCTGCCATGGCAAGGAGAAAGAAAACTGGGTGATGCAGAAAATTGGGGAGTAGCTTAGTTATCATGATAGGACAACAGGAGTCAGTAGTTGTTGTATGAGAGGGGAAAGGATACTGAAGATGAACCATAAAGCCGGGGTGTTGTATAAGTTTTTCATAAGGGTATTGAATTACTAATGAGAAACACAGATGCAAGAGTGAGGAAAATAACAGATATTTACATACTGAAATCCATGAATAACAGGAAGGGACTAGGAGATTCATAGATGCCAGCTTCAAGGAGATGATACTCTCTGATGAGAGCTTCAAAGAAACCCAGCCATTTCAAGGAAGAAGGAAATGAAATTCAGATACACAAAAATAATAAAAGCAAACTTCACTATCAAACTTGAGAATTACTTGTATTAGAGAAAAAAATATTTTCTTTACATCTCAATAATCAGTTTTGTGGGGACCATCCAAAATCAATTCCATCATCTATCATAGCTAAAAAGCACAATTATTTCATTTGTTTTATCCTTTTGTCTCATTTTTATTCTCTTACATAAAGATATTTGACCTTACTTTCAGAGGTGCACCAGAAAATAATTAGCAATTATACATAAAGCATTTAAAATTATTATACATTCAGCTTCATTATTCATTTAAGATTTGCCTTGCATGAAACAAACTCTGACATCTTAGGGTACTGCACTGGGGGAAATAAAGAATTCTCATATAATGACTAAAAAAGATAAGGCTAGAAGAAACTACAGTATATTCTCATAGGTAACAAGAAGTCATGCTTAGTGTCTTCCCTCTCAAACTGCAAACACAGTTTAACACTAAAGAACTGATCTTCCCTTTAGCTGAGTAAAGATGGCAATGGAAAATAATCAGCATATCAAGGGTACAAGCTACGGAAGCAACTTATAAGACACACTTCTTCCAGTTCTTTTGACAAACGTGTTGGCTTTGTTGACATCCCATGATAGAACCTTTCTATCTGTCTTTTTAATAGTGTGTCTCATAAGGAAGACAAGCAGAAAACATACAACACAACTGTTTGGGCTTTTTTTTTTTTTTTCATTTTGCGTTCATGATTACTTGAGTCACAAATGACATATGATCCAAAACAGTAATATGTGTGTGCACCTGACAGGAGACATTTTTCATCTTGCAGGTTTGGCTTACAGCTTCAGCAGCAGGTGCTGTGAATCTCAGTGAAGTGAAACAAGCTCCTAAATTCACTTCTCAGATCTGACATGCTTCCGTGTGTCTCATCGTGTTTTCTAAAATTTTTCTAAATCACGGATGTCTTTAGCTTATTTTTATAATGTTCAATTCACTGGCCAGTTTCCTGGAAGTCATTGGTTCCGATCTGCACATCACAGCCTGTCCTGTGGATTTTGTCCAAACCTCAGAGGACCCCAATCTCCACTTTGGTTGCTATCCCGTGAGCCTGAACCTCTCACCTCTAAGGAAAATCACTCACGAGAATAAAGCCAAAGCTGAAAAATACAACCCTAAAAAACAAAAAACAAACAAACAAACCAAAAACCATGGACTTACCAAGAAAGACCACTGGAGGTTTTTGCCCAGTCTTTGCTGAAGATTTTTTTTTCATCTTTCACATTTGAGTTACATGAACACACCTGTTTCCTTTTAGCTAAGTCAATTTTTTGAGTTGCATTTTTGATTTGCAAGGAAAAAACAAAACAAAACAACAACGAAAAAAGCCTTTTTGTCTGAGTTTCAGGCAGAATAGGACGAGAGGCTCCCGGGGAGCAGTCTCACGGTCTCCAACTGTGAAGGGCGGAGGTCTCTGGGTTTCTCTAGGCAGTTAGGAGAGCTCAGCACTAACACTGGCTTCCTTAGGGGAGGCTACTGATATGCTCAGCACAGAGCCTAGTTTCCATTTGTTTCTTTGGGTTTCTATTTTACAAGTACTTTTTGTCATTAATGAACTTAGTAATAATTTATGGACATCTGGTGAGGTAAAAGGATGTGTTACTTCCAGCAGATTCTTACAGAGATAATTGGAAGTGTGAAATATCCCATCTAGACAAAAACCATCTTACCCTCTCCAGTCACTGCTCCTTCCCTGTCTTGACCAAGACAATAGGATGTTGACTTAACTTCAGACCACAAACACTTCAGACTGCCAGTTCGATCTGTTTGCCCAACAACCACAGCTCTCATGTTTTCTTTGATAGTATTTCATAAAAATATATGGAGAGAGGAAATATTTTAAGGGTCTCAGACCTTGAGGACTATGGTAAGGCGGGGTGGGTATTATCTCCATTATAACGTGAACAGTTGCTGCTTGGGTGAAAACTCACCCAAAAGACTCCACCATGCTTAGCACTGCAGTGAATACACATTAGTTAACTTTGGTGTCTATATCCTTTCCAGATTCTAGGAGAAATGAACCAGAGTTGGAATAATTGCAAAATGTGACTTGAGATTTGAAGTTTTGCATGTATCCTTTTGAGGCCTGGAAGGGCATGGAACATAAAGAAGCCAAATCTGATGAAACGACCACAAACATCTACTTGTAATAATTATATTCAGGGAGCTGTTGGATAAAAATTTGCCTCTTTTATCTCCCTGAATTAAGCACTAAAAGATGCCAACATTAATATATAAAACAACAATCATCAGTTATTTAGCAAGCAACCTGGACCCACTTAGGCATCAGGAGTCCTGTGGGGATAGGGCACAGGCTCAAAGGACTCTTCTTGCCTGCCCTACCTTCTGCTGCCAGCATGACTTACATTGCCTCTGAGGACATCATTCACTAAAGTTCCAAACCCATTCTTCATATCATTGAGCTTTTTGTAACATTATTAATTAGATTATATAGTTCTCTAGTTTAAATCTCTTTATTGTATCTGAATTCACTTAGAATAAAATATAAACATTTAAAATAGCACCACCACCACCTGATCTTATAATCCTACTACTGGATATTTAGGGGAAAACATTTAAATTATATTCGCAAAGAAATATCAACATTCTGGTGTTCATTGTAGCATTATTCATGCTAGCTAAGACTGAACACAAACTGAACACCTACTGAAACTGATTTTTAAAATGTGGCATATGTAGTGGAATATTATTCAGCCTTAAAAAGGAAATTCTGCACTATGTGACAACATGGATGAACCTGGCAAGCATTATACCAATTGAAATAAGCCAGTCACAGAAGCACAAATGCTGCCTGATGATACATATATAAGACATCTAGAATAGTCAAATTCATAGAAACAGAGTGAAGGGGCGAGGGGAAGGAGAAAGCAGGGAGTACTAATCAATGGACATGGGTTTCAGTTAGGAAAGGTGGATAAATTGTAGAACTCTACTGTACAACATTCTATCCATAGCCAACAATAACATATTTTGCACTTCAAAATGTGTTGAGAGTAGATCTTGTGTTTAGTGTTTTTACCACAATAGAATAAATTTAGAAAAAAAATGGCAAACTTCTAGCTCAAAATGTCCTGTCTGGCCACTCTATAATCAACTCATATTATTCTTGTCCTTGACCACTAAATTCCAGCTAGAGCATTTTTTTTAATGTCTCAAATATTCTGTGTTCATTTTTACCTCAGAGTTTTTATATATGCTGTCTTTCTGCCTGGAAAGTTTTTCTCTAGCTCTCCATTTAACTACCTTCTACATGCTCACTTTTTCTTGATTTAGAGTCACTACTACATCTGATAACTGCAGATTGATGTTCTTGTTTATTAAAAGTGTTTCTCCCCACCAAATGGTAATCTATAGAAAGAAAGGTGGACATCAGATCTGTTTTGTTTGCTACTCTGTTCCCTGGTACATGGAAGTTTTTCAATAAATATTTGTGGGAATAGGATACAATAAAATGACATGAATGGCATAGAATTTACATCTTACTTGACTTGGGAGCACGTTCATTATTTCCAATAAATGTTTAGTGACAGAAAACAGTGTCATGTGGTCTTCACCAGCTCTGAGCATTAACCGTTCAAAAGCGGCCCAAAGAACTTCTTAAAGAAGTAGAATCGGCAAGTAAATATATGAAACAGTGTTCAACACCACTGGTCTTTGGAGAAGTGCAAATTAAAACAATGCTGAGGTTCCACCTCACCCCAGAAAGAATGGCTATTATCAAGAAATCAACCAATTAACAAATGCTGGAGGGGCTGGGAAGATAAAAGAACACTTCTCCATTGTTGGTGGGAGTGTAGACTGGTGCAATCACTGGAAATAAGTGTGGAGATTTCTCAAAAACTAGACTACAGATTCCATTTGACCCAGATATTTGTCGTCAGGGTATCCTCCTGAAAGAATTAAAAGCATCATACCACAGCGTTATATGTGCACCCATGTTTATAGCAGCACAATTTATAGTAGCTAAATCTTGGAAGCAGTCCAAATAGCTATCAACTAATGAACAGTGTCTTCATTGCTTTTCCCATTGCTCAGACAAAATACTCAACACCTAAAATTAAAGTAGGAAATTTTTATTTAGCTAACAATTTGTAGAAATTTCAGTCCATAATCAGCTGGTTCTAAGGCAGGATAGTTTGGCCAAGAACAGTTCATGGAACCCACAAGCAAGCAAAAGCAACAACAAAGAGATAAGACTCTTTCTGTTTCTTATATTATATGGAGACAATCTTTTCTAGAGCAGGAGTAGCACTCAAACCCTTAATCCTAGCCAGAACTATGCCAAACCAATTAGTGGACTGATTTACTAATCACATGTGTTTAATCCTAGCATCCCACACTCTAGATTCAGCCAGCTCTGAAAATTCCTATGACCACATGAGGCTTTGGGGGAACATCTAAACACAAACCATAACAAATAAAGATTTTTTTAATAGAGTGGAATATTACTCAGTCATAAACAAGGATATAAACTTGAGACATGTATAGCTAAATGCATGGACCTTAAAACCATACTTTTAAGTGAAATAAGTCAGACACACATGTATAAATATCACATTGTCTCTCTGGTGAGAGAAAACAAAAATTTAAGTAAGAAGCAAAATGTATAATAGATATGTGAAGTAGGAAGGGATTATTCAAAAGGAAAGAGGAACTAGAGAAGAGGAAAGGGAATAGGGGAAAAGCAAAAATGAGAAAACAAGGGTAAAATGAAAACAAAACTTTGTAATCAAGGAGGAGAAAAGAAGTTAAAGGGAGAGAAGAGGAATGGGAAAAAAGAGAAATCAAAATATATCATGTACAAATACAAATTCCCCATGGTAAACATGATAATTATGTATATCTAAGTCATACCAATAAACTTAATAATAAAAATCATAAATATTAAAGCTAAAATGTATGGAAGATATTTGTCTATAGATAAGAATGCCCCAGGTTTCTGAACTTGAAGTCACTCACTCTGGAGAGTTCACTTCGCCACTGTTCTAAGTTCCCCCAAAGAGAGAATGTTCCTGAACATTCCAGGCCTTTCTCTCCTCCCTCACCACTTGGAGGTAGCATGAGTTAGATTAGTGATTCAGAGAGATGCACTAAGAAAGTGGGTTCTGCTCCCAGCCCCGCTTTCTCTGTGGGATCTGCCACAGGACATACACATTAGACGAGGCTTCCCTTGTCCTAAATTTTGCAGCTGTCTGGTTGCCCACCTGACTGGGGTAGCACAATAAGTTTCTAAATCTGGATTAAGTATGTGCTGGGCCGTGATGCCAACATATTTAAACTCTGATGTCAAATTTACCTTGTATTAATTTATAAGGGAAGAGTACTTTTATTCCTCTGCTTGTTTTTTCTTGGTTCACAACCAAGAAATTAGTCTCTTTGTATCCTAACATCAAAGCCACATTGGCAGGGTTAGGGATTAGCATGTAAGCTCCCCAGCTCTGGCTGTGATGTCCAATGAGCAAGTTTCATACCTCAGTCATTTCAGGACAGCTTCCTTATCAGAACCCCCTACAGGTGTTCCCACCACACCCTGTGTCCTATAACCTCACTCTGAAAATGTAAGACTTCCTAACAACCCATGATTTTCCCAAACTGATTCTGGTTTTCTTGAAGATATATTTATCATGATTTGGCTATGGATATGTCTTGAGATTAATGAAATAATGTTTATAGAACCAACTTAATAGGAACCTGGGTAATGATCAGACTAAGGAAATCAACATAAATGCCTCATCATAAGTTAGGTTATGAATCTACATTTTGTCAACAGTGTGCTTATTCTTCATTTTCTCTGGATTATTTTGTCAATTCTAAAATGTTTTGTTTTATCTTATAGTCCTGTATGTAGCCTCTTTAAAGCTATCATTACATTTGAAATTCATCTGGATATGAGATCAGAATATTTACCTTATTATTAATGCAAATTTCAGTTAATCATTGGTTAAGAAGAGAATTGTATTCAGTTCTATTATTTCTGTAATTTAATACCTGTAATATAATTTGGAATGAACAAACAAATGGGGTTTTTCTATGTTCAAATGAAATATTTTTAAATTTGGGTATTATGATTTTGCTTGTTGAAACGGATACCTTTCCTGGTCATTGTGGAAATAGAAGGAAGAAAATATTAGTGGAAATTAAAAACTAAAATAATCACATTTCTTCATTAAGAATCATATCCACTGATACAAATTAAGCAAAGAGCAAAAGTACAATAACAAAGTATAAATAAAGGATGCTTAAAGAACAGAAAAATTAAAATATCCTTGATGTAGTAATATTGTTTTCCTCTTATGGCGTCTGAAGCAGAGCAAGGCTAATTTATGTTATGCATTTGGAGGACCAAAGGCTCAAAGGATCAAGGGATCAAGGAATGTTTTAAAGTAAGCTCCTCCTTCATTTGGAGACTGAACTTCTCAACATTGTTTTCTGAGTCAAGCTAATAGATACCCTTCAGTTGGAGGTTGTGTGCACATTTCAGATACTCGTATGTCTTTATAGTCGCTGGATAAGGGTTGGATTCCAAATGTTCTTATTTTTTATTATTATCAATCAGCCAACAAATACACACAAAAAACACCCTTAGATATAGGAATATGCTGAATCTTGAAGAAAATTTAAAAAATGGTCTCTTTTTTTCAGTTCTTGCTATCTCAAAGTTTCTCACTAGGTCGAACACAAGAACAGGTGTTTTGATATTTCTTTTGTCTATTTTGTGCCACAATACATGTCCTTTACAGAAGCCCTAACTCCAGTCAAGATTATTGTCTTGACTTTTCTGTGCTTGGGTTTAGGCTCAGATACTGAAGGAGACCTCACAAGCACAGTGACTTAAAACTGATCAGAATTTATTCCTCTCCCAAACAATAGTTCAGAGTAGGTATTTTAGATGGGTGTGGTGGCTCTGCTCCATAAAATCACTCAGGGGCTCATCTTCTTTCATGTTGTGCTTCTACCATCCACTATGATGTTGTCTTCTTTGTTAGCATCAAAGACTGGATAAGGCTACATATGTGTTCTGGTCTTTGGAAAGTAGAGATTCAGTCTATATGTGCAAATTCATTTTATTTAAGCTTAACAGACACAATAGTATTTGTCAATATCCATTTCTTTTCTATTCTGAGCACACAGAGGATCATTCTTTTTCACTCCTACAGTTCTGCATGGCCATAACATGAGGTTTGAGCCAATGGAGTATGAGTCACTCCTGTGATAAAGTTTTAATTGCTGGTGGATGACTTTCCAGCCCTTATTCTCTTGCTATGGGGAGCCTAAATCACATGTTGATGTACAACAAGATAGAAGACTGTAGGAATCTAGGACAATCACATAGAAAAGAGCTACCTCAGAGAGTAATTAGGTCTTGCAGCAGACTTTTGTAGGCAAAAAGTACAATTTTACTGTTTATTTGATAATACAACGTATCCTATTCTATTGCAACAAATGATGTGAAAGTTGTGTATTTTTTTTTCTGTTTTCTACCTGGTAAAAATTTGATGGATTCACCTGGTGAGAGGTCTAGCTGGGCAGTTTACATCCCACCATAATGGACACAGAGGAGGTAAATTATTGGGGTTTGGATATTAACAGTCTGCCTCACTTTGTTGTTCAGCATTGTACCTGATTGCAATGCCCTCCCTTTTATCCTCCAAAGCACAGCTTTCTGAAACTCCTCGGTTTTGATTTACCACTCTTCTAAGTTCTGATTCTCCAATATTTATAGTCACATTTTGAATGCAATCTATTCAAAAGGCTAAGAACTCCCTGCCCAATACAGGCATTGTGTTAGATGTTGGGTAAATAGTGATGACATGATTTCCAGCCTCCTCACCTTATGGCTTCCATCTAACTTGCACAATGCCCTATTGAGATTACCTGGTTAATGAATAATCCCTGATATAATATACAAATGTCAGTAATATGTCATCACATAATTCAATATTAAATGGTAGAACACTATCGACATATAAAAGAAGGAAGATAATCTGAAGGTACCTTTATGAGGACAGTGATTATATTTGTCTCAGATCCTGCCTTATTCCCAGTGCCAATCATTGGGCCTGGCATAAAGCAGGTGCTTCATGAATTTTTTGTTGGACTGAAGAAGCTCAGATTATCCAAAGAAGTACCCAGGAAAGATCTGAATGGGCAAGAATGGAAAATTTTCAAGGATAAGAGATGTGAGATAGGGGTTTGGGGTTTGGGAATAGTGCATCTTTAAGATTTTGGGACACAACTGTGGGTGAGTACAAAGGAGAGATCACATTCTCAGAAGTCACTCATAGATTTTCAGGTCTTTATGTGCTAGAAAATGATAAATGTAAGCTACTCTATGAAAAATGTCCCATAAAAAGACTAAACTGGTTTGTCATGTAGAGTTGCATATAAATATTACAAAATAGTACAAAAAGAAGACTAAGTGAGCACTACAGTGACAGACTAGAAGGATTGAGGATGGTGAATCTGGAGAGAAAGGACAGGATCAAGAGGAGGTGATGATACAAAATAAAGGCTAAGGGGAAAATGAATCAGAATACAGCACTTTTGGAATCAAGTCTGGCATTCTGGATTGAGAGTTGTACCAGTACAGAGGTAAATGTACTTTCCAGGAGAAACCTGTGATGAATTTAATTGGGGGCCATGTGGGAGGAGGTCCATGTTGGGATGTTGATCAGGCAGCTGAGACCTAGAGAGAAGGTGTTCCCATAATGATGATGTAGCCCTGGAAGCTAGATTTTGTGGACAAATGAGACCTAAACAGACCTCTGCTAAACTTTAATGTTTTCTAGCATAGGCAAATTAAATACGATCAGTCCTCAGGACAGCTGCCAAGTGTCTTTTCCTCTTGTGCACTCTCACCTTGTTGGGGGAGCCCCTGGCCCATCTGTAGATGCCAGTGTGTAATAATGCAGAGGAAGATGCTAGACCATCCAGAGGTACAGACACAAGAAGTAGCAGAAAGAATGCATCCCATGAAAAAAAAAAATGGCATGGCTGGGAAGTACAGAGCCCCAAGCAGAAGCATGTGGGCAACTAGTATAGAGTTAAGAAGTAAAAACATTATGCATATGCATGTCTGTGTGTACATGTGTATATGGCCAATTAATTGCATACTGACTCACGAAAGAGAAGAAAGTATGTTTCATCCACCAGTCCTGGTGTAAATCAACTTATTGTTTATTTATTCAACAGGACTTAACGACTACTATTTAAGTGTCAGACACTGGAAAGACCCAGGCCGAGCAGAGTCTCCACCTTCACAGAAGCCATATGTTAGAGAAATTACACACACATTCATTAATTCTCTCAAATTATGCTAAGTATAAAACAGAGAAAGATGTGATTTTAATTCTATCAACCTTATTTCCCCAAAGTGTGTTTAAGTGGAGCTCCACAAGGGCAACAAGGTATGGAGATCAGCTCATGCTGTGACAATAACTCATTTGAGAAGATACTGAGGAGGGAGCCTGACAATGACTAATAAAGGTCTAGACCCATTTCCACCTCAACTGCCACCCACAGGCCTGGCAGTTAGTTCAAAAGACAAACTCAACACAAGGAAATGTCTAGCGTCAGCTTCGGAGGCCCAGAATTTTCTATCCAGCATTCTATTTTGTTTCCAGTGTCACTCTGGAGCTTTGTCTTTGGGTCTAAGAAACAAGAGAAGGAGTAATGGAAGAAAATGTTGCAAGAGGATCTCAAGAAGAGATTGGTAATAGTGGAAGTTTGGGGTAAGATCAAAATGATCATATATGTGCAAACTGGTTTTGACTAAATTTTTATTTTCTCCATTTTTTTCCCTCTCCACTGGATCAAATATCTATTGAGCAGGAGAGTTAGGAGTAATTCTGTAGAAGCTTCGTTCTACAGATACTTCAGCAGAGATGCCAATGCATGCAGGGATCCATGGTCTCAAGTTACAGTTGCAGTACTGAGATCATCCTGTTGGATAGTTTTTGCTTTATGGTACATTTATGATTTTAACACACGTTCCTTCTACATAGAATGCATGTGGTAACCTGGTGTGATGAAAGATATTCATACTACAAATCCCAGGTCAAATGATACCTAGAATAGGTCCTACTAATAGGCAGTATTTTTTCCTAAAACATACAATTTCAGCTTAGCATTCGCTCGGCACCAGCTTGATATTCATCCCCAGCTTTAATCTTTCAAATCCAGTTTTTCATCACAGAATTCCTTCTGCTTTGTGAGGACATCCAATACAGGTAGGGAGAATATCTGGCAGGGCTGGTGGAGAGAGTGATTTGGAAGGGTATCAGGAAAAGAATCCATCTGGATGTCTTATTTATAGATACTTTTGTAAGGGAAGAGACAGTCTGAAGAGAAACAGTGCCTCATATTTTAATCATCTGGGAGGATAGGTGAATAGCTGTGAGTGCACAGAAAGTTAAACGCTCAGGAATATACATCACAGAACTTAGTTTTATACTTATATGGTTTAATATTATATATCATAAAATGAAAAACCGTATCAGATGCCCAAGAAATCTTTAAGTAATAACATAATATAGTAGCTACATTGTTGTAAAAGATTTAAAACTATTGAAAGTTGACCTTTCTGTACGAAGTTAATAGTGTTTTAAACAAATGTCATTTCAGCCTAACTGTAATTGAGCTGGAAAACATCTGTTGATATGAAAGAAACTTTAAAAAAATTTTTTTTTAAAAATCTTACAGCATAGTCTTTGATTTCAACAGCACATAATATGTTAGAGAGATTCAAATAAAATCATAACAGATTTCAGAGAACTGATTTGGGTTTAAGGTAACTGGGCAAAATATCTTGGAAGAGGTAGCATTTGAACTGGGATTTGTAGTGTGAATATCTTTCATCACACCAGGTTACCACATGCATTCTATGTAGAAGGAACGTGTGTTAAAATCATAAATGTACCATAAACCAAAAACTTGAGTACCTGAGTTTGGCAAATGCATAAGCTGAGATATGAAAGAAGTATGGACTTACACCATAGAGTTTTGGTGGGACTTGGGCCAGGTTCAGGAACCTGAATTCACACACTTGGAAGTCAAGACAGAGAGGAAAATTAAAGGTAAAAATAAGACATCTTCAGTGATGGAGGAAAATGTAAGAACCATAAATGAAAGAACTACCCAAAAAACCCACACCCTGCTCTGAGAACTGAGGAAGAGGAAAAACAAGAAACTTGAGATAGTTGCTAAAATAATACACTTTAAACATTTTTCCACAAAATAAGTAGATGATGGCTATATTAATGAACTTGATTTAATCTTTTTATAATATACACATGTATCAAAACATCACATTGCAAACCATAAATACACAAAGTTATTATCTGTCCATTCAAATTCAAACTGATTGACTGAAATTTTGATGATTAAGTAAAGATAAAAGTGTTAATGTCTCATAACAAGAATTTTCTAGCGTTTGCTCATATCCCGAGATTCACTTCCCAAAGACAACAGAAATGTGAACAAATAATTTTAAGGTTAATTTAGCTTTAACATAAACTTGAAGAGTTCATTCATATGTGACTCAGAGGTAGGCACACAGAAATTTTATTCTGTATGCAACTCCTTAGTTTCCTACATTCTCAAACAGGATATCTTGTTAAAAAGAAAAACCTTGCTGAACTGCCTGTAATAACAGTCTCAATAATTCTGCAGGCTCCAGCTTGGAAGCTTTGTCATAGGTCCTGCAGCTGTCTACCTACTTAGCCTCCCCCAGTTTCATGGAATTTTGTGAAGATAAATAAAGCAAGAGAGTACATGTAAAAATATTTTGTCTATAAAAAGTTGCCATGTGAATATTATAGGTCTATAAAAACTGCTGTGCAGTTATTATAACCTATCAGAATAATCTGTGGTTGTTTTGTTGTTTATAATTTGTTTGCAACCAAGTTACAAAAACTTAAAGCATTTTTATATGGTCTATCATTCTGAAGAGCTTTTATATACATTGATGAAGGAAGTAGTGCTAAAGACGACACTTTAAACCAAACAGGATGTACTAGTAATAACGATGCCTGCCAAGGTGACGGTCCTAACATTGAAGATGGACCTACAGTTACAGCTCTGGAGAATGTCCAGGGAATAAACTATCATTTCCTGCTTCTGGGACATAGTAAATGCAGGAGAGTGCTTCTGTCAAAGTGGGTTGTTTAGCGCACATGTTCTTACCTTGGCTTTGAGAAAGAGGCTATCTGTTCACAAACAAGTATCCATCGACCCGGTACCTGTTGACTTCAAAAGTATGCCACACTTAGTTCTTTCATTTGAAGGAAGAGGTGTGGAAATTGGGAAATAATCTCTTCCTTTTCCTCAATCATTTTCTTTATGTTTGTAGTACATAATATTTATGTTCCTTGTGTAGAGCTGGTACATGTGCATAACACATCTCAATTCCTGTTTTAGCCCCTTTCTCTCCCCTCTCTCCCTGTCCCCCTATCTTTTGGTCCCCTTCCCCTTTGAAAAAGATCTATCACCCTACTGTTGGTGACCACTACAAAGCGGCTCTGAGCAGGATTTAAGTTTTACTAATTGGCTTTCTATGTTTATCTGTGAGTCTGTCCTAGGCCTCGGCCCCTTGCCTGCAATGGGAGCTGATTCATAGTAAGTGAATCTCTATGAATCACTGATCCTAACTGAGATCTGTAGCAATCTGTGAGGCCAGAGATACCTCAAAGGGCAAGATAAGGCCACAGCTGAAGACGCCTTGGCTCCTCCACTAATTAAGTAAATGGAGACAGCAGTTAAAGGAAGTTCACTCCTATAGTCTCAATCCTACCATAAATGTTATCTTGGAGATAAGATGTTTCTCCTAAATTGGCATAATTTCCCACTTGGAGAAGTCCTTGAAGCAACTCCCAAGGTCCTGCTCATTTCAACACAAGGTCCTGTGCTTTTCTCAGTTTTCTCACCTTTGTCCATGGTCCTAATAAAGTGGGCTAATCCAGAGAAGTCTTAGTCTTAGCCCTAAAAGTCGTGAGCTCACCTAAAGGGTTTTGACCCTCCTGTAGCCCCTAAAACATCATACAATTGTCTCTTTTTATTTAACCTCCACCATACACTTGTTTGGAAGACCAGTGATCTAGGTCAGGACCCGATACCCTACTTCCTATTACCTATCATCTTTATTTATACTTTGGATTTCCCCTATAGAGAAGCCATGAAATACGTAAGCTTGTAGGCCTAATTTATTTCAAATGATGAATAACACTACCAACTCCTATCACACTTCATATCACATGACAGGTTAGAATATCTGGAAAAAAAGAATAAAGATATGCTCAGTTTAGAAACACTGATTGCTATTCCAGAGTACATTCAAATTGCTTGATTTTTCATAGTTGTAATTGGATAGACTTTTTTCATGTTCTTGGGATTCTTGAAATTGTTCACTAGTTTATAATGGCATTAATGGGACTTCACAAAACTCAGATTGAGTGTGGTTTGAGTGGTACCACAGTAAGGGCATTTCATAGCTTCCTCTCTCATTCTGCTATTAAAGCTAGTTGATGAATGTTTGCTCCATGATATTATAAGGTTCTATATTGTATTAATTCTCTCAGCATCCTTATGACAAAGTTAACATCCATATTCTATAAATAAAGCTAAAACATGATCAATATTTTCTAAATGAACTAATAAAATCCAAGTATATATCATATATACTATTACAAATTATATCTAGATATTTCCCCAAAGCGTAAAACATTCATTGTGGTGCTTCTGAAAGGTGATTAGATTATGAGCTGGGTATAGCTGGCTTGTCCTTGGAGTCAAATTCTAGTCTGAAGAAGTCTGTCACCGGGGCTGTGGGCTGGAAGGATTTATTACTGTACCTGGCTCCTCCCTGAACTTTCTACTTCATCATCACCTTGCCAGGAGCAGCCTTACTTTGCCAGACTCTTCCACCATGATACTTCCCTCAGGAGCCACCAACAATGCAAGGACTGAAACTCCTAAAGTGTGAGCCAAATAAAGCTCTCCTCCAGCTGTGGATGTCGGGTATTGTGTCTGAGCAACAAGGAGAGTGATTTAAGCATATACTAAGAGAAATCCCTTTATTTTTCCATAACAGAACTCAGTTCTTATGTTGCACTTCTGTTGGTGACAGAAAACTTAATCTTATCACATCAAGGTAAGTCCTTTTCTTCTTATTTTTCTTAGCGTTGCCTGGTTGATTGGCCACTCTACCATTTTCTTCCTCTCAATTCTTCACTTACCCATAGGGACAATATAAGTCCTCGGAAGTTTACTTAGGTGGGAAACAGGGGACAAGTTCCATGTGATCACTAGATCTGTCCAACTTTACTTACAATAACAAACACAATCTCTAGTACTTTTTGCCTATATCCATCAGTGGCTATAGATATGAATTCCCTTTTGATTTTTGTGGATTGGGCTAATTAACTTAATTGATGTACCATGATGACTCCAATCCTAAGGTTTTTACAGATCAACTTCAAGACTCTCAGTCTCTTACCCATTAATCAGTAGTGCTTACCTCAGGGTCATCCCTCTATCTGCCTCCTTCAGACATTACCACACATTGTTATCAGGGCCACTTTATACTGTGGTTTCTCTGACAGATTTTCAGTTTTCCTAGACCATTTCTGGACAACTAAACACCAGTTCTGTTTATGTTCAGCATCTCCCAATCTGATAACAATTTCTATGGACACTTCCTCCACCCCACCCAGGTGTCACACCAGTGAGAAAGGAAGTAACCCTAAGTGCCCTGAGGGACATTTACTTGTTTACCACCCTTGGGCTTCTACACATTTTCCTTGTTTTGTTTGTAGAATTCTATTTTATTTGAGGAATTACACTTTCTAGAGCTGCCTTTGAAAAGATCTAAAAACGATGTTCAGTCTTACAGACCACAGTTCTTTGAACCCAGATGATACTCTTAAAAATTATCTCCTATTCAAAGAAACCAAGACTTTTTTGGAGAATCACTAAATCTTGATCTAGGGCACCAAAATATGTAATGAGTCTGAAACATCTTGTAATATCAGATACAATGAAATTACCAAAAGACACTACAGCTATTTCAAAAGAGCTCAAGTGTCAAGCTAGGAAGGTTCCACAGGCCAAAGATGGGATGGGTTGAGCTTCAAAACAATAAAAAGTGGCAACTGATTCAAACCCACCAAATATGTTTAATTTTATGAATCAATAGTCATATTTTTAAAATAAAGTTGATTACCTTTTAAAGATGAAAGGAAATAAATTCACTATCTTCAAAATGAAATAGATATAAGGAAATAAACCTTTATCCTATAAATACTGTTTCACATGGAGTGCACAATTTGATAACCAACTAGCAAGTGAAAATACCTTTTTATAAAAATTTCCAGTTAACAAACACAAATAATGTTAGAAAATCACCACTTTGTGTCCCCAGTCAATTAATCTATTCAAGCTATGAGTTTCAATTGTTACTGACAGCAAGAAGAAAGGAAGGGAGAAAGGGAGGGAGGAAAGGGACATTGTATGCCTATTAGTGGAAAATCACTACCTACAGTTCTGTCAAAAGAATAAAAAGGAGCTCAGTTAAAGCCTCTAAGTCTGCTAATTTGTAGGATATACAAAGAAACAGAGGAAAGTATTGAACTATTGCATGAAACCTTCAAAATCTACAATATAGAAATCTCTTTGAGTCATATGTTCAAAATTCTTCAATTTACTAACTATATGAAAAAGAAATACTGTATACATTTTGGACTTAGAGGCTTGTAGTGTATCAAGTTAAAAACACATAGGACATACCTAAGACAAAATACCCTTACCTGATGAACTGTAAAGAAGAATGAGGAGGATTTCTTTGAAGTGAAACACTTTGAAATGATTTAAAGAAATTTTCAAAATATATATATTTCGTCAAATAATCAAAGTACAAAACAGTATTCATAGTAAGGTATCTTTCATGAAAGAAAGAAGAAGAAATAGGAGAATATTCTTTAGTATCATTTAGGGAGAAAACTCTGAATACCTGGCTAAGAATCAATGAGATTTTTTATAGTAGAAGTGGGAACTGGGAGTGAGGTAAAAAAGAGAAGTAAGACAATTTTCCCACTCATATATTTTTGTAATTAGCTATGCTAAAGTTTCTTATATTAAAGGGGAACCAAATGTGGATTCCAACCAATTACAACTGCACAACTAAATCATGAAGCAGCAGAGGGGAAGACTTACTTAAGTAACTTTAGAATATATTTTGTTGACCAGAGGCCTTATGGCTAAAATCCAAAAGAATTATACAAAATATCATACTTTAGTTTTTCCCACAAAGGGATGGGTAAGAAACTCAGAAGCTTGGCTCTTCTGCCACGTTAAACCCATCTGCATAGAATATCTCACCTCTGCTGCTACTCTGATTAGCACTGTTGCCAACCCTGAGCTGCCTGCAACTCTGCTACCTTGGAAGACGTGAACCAGTACAACAACAAGGAGGAATTCACAGAGGAAGCCACTATCAATGTGAGCAAGAACCAGCAGGATGGTGCGAAATGTTGTACTGTGACTTAAGCTGAGATATATGCAAGTGGTTTCTGATTGAATATTTGTTTAAATTTAGGGAAGTTAAAAGACTGAACAACTAAAACATAATCAGCCATTAGACAGTCAAGAGGATTTGGATTTGTGCTTTTTAAAGGATGCTATTAGTAATGGAATCAGGAAAACACAAACTGAATGGAAAATTGATAGACCTCTCCCACAAAGACCAAAACTTTAAAAGAGCACCCTAAAAAAGATTTTGTAGATGGATTGAGCCAGACACTTCTGAAGAACAATTTGAAAATATTTTGGGACTTTGGAGAGATTGAAAATACTGATCTTCCCATGGTTATAAAAATAAAGGAAAGAAGAGGATTTTTGTCCCACCACGTGTACCAGTGATGGCAAAACTATGGCGTGTATGTCATAGTGGGCACACAGAGCCCTCTCTGTTGGCATGAGAGCCAAGTTGTCTCAGCAGCCATCATCAGATAATGGTTGTTTTTTTCTAAACTAAAACCTGAGTACTCACATTTAATTTTGGCCTTGGTGCTTTTTGATAACAAGTAGGTTTTGGGTTTCAGTTTAGGCAATGAGTCTCTAAATATATCACTATCACTGATGTATACTGATAAAGAGCCAGTAAAGAAATTGCTAGAAAACAGATATCATCAAGTTGATTATAGGAAGTGTGAAATCAAAGTTGCATAACCCAAAGAAGTATTTAGGCAGCAACAACTCAGAGGAGGAAAAGGTGCTGTAGAGGGTGAAGGAGGTGATACTAGGGGTGGTGGCAGAAGTCAGAACCAAAGCTGGAACCAAGAATTTAATAACTACTACAATTATGAAAATTATCAAGGATACAGAAATTACAACAGGACCTAGAGTGGATGATCAAATCTGCATTGGCCATGTAAGATACAGTTATACTGGGTATAACTGGGAACTAAGGCTATGAACAGGAGGGATGTGCAGGTTACAGTGGCCAACAGAGCATGTACAGTAAAGCACTGAGAGGAGTGGAAAGAACCAAAATAATTACCAGTCACACTAAAGCAGGGGGCATTGGAGAAAATAAGAGATGCTAACAAAACCCATCTTACTGGATAACGACGAAGACTAGTCTCCTGTTGATCTAAGATGATTATTTTGTAAACCATTTCCCAGTGTATAAGACACTACTATGTCCAACTGGACATAGCCACCATGTAGTCACTTTGCTTTTACTTTGTTCTTCATATCTGAGTTATGACTCAGTGTGTGGTTGCATTTTTATAAAATTCATTTATATGACTTCTTGTTAAACCTAAATAAGTGCTCTTATAAAAAGATTTCTAAAATTATTTTCTGTATATTCTAAGATTAATAAATAGTAGAGACATGATATATGATACATGTGTGTATATATATATATAAATATATTCCTTTTATCATTGAAAATTTATAAAAAAAAACAGGGAAAGGCTGGAATGAATTCTGAGTATAAGATTGAGATTGTGATTACTAACATGAACTCATGTGATATACAGAGATTGATACAGGTGTGTGTGTATGTGTGGGCCTTTTCACCAGTAGGACACGGAGATGGAGATTATATATATATAAATTATATACATATATAATTTATTAAAATATGTACTATAAATATGTTCTCTATATAAAAGTACACAGCACATATAAAATATGGCATAAAATTACACAATGCATGATACACAATGTAATTGATATACATTATATATCAGAATTTTACACAGTATATCAAATTTATTATAAAATGCAATTGTATATTGTTGCAATTATAATATGCATACAATTTCATATGCAATGTGTATTTATTTACCATATATAATTTAATAAACATTGTATATAATCTCCATCTCTTAGCCTTGTATGTTCAAAAGGTACACCCACACATACACACCTTTATCAATCTCTCCAGCTTCTGTGTGTTCCTACTGATATTCACAATCTCAATCTTACATTTTAATTCATTCCAGTCTTCTTCTCACTTCCTTATTTGTAACTTTTCCAACAAACAGCCTCCAGTATTTATGAATATGTGCATCTATATATGCATATATATTCTATAGTGTATTTATTCAGTCCTACTGTACATGGAGAGTTATTTCAAAATATTATATTGTATTATAAATATTACATACCCATCTCCTAGCCTAGTCTGATGAAAAGGCCTAGAAGTAAAGACATCTTAGTAAAGCTTATCATATCTAGTACATAGATAGTGAATTTTAACAGGAATCCTTGGATAAATAACTGATTGCTATATAGAACCAGGACAAGGAAAGTGCCATGTGAGTTTGGATACATTGCACCAAAAAGTGAAAGAATTGCTTTAAAAACTCTTGTGGCTATTTCAGAAAGAGACAGGAGGAAACAAGGGTACCATTGGCCGTTTCTGGAATTTCTTAGGTAATAGGATAATTAATGAGTGCTCTGCTCTGGATGTGGGCTGTCTGTTACTTTTGTCATTGCTGAGATAAAATACCAGATAACCAGAGTTAAAGGAGGAAAGATTTATTTCAGCTCACAGCTTGTAGAAATTTCAGACCATAATTGGAAGGCTCCAAGGCAGGGTGGCATGGCAGACAGATATCACAGAAGAGAAACAGCTTACTGCAGGCAAAAGCCAGCAAAGCAGCAAAAGTAGCAAAAAAGCAGCAAGCGACGACAGCAAGTTCACTTTCTGTCCCTTATATTCGAGCCAGGATACATACTCTTTGGCTGGGTAGCCCTTACCCTCAAGGTGGGCCTTCCCATTATCCACATGCAGAATTTTGCCAAATCAACCAGTGAAATAATTTGGTAATCACACACCCTTAATCCCAGCATCACACACTCTAGACCCAGCCACCTTTGAAAAATCCCATTTATGACTGCATGAGGCTTTAAAGGAACATCTAGACACAAGCCACAACAAGTATTAAAGATCAAAAGTTATTTACAAATGATTAAGGAATCTAATGTCAAGGAAACGTAGTATCAATATTGTTTGTACCCTTACTAAAACAGCTTCAAAATAATTAGGAATAAAAAAATGTTAGAACTACAAGGAGAAATAAATTAGCTCACACTTATGGCCAGCACCTTTTGTTTAATAGGAACATATAAAAATTTGACAGTACCATCAACCAAATTAATCTGCTTGACATATATAAAACAATCCACTCAACCACTGTAGAACAAACATTTTCAAGTGCACACAGAATATTTACAAAATAAATTACATTTTCACCATAAAAGAAGTTTTAATAAATATAAAAGAATTCAAAGTCATATAGTATATGCTTTCTAACAACAATGAAATTAAAATAGGGATTAAATAGTTTAATAACTGAGAATATCTTAATAATTCTGACATATTTGAAGATTAGGATATTTTTAAAGAACTCACTGGTTAAAAGACAATTCAAGAGGTAATTAACAATGTATTTTGAACTGAACGAAAATAGAAACAATGTATGAAATGTTTAGATGTAATTAATGTAGGATGTGGATGGAAATTCACAACAAAAAATTTTGTATTTGAAAAGAGAAAAGATCTCCAGTAAAGGATTTAAGCTTCCACCACCAGAAACTAGAAAAAGAATAGCAAACAAAATAAAGCAATTAAATAGAACACTTTTGAAACTCAAAGTTGCTTCTTAGGGGTCAATAAACTTCATAAGCCCTTAAAATGATCAAGAAAAAAGCAAACAAAGTACTGATTTCAAGAATTATAAGAGTGATCTTACTATAGATTCCAAACATAATAAAAGAAAGAAAAAAGGAATATTATAAACAACATTATGTGTATAAGTTGAACAACTATATTTAAATGGATTAATTCTTTGAATAATACATACTCTCAAAACTCTGTGGGAATGAGATGGATAACCCAAACAAAACGATGGGGATGGGTGTGCTGTACTGGGATTTGAACTCAGGGCCTGAGCCTGCCACGCAGTCACTGTGTCGCTGAACTACATCCCCTGCATCCAAGGTCAGTCATGTCAAAAGCAAACCATTTTTCTTATGTTATCAATTTGCATTTGAAAAGTAAAGATTTTAAGCCATATAAAATGTGTTTTTAAAAATAGTTTTAAAGTCAAGTAATATTCTACTATTCAGGATATTTATATAAAAATAGATACACTTAGAAAATATGATGTTAAATGGAATAAATTAGACACACAACCTCATATACTGCTGGTACCTTTCATTCTAGTAAGGTGAAGAGCAAGATAAAACAGAAGAAAACAAGGAAATAGATCTTTTTAAAAAGGGGAAGAGAGGACCGGGGACTTAGCTCAGTGGCATAAGCACCTGCCTGGCAAGTGAGAGATCCTGAGTTCAACCCTTGGTACAAAAAAAAAAAAAAAAAAGGAAGAGACCCAGAAGAAGAAGGGTGAGGGCAGAAGGGGAAGTAAAGCAATTTAAGATGTGTCACTATGTGTACCAAATACCAACAATAAATGCAAACATTACATGTCATAAACATGAATAAAAATAATATGAATGAAAATGGAGAAAGAGGAGTTAAAAATGGAAGGAGAGAGGATGATTAGTGGGAAGGGGGAGGTACTTACAATAGAATCAAGGTGTACCTGCATCTATTCCCTAAGATGAATGTAAACTCGATATACCATAAACATATAATAATAAAAGGAGAAACATTAAACGTTTAAATATAATATAGAGATAAATCTGATGGAAAAGTTATAGATGGGTTATGTCCTAAAAACTTAGGCAAATTTCTTAGAAATAACACTAGAAATATGATATAAAAGTAAAAAGTTGATAAATTGAACTTCAACAAAATTGTGAATTTATGCTTTTCAAAAACATGAGGATTAAAAAGATAAAAAATTACAATTTCAGTATTTCTTAGAGGATCTAGAGAATTAAGACTCAATAAGAAAACTGGTATCCAATAAAATATTAAAATGTTTCAATAGGCAGTTGACCAACAAAAACCTAAGGATGGCAAATTATCACAAAAATGCTCAGCACCATTAGTTGCGAAATAAACACAAATTAAAGCTGCAACAAAGGACCAACTCATACCTGCTAGAGTATCTAAATTTTAAAATTTAACCACACTGATAAAAATCTAGAGCAACTGATACTGCATACAATGCTGATGAGAAATGTGAAATTGTTTGTATATCTTAGAAAACAATTTGGTAGTTTTTAACAATATATGTGATTCAAAGATTCCATTCCTAAATATCTACTTAAAAGGCATCAAAACATATGCCCTCACAAAACAGTTATACACAAATGTTCATAGTTTTGTTGAAAATATTATGCTCAACAAAATCCAAATACCCATAGATATGTGAATAAACAAATTGTTATTGTCAAATAATAGCAACAGAAAGAAATAAGAAGGCACAGATTAAGAGCGCGAGTAAATCTCAACATCATTGTTCTGAGTGAAAGAAGCCAAAGAGAAAGATTAATATACGTAATGCTATTCAATTCATATGAAATTTGAGAAGGCGCAAACTAACAGTTTCAGAAAACATGTTAACAGTTGGTTAAGATGTGAGAGTGGTAAAGTATGGAAAGAAAAGCTTGCCATGAGACATGAGAAGACTTCTAAACATCACAAATCTATATATTATCTTGACTATGATGATGGTTACACAGGTTTATAAACATATTCAAAATTCCAAATAGTCACTTTATAAATGTATATCTTATTTATCTCAATTTTGGCTCAGAAAAGCTACAACATATGATAATATAACATTGTAATCACATTAACTAAAACGATATTGTACTGATAACAAATAATTGTTTTGTTAAAATGAAACAAAGTATTCTAATAAAATTATTTGTCTTTATTCTTTGGATAGTCTAATATTCATAAAATATCAATATATTGAACATATACAAATTAAAAATAATTATATATGCAATATATTTTGGCACATTGAAAGATACTTTATGAATGAACAATATGATATTTAAAAACCTGTAATTACAGCAATCCATTCATCTGGTCTGATAATTTTCTAGTTATGAATTAATAAACATTCAGTTTTGCTGAGGAGATATAGCAGTAATATTCCTGTAAAATATTTAACACTGAGAAGCATAACTTTACAATGTGTTCTTTAATGTGAATTGATTGTTAAATATACTCTTGGAACCTGCAAGAAGTTGACATACAAGCAGAGATATTTCACCTTTCATAGTTATCCACCAAAACCAAGACTTTATTTTTTTAACTTACTATTGATGAGGCTTTTTTGTTTTTGGTAGTAGGTAGATGTAAAGATCAATTTTTACAATTCTGTCCCAGTTGGTATGGCAAAATTCAAATAATTAACCTACAGTATAATGTAGTGTATTTTTCATTACACTTAAAATGGCATAAGAACCTGCAATCTTTATAAGTGACTTTGTAAGTAAAAGTTGAACTGCAAGAGAAGAAGCAGTATCATTAAAATATCTAAAATAACACAACAAAACCTAATCCTCTCTCTCTCTCTCTCTCTCTCTCTCTCTCTCTCTCTCTCTCTCTCTCTCACACACACACACACACACACACACACACACACACACTATGAAATGAGGCCAAACAAAATTAGTGTCTGCAGAGTCAAAAGGAGGAGATGAAGTGTTCAACATTAGAATGTTGGAGACTGAGTGGGGTGTGGAAACTGGCACAGCTGTTGATTCAGTTAAACATGAGTCTCAGTAATGTGAATGGGACTTTATGTAGTCAATGCTAGGGACCACAAATTTTTTGTGGAATCAAACACCAAATCTAGAACCAGAAGACATCTTGAAGAGAGGGCAGCCTAGTGTAGAGAAATAGACCAAACAGAATTAAAGTCTAAAAACCTTCAATATACTCATGTGAGTCATGATTTTCATTATAGACAGATCTATACAGAAGAACATATAAGAAATTTAGATGTAAATGAATGTGAGTATAAATGCACATATATGAATTTACATGTGTGAATGCACATACCTATAAACATACACAGAATCATTGATTGTTTTTATTAAGCATACACCTGAGAACAAGAGCCTAAAAGAAATGAATATATCTAGTACCCAAATAATATTTTTATTGTTTTTCCCTCTAGTCTATTCTTAGTCTTGAAGGAAGGCACAAAATGAGTTGGGACTATTTTCTTGTGCTGGAAAGCAAAAAAAGTACTAAAAAAATTGTAGGTCTCTCGGAAGGACACAGAACACAACCTGAAGGCAATCACACTGCCCAAAACAGAGATTAGTTGAATATCAAAAGAAATATTATAGTAGCTCATTGAATATTGTGTAGAAATACACATATCCATACTATATGGTTTAGATTGTAAATGTCCCAAGAAAGTCTCAGGTATTTGGAAAATAATTAGGTCATGAAGACATTGTACTCATCAGTGAACTCATCTATTGATAAATTCAGTAGCTGAATGTGTCAGTAATAGATGGATTAATTGATTAGAGATCTGTCACTAGGGGCATGACCTGGAAAACTAAACTCTTGTCGCTGCCTCTTTCTCTCTGTGCTTCCTCCCATGAGTTGAGCAGCTTTCTTTTGATGTGCCATTTTATCCTAATGTTTCCACCTTGGAGTCATCCAACCATGACTGATGTGAGCCAAAATAAAACTCTCCTCTGGGTTTCAGGTGTTATGTATTTTGTTTCATTGACAGGAAAGTGATTACTACACAAATTGGTACCAGCAAAGTGGGGTCATTGTTGTTAATGTATCTCACCATATAGTTTAGAAGTCCTCAGAATAGGCTTATTAGTGAAATTTGTAAAGGTTTGGAGATGTCAGCTACAGAAGCCTTAGAATGCAGCATGCAGAGGCTGATGGATGATTCTGGTTAGAGATCAGGAAACCAGAATGCTCACAGGAATGCAGACAATAAAAGACTCAGACAGTTTCAGTTGGAAACAATAACTTCACTGGCAGTTGGATTAGAGGTCTTGTGTGTTATATACTCAGGCAGAAAATTTGTCTTAATTTTGCCCATGTCCTGAGATTTTTGTAGGAGACTGAGATTAATGAGAGTAGATTTATTAATCGAGCAAAGAAAACTTCAAAGCAGCCCAGTGTTCAGGCTATAGTATGTGTACTCCTGGCTACTTTTATCCAGATCTATAGTAAAAAATCAAGAACAAAAAGCAGATGTGAAAATTTTTCAACTTCATCAGAAAAGAAATGCCTACAAAGGTAAGTTTAATGGAGGACAAGTTTACTGAAAAGATTGGCAAAAGAAAGAAGCCAAGTACATTGCAACAGAACAATAGAAAAGATGATCAAAATGTTATCTCAGGAATCAGCAAGACTCCACCTTGCTTGAGAAGAGTTGCCTAGGGAATTTTTTTCCCTAGGATTGTTTTTCACAGTATTTAGTCATCCAGGCACTGAGAAGCCATAATACAAGGGGGCCTAGTTACTGCCCAAAGCAGGCAGCAATCTTTGGCACCATCCACGTGGCAGTAGTGGCTTTACAGGCATGAAAAATACAAGAGGAAAGCTTGGCAGGCTAAACACTGTTCACCTGAAAGGATAATGTGTGAAGCTGAATCAGCAGTGGAGGTCCCAGGAATTTGAAGATGACAGACACATGAATCATCTGTGAAGGCAGCTTCAGACACTGAAGTGACTGAGTTCAAATGAGAGGCCATCTGTACTGTAAACATCAAGTTATAGGAGCAGAGTTACCCAGAACCTTTGGAGCTCCTATCTCCTGACTACTAATACCCCAGTGCTGCACATATAGCAAAAGGATTTAATGTTCGCCTGCCATATTTTAGAACTGCTTTCTACTGATTTCTTTACATTCCCTTACTTTTCCCTTTTGGACTGGATTTTAAACCTGTAACATTGTTGGAAATATTTAGCTTGCTTTTTTGGTTTTTATAGTGGTTCACAGCTAAGATTTTGCTTTAATGGGACTGAAGAAACTTTGGACTTGGAATTTTCAAAATGCTGGAATTGTTAAGAATTTGACAACTTTTAAAGATGGATTAGATATATTTTATATAATGAAATGAACATAAGTCTTTCAGAAGCTTTTATGGTTTGTGTTTAAATGTCCCCTCAAAGCCTCATGCAGTCATGGGGGGAAGTGGGCCTTTCAAAGTCAGGTGAGTCTAGTGTTTGTGACTGGCACTGTGATTGGCAGTGTGAGTACTGCACCTACCCAGGAGGAAGGGAGCTGGCATACAATGTAAGGGAGGGAATGAGGTGTACCTTCCCCTTTTTCACCATGTTTGCTCTTGTTGCTGGCAGCTGCCGTGAATGGCTCCCCTCAGCCACACCACCCTGTTCCAGAATGGCAGTGGATGCCACATAAGGTTTCAGAATGGCAGAAGCTGCACCAGGTACCAGAATGGTGGCAGCATAGCAAATTTGTTCCTCACAATCAAGTTCAGAGTGCTCAGTGAAACAGGCACTTGATCCCTAAGCCAAGAGAAAGGAAAGGCTGGCTACTGCTCCATCTGGCAGTGTACCTCGGCATCATCCATGTGGCAGTAGTTTTAGGCACATGCAGAATACCAGAATTCTGAGGTTAAGGCAGCTTCCTTCTTGGTTTCAGAAGGCCTGGGAGGCCAGGCAGTGTGCCCCTGAGATGACAGTGTGTAAAACCATGAGTGTGAAGCCAAATGTGCAGTGGAGATCCCAGAAGTTTGGAAAATCCAGTAGCATAAATTGTCTAAGGAATCCTGCAAGGGAGAGAAGCCAGCCCAAGAGAGAAACCTTTGGAGTTATAACCACCAAAAGTGCCATAGGGGTGGAGTCACTCAAACCTTTTGGAGTGCACAACCAGAGTGCTTCAGATGTTGAATGTGGCACTCTAGGACTTAATGTTTGCCCTGCTGGATTTTGGACTTCCTTTGGTTTCATTCCTTTGTATCCCCATTTGTACCATTTGGAATGGTAATGTTTATCTTGTACCACTGAATGTTGGCAGTGTTTAACTTTGTTTTCACTTGTACAGAGGGTTACAACTAACAGTTTGCCTTAGACTTCAGAGGATAATTGGGACTTGAACTTTTCAGCAATGCTGAAACTGTTAAGATTTTGGCAACTCTTGGATATGGACTAAATGTCTTTTGCACAAAGGATGTGTATGAGTCTTTGGGACTAGGAGTGGAATATTATGGTTTGTGTTTAAATGTCCCCCCAAAGCCTCATGCAGTCATGGGGGGGGTAGGCTTTTTGAAGGTGGTTGAATATAGCATTTGTGATTTGTTTGTTGCCTAGTGCCGTGATTGGCGGTATGAGTGCTGTACCCTCCCAGGGGCAGGTAGCCAGCATACAATATAAGAGACGGAATGAGGTGTGTCTTCCCCTTTTTTTTTTACCCTGTCCACTCTTGCACTCTTGTCACTTGCAGCTGCCACAAATTGTGGCCCCTTAGCCACACCACCCTGCCTTATAGCCAATTGAGTATGGACTGAGATCGCCTAAAGCTAACATAAATAAACCTTTCTTTACTTCATTTTGGGTGCCAGGTATTTTGTCTCAGCAGTGAGAGAAAGGTAACTAAGACAGAGGCCAAAGTGGAGTGTTACATTCTGTCTGCTCCTGTCTAGATGCTCCCCATGCCTCATGCAGTTATAGGTGGGTCTTTTTCAGAGGTGGCTAAATCTATAGTGTGTGATTGATTTATGGTGCAATCCCAGGATTAAGGGTGGGTGATTACTAAATCAGCCCACTGATTGGTTTGGTATCATCCTGATTCTGATAGCCTGGATACACTACAAGTGACAGAGAGAAGCTTGTCTCCTCTCTTACTTGTTTTGCTGCATCCTGCCCACCATGAACTGTTTCTCCTCTGTGATGCCTGTCTGCCAAGTCACCCTACCTTGAAGCCAGCGGATGATGGAATGAAACTCTACAAACAGCTAAATAATCTTTCCTCCTTTAACTTTGGGAGTCAGGTATTTTGTCCCAACAATGAGAAAAGTAACCAAGACACATACTTCAGATGTTAAATGTCCTCCAAAGCTCATGTTTGGAAGGTGATTGGATCACTGAAGCACTGTACACATCAGTGTGTGCATACACTGATAAATTCAGTAGCTCAATGTGCTGGTAAGCAATGAGGCCTGCTAAAGTTTAGTCACTAGAAGCATTACCTGGAAAAGTACACAAGAGTGCCTGGTTCCTCCTTTCTCTCTCTGCTTCCTTATTGCCAAGAGGTGAGCAGCTTTCTTCTGCCATGTCCTTCAACTCTGATGCTCCCCTGTTGAAGTCAGCCAGATGTGCACTGACCAGTGAGCATAAGTTTTGAATGTCATGTATTTTCTCCTAGCCAGTGGAAATGACAAATATATGTACTATTATAAAAAAACAGAAGTACTGAAGCTTGCATAACAGGATGTTAATATAATCTTAATTTGCCCCATTACATAATATTTATTAATTATAAATGTCCAATTTACAGTGGTCTAAAAAACATCACTTTAATTAAATGATTGAAATTAATGTTATAAATAATGGAATCACTGATTCTGTAATATTCCAGTCAATGATATATAGTCCAGATGAGGAAACAAATGCTAAGAATTTTCTACAGAAATACTAATGTATAATCTTTAAAACATTTGATGTCATGGAAATCAATAAAAACTAGTGAAGTATTCCAAATTGAAGAAGACTAAGCAGAAAGACGTGCCATCTAAAGGTAACACATGAGTGGAGTTTTCAGGTAGTAGAGCGAGTTACTCTGAAAGTTTGTTCCTTCTTAAAAGCAGTGGGGAGCTTGGTAGAAAAAACAAGCAAAATTATATTTTGAAATTAACTAAAAATGTGAACTAATCTGAAATTGATATAAGAAAAAGAGGTAAATATTAGTAAAAGATTAAGTTTTGTGGCATTTTAATTTGCTCTATTCTTGGTCTCTATTCTGCAGCACTGCAGAAGCATTCAAAACAGCAGCACTGCAAACAAAAACCTGTGAAAATCACCATCTTATCAGCCACTGGAAAAATCAGAATAGATTTGAATCTTTCAAAAAGCCTCTTCACAGAGAATTATTACTATTTGACCCATTTCTAAACTATAAAGAAAGCTCCACTCACAGGGATTCTTTTGCGTGACTTAGGTAACTCAGCAGGAAAAGTCCAGTCCTCAAGGCATTGGTTTAATATATTCTATGAAATTGTTTAACACAGCAGCTGCCCAGTGGAAGTAAAATAATGAGGCAATATCTTGAGATATGAAAAATGAATTAGAGAAGCACAATATAAGGAAATAAGAAAATACATGTTTTGGCTTGAATTATGCCCACCTAAAATTTATGTTTAAATTCTAGTTCTCAGTACCTATGATTATGACCCTATTTGAAAGATGAGCCTTTGAAGATGTAATGAAATTAAAATGACATCATAGTGCTTAAGAAGGACCTTAAATACAGTGACTGATGTCCTTAAATAGAAGAGGGAAATTTGGACACAAAGAGAAGAAACAGACCATGTTACAAAAGCAAAAACAAGAGTGATGTAAGCCCAGGCACAACAATGATTACTATTAACCATCAGATGCTAGGAAGAAACAGTGATCATTTCCTAGAGTCTTCAGGGGAACATCGGCCCTCCTGACAGTTTTATTTATGAGTATCAGTCTATAGAACTGTTGAAAGAATAAATTACATTATTTTAAGCAGAAATAAAGATATCACTTGTGGCAATTTGTTACAGCTGCCACAGGAAACTACTACAAGTGGTGATGCAGACAAGAAGCTGGACAGAAAAGATCTGGATAGAGAAATGTGTATAAGAAGCTTTGTAAAGCTGCAACATATTCCTGAATCAAGGTAAGCCACATGTCGGTGAAAGACTGAAATACCCAGGAAAGACCTGAAACGGCACTAACAGATGATACCGAGACTTTGCAGAAGTATGAAATAAAGCCCAGGGAAGTAAAATGGCTTAGCCCTGAAAACCTAGCCCAATACACACAAAAAGCCCCCAAGAAAGAATGAGACAATTATTGGTGTAATCATATAAGGAAATTTCTATTTAATCATTAGTTGATCAGGAAGCTTAACTGAGCATGGTTGGGAGATTCTTCAGGGAGTGCACATGAAAGAAATTACAGAAGTTTTAGAATCAGTCCAGGAAAATAACTGAACAAACAGCAGCAACAGCAACAAACTGTGCTATAGTTGTCAGGAGACAGCCTTAAACAGCTGCCATACTAGTTCTCAGAAAAAACGCATGAGCCACACAAAGAAGCAAGGAAGCAGTCACAGGAAGAGTGTAAAACAGCAGGAGAGAAAACTCAGTACAGTACTTTCAAGGCATAATCAATAAAATTAATGCAGTTTCAGAGTCTTATCAGAAACTATGAATATCAGAAGGCAGTAGGATAACATATTTGGTGTTATGAAGAACAGATTATCAATCAAAAATTTCAAAGTTATGCTTCTGAAATCAAAACGGAAATAAGACATTTTAAGATTAAACAAAATTGAGAGAAGTTGTAACTAGTAAATATGCCCTATGCAAAACATTACAAGGAATTCTTCTGTATAAAATGAAAAGACACTGCCCAGTATCAAATCAACACCAAGAAATAACCAATACCAGTTAAAGTATAGATAAATATAAAAGATATTAGAAATTTACCTTTTGTATATAAAGCTTTTCTTTTCCCATATGACTTAAGAGATAACTTCCTAAAGCAGTAGTAATAAAACTATTATATATGATTATATTGCATATATATACATATATATAATTTTGTATTATATAATTTAATTGGTTACAATAACACAAAGTGGAAATTGTGTAATATATATGTATTGTACATATATATTACATGCAAAATTTAATTGACTACAGTAGCACAAAGTGGAAGGGAGGGAAAGTAGCTATACTGGGGCAAAATTTTTGTATATTAGTGAATCATTCTTGTATAATTTTAAATTATTCCTAGAAGCATTCCCCGACATTGTTTTTTTATAGTTTTTATTTATTTATTTTTCCCCATATATGTTTGAAATACATAATAAACACATTCCCTGCAGGGAAGTGGCACCTCCTGCCTGAATCCTTTTTCCCTTCTCTCACTCCTCCCCTTGCTTCTGTCTCCCTCCATAATCAGATCCCTTTTCCTTTACTGGCATAAAAACAGACGTGCTGTTTTTGATCAGTTCTGATCAGTGGAACAGAACTGAGGATGCAGAGGTGATCCAGGGCATCTTTAGTCATCTGATCTTTGACAAGGTGTCCAAATACACGCAGTGGGGAAACAGCAGCTACTTTTATAAATAGTTCTTGGAAAACTGGTTATCCACATGCACAAAGATGAATCTAGATCCATATCTCTCACCCTATACTAAAATAAAGCAAAATCAATCAAAGACATAGATATAAAAACAGAAACAATAAATCTCCTTAACATTTTATAAAAGGAAAAGAAACAACAATGAATTAAAATGATACTCTATAAAATATTTATTTAATACAAAAGAAGACGATGAAGAAGGAATGGAAAGACAAAAGAGACAGAAAAATGCAGAAAGCAAATGAAAAATTATATTTAAATCCAGTCATCAGAGATTACATTAAACACCAATGTAGCAAGACAGAGATTAGAAAGGGATTTTTAAATAATCCAAATATATGCTTTCTACTGACTTACACAATACATTTTAACTTCAAAGACAAAACTGGTTAAAAGCTAAATGATTTAAAATACACACACAACAAAAATTATTCATAAGACAATTAGAGTTGCTTTTTTTTTGTTCCAAGAATCAAACTCAGAATCTTGTGCTTACCAAGCAGGTGTTGTGCCACTGAAATCTACCCTCAATGGGACAAAATAGTCTAAAGCAACAAAAATCCATCACTAAAGATAAAGATGGATATTTGATATTGATGAGTTTACTTATCAAGAAATATAATAATTATAAAATGCATACCACTAATATCAGAGCACAGAGATACATACCATGAAACCTGGCAGCAATGAAGGGAGAACTGGAGAATTCAATAATAATAGAGACAATTCTTAATAATATAGACAATTGCCCACTTAAGTAATGGTGATAGCAATTAAGACAATATCAAATGAGATAAAGGACTTGAAAAACACTATAAACAAAATAGTCATCACAGACCTCTATAGAACATGCTACCAAACAACAGAATAAAATAAAATCTTCTCAAATAACTTTGGAATGTTTTCCATAAAATATATTTCAGGATAGGCCATATGACAAGACCCAAAACATTTATAAGGACTGAACTTATACAGAGTATACTTTCAACCATGCTGCGCTTATAATAAAACAAAACACAGGAAAAATTTGTGGAAATTTGTCCTTATGTGGAAATTATATGACACAATCCTAGATAACAAAGTATCAAAGAAAAATCTGACAAGAAAAATTCAAAAATACTTTGAGTTGAATGAAAATGATAGCAGAATATGATCAGACTTATTTGATGTCACTAAAGAGTGCTTGGGGGGAAATTTATGTTATAATTCACATACCACAAAAAGATCTCAAATCAGTAACCTAACTTTTGACTATAAGAAATGAAAGAAAGGGAAAAAATTCAAAGCAAGGACAAAAAAGGAAATAACAAAGATTGTATGAGAAATTAATGAATACAAATGTTATGGGAAAATCAATTAATTCAATGGTTGGTTTTTGGAAAAGATTATGAAAAATAGAAATACAATAATCACACACTTAGTGAAATGGCTGGATAGAGGTACCCAAGACCCACATGCTCATTCAGAAGAAGACCTAAGCAATATTTTACAGCCCCATGTTGAGATGAGTGAAGTCAAGAAAACATGGAATTCACCAGTATAAAAATGGAAGCTTTGTAAAATCCAGACACTTATAACAGCTGCATAGTGAGCAAGGTCCACAGCTGAGTAGGAAGATCTCCCTCTAATAAGGGTGTAAAGGAAAGTCCTAACAAACTCTGCAGATTCTGGGAATCCCAGCTATTATAAAGTTTTGTAACTCACAGTTTAAAAATATAAGAATATCTCCACAGTTGCTGGTTTAGAAAGGAATTCACATAATCTCCCAGTGAACTCCCAGAATGTTGCAGCCAGGAGCTATCTTGAACAACTGTCTGAATTCAGACTGACTTAGGGGTCAGGTTGCATATTTCCAACGCTAAATTTCGCTTGGGCATACTGCTGCACTGGCTCAGTGGGCCTTTCCGCCAAACTTAGCTCAGCAGAATGACTGACATAAACCCATCAAAACTGAGAGCTGTACTTTGAAACTTGAGGTGTATCCAGTTGCATGTGGTTTTGAGCAGGTGAAAAGACTGAGGATGCTGCTACTTTCCCCTTGGCACTGTAAACAGGGCCTTGATTCTAAGTAGGTGGAAAAGGAACTCTATAGAGTTTCTATTGCTCCTCTCTTCCCCTTAAAGCATACAAAACCATGTTGAGCAGTACTACTCCAGCTTAGGCTGTTGCCCTGCCCACAGGGTGCACAGCCAAAGAAAATCTGCCAAGATATTTTTGACAGGTACCACGTTCTCCCCCCTCACTCACTTCTGCAAGCAATTCAGCTGAGAGGAATTTCCCCCATCTCCATTGTGACCCACTTCTGCTCATGCCCTGGCAGTCACCATGGCTGGGATAATTAGAGAGAGAAGAGACCCCAGCCTTCACTTTGCCCCTAGATGTGCATAGCTGGGATGTCTTAAGTCCCAAACCTGGGTATGCACATCCAAGACAACAGAGAGGAATAACATAATCTGCTGCTACGGTACTTAGGCAGGCCCTCTGCCTTTTTTACAACCACATAAGATCACAGTGTTGACAAGACTGGGTGTAAGTATCACAGGGAAAGTGTTGTGTTTCTTGCCCCATTTTCTTCCATGGAGCACTTGGAACTGAACCAGTGTCTAATCAGTTAACAGGTACTTCAGGGCCTTCACCATTACTGGAGCATCCAGTACCAGAGACCCATCCAAATATAGAGTTGATATCTACAGAGCCCCCATTGTCTTATTAGAGGTCCCCACTTTCACTCTAGGAATAGCCACACAGGGTCCACTTCACATAATCTCCTCTATACCACACCTGCCCAAATGGCTAGAATATCTCCACTTTTACATGGCCCACAGAAATGGTGGGTCTCTTAGACTGTGACAAGGTACATCCCTTGCTGAAACTCACTAATCACAGCCAAAGTAGAAATCAGTATGCAGTATGCATAACAAATCAACACACAACACATCTTCAGGGGAAAGCTGCTTACTAAGAAGTTCATCTCATAAAAATGGTATCAGTTCCAGATGTGCAAATCTCAACACAGAACCCAAGATATATGAAAAAACAAGATAATATAATACTACTTAAAGATCATAACTCTCAAGGGATTACAAAGAGCTCAAAGTACATGAAATGTCTGGTGAAGAATTCAAAATAATTTTAAAAACACTCACTGAGGTTCAAGAAAATATATAACAGTTATATTAGTCAGACAATGCTGGGTACAAATGAGGGGTACAGCAAATAGACTTTAAAAGTAATCACTGAAAATAAAGTGCTCAGAAATTCAGATAAAAATTCAGTTGAAAGCCTCAATACACACAAGATTGAAAAAGAAAGACTATTGGATCTTGAAAAGAGATCTTTTGAAATACCACATTTGGATAAAAATTAAAAAAATAAGAGAATGAAAAGAATACAGGACCTTTGAGATGGCACTTATAAATTAAACATTTACATCACTGGCATCACTGAATGTAAAGAAATAAAGTTTAAGTTCATAGAAAACCTATTCAATGAAATGGTAGCAGACAAATTCCCTAACCTTGGGAAAGACAAGGACAAACAGGTAAAAATAGCCTAAATAACCTCAAATGTATGTGACTAGGAAAAAATAATCCCCACAATAATCAAACCGTCAAGGGTTCAGGAAGGAAAAAATTTTAAATCTGCAAATAAAAAGCAATGAGTCATATTTAAAGGCTGCTGAATTAGACTAATAGCAGATATCTCAGAAACCCTACAGGCCAGGAGGACATGGAATGCTGTATTTCAAGTCTGACAGAAAATAGCTGCCAATCACGATCATTATATCCAGGAAGGATTCCTTCAGAATTGTAGAAAAAATAAAGACCTTCAAGATAAGCAAAACTAAGGGAATTCATGATGACTAGAGCAGCCTTAAAAAAGATGCTTAACAGTTTTACTTCCAGAAGTGGAAGAAGGATAACAACCAATTACTTCTCAGCCTTTTAGCTAAGATCAAGTGAAGGTGACTACAAGTTATCAAGTGATAACACATGAAAGTATAAATTCCACTAAGAGTAGGTATACAAATAAGAAATAGAAAGAAACCAAACATTATCAACACAATAAATTGTCAAATCACAAAGATGAATAAGAGAAAAAAATGAACAAATAATATTCAAAACAACTAGAAGAAAATCAGCAAATAACAGGCACTAGTCCATAACTTTTATTAATAAAACTCTGAATGTAAATATTCTTAATTCTCCAATTTAAAAATACAGATTGTCTGAATGGACTAAAAAACAAGATTCAACAAGATATTGGTTAACAATAAATTCACCTGATCACTAACAATGCACACAGACTGAAAGCGAAAAGATAGAAAATGATATTCCAAGCAAATGAAACCCAGAATCAGTCAGAAGTAGTCATACTTATACCTGAAAAATAGACTACATGACAAAAATAATGCAAAGTAAAGAAGATCAATGTATAATGATTAAAAGATCAACTCATCCAAACTATGTGAGTATGAATCTATACACACATCATATTACAGCACTCAATTTTATAAAATAACTATTAGATGGAAAGGGAGAGGGACTTCAGTGCAATATTAGTAAAGATTTCAATATCAATGATCATCCAGGCAAAAAATGTGAATCATAGTTAAACTACAGTATAGATTAAATGGATTTGCCAAATATTTTCAGAACACTCCATGTGATAGTTGCAGAATACACGTTCTTTTCGTTAGCACATGGAATTTTCTCTAAAACAGACAACAGACTTGTTGGACAAGTTGAGAGATGTTAGGTAAAATAACAGTTCTAACAAATTTAAAAACTGGAAAAGTATATCTTGTACTTTTCATCACAATGGGAGGAAATTAGATATCATAGCAAGAGATGATTTAGACATTACACAAATATATGAAAACTGAACCATACACTTTTGCATAAAGAGTGAGTCATTAAAGAACACAGAAGGAAGATTTAAGAACTTCTTGAAACACATAAAAATGTAAACACAATATATTAAAACTGTGATACACAGCAAAAGCAGTACTAAGAAGGAATTGCATAGCAATAAGAGCCTACATGAAATTAGATCTGAAACTAATGATGCATCCCTAGACCTTGCAAAAGCAAAAACAAACAACATGAAAAATTAATAGAACAAAAGACAATAAATATCAGAGAAAATTAAATGAAATAAAGTCTGAAAGAACAATGCATGTCAAGGAAACAAATGAAGTCCTTTGAAAAAATAAAAGTAATAAACCTTGAGAAAGAAAAAGAGAGGGATCACATAAATAAAATCAAAAGAAAAGGAGACATTACAACTAATACCACCAAAATTCAAAGGATTATTAAGGGGTTATTTTGAAAAAAATTATATCTTGCCAAATTGGAAGTTCTAGAAGAATTGGACAAGTTTTTGGATTACATATGGTCTACCAAAATAAATGAAGAAGATATCAAATGGGAATAGGCAAATAATAAGTAATGAGATAGAATCACTAAGAAGTCTCTCAACAGGAAAAGTCCAGAATGATTTGGACTCACTGCTGAATTTTACTAAACTTTTAAAGATCTAATCCCAGTGTTCCTCAAACTATTCCATAGTAGTAAAGGGGCGGAGACCTCCCAAACTCATTCCATGAAGCCAACATCATTCAAAGATTAAGAAAAGAAAAATAATAATACAGAACAATATTTTGATGAACATAGATGCAAAAGTCCTCAACAAAATACAACAAATCAAATTTAACAGCACATCAAGAAAATCATATACCATTACCAAGTTAGTGTCATTCTAGTGATTTCAATTTACTGAAAAAATAACTGGATTATACAACTGAAATGGGGAGAATTATGTTATACTAAATGTGCTTAAAATTATTAATAAATGACTTTTTTGAGACAGGGTCGCACTTGGTAGTGCAGGCTGGCCTTGAACTCATTATGTAGCTCAGGCTGGTCTTAAACTTTCCATCATCTTCCTGCATCAGCCTCCCAAGTGCTGAGATTATAGGTGTGTGTCCCCATGCCCAGCTGATCTATGGATATTAAACTAAGAAAAGATCAACAAACTAACAGACTATTAAACTACACTCAAAAACAAAATAAAACAAAAACACTGGACTTACCAACATCCAAAATGGATTTGAAAAATATGAATAATTCTGTTCCAACTAACTAGGTAACCTAGAAGCAATAATTCAGTATTCAAGGGTGATACAGTACTAATTTGGCAATTTACTCTTAAATGATTCAGGGTGGGGAGGCTATGTTTTAAACTGTAGCTGCAACTTCTGAAATGTAAAATGTTCTTTCAAAAGAAAGGAAAAAAAAGAGTGATGGGTTGGTATTCACGGAAAGACTTGTTAAAAAAAAAAGAATGTCCAAGTTCAAGCAACAGTAGTTTGCCTCCAATGAGAACAAAATTCACTAAAGCACCAGCCTTTTCTCACACATACATATGCACACAAATGTCTGAATTTGTGGCTTTGGATGCGGAGTTGTTTCAGGATCATCTAAATTTGTGTGACTGAGGTCTAACTCCTGACCCCTAATTTTAAATCAAGTCTGAAGAGACCATGCTCAGTTGGCCTGAATCTGCCATGAAGCCAACACTTTAGGGATGACTTATTTCATAGGACAGAGATCAAAGAAGTTACATGCAGCTTGGCCTGCAATTACTGTCAAGAAATCAATGATACCATCAAATAATTTTCTGTAATTTTCTTTGGGTCTACTTACAGAGGGATGCAAGAGAGAACACCAGCCAAGTAATTGTGCTGACACTTATTTATTCACAACGGGCATTTAGAGCCCAAGATTCACTGTGCCATCTGTGGCATGTGGCACAAGTTAGTAACACATCTACTTTACTGAAACAATGATACAAGGGCACCTTACTTCAAGGAAAGGCATATGGGTAGATATATATCTATGCACCACCTGTGTGTGCGCATGTATGCATGTAGGTGTACCCACAAATATACACTGCATTTCAGTTACAGATGAGACTGTTTTTCAAGTTATAAAGGAAATCACCATATATTCTATCCAAATAATTGTCTTCTCTACTAAAAGCTCATGTAGTGAAGAGGAAAATTACAACACTATCACTGAGGTGTTGGACAAGTTGAAAGAGGTTAGGCAAGCCCTTTACCTATCTAATTATTAGTTCCACTTACTGCTGAAATCATGATAAAGTTCCTTTGCATTTTAATTCTAAATCATTTGTGATATAATTTAAATATGATGATTTAGAAATATTTGTTGTATGAATAAAATACCTACTTATTCATTCAACATTCATTCAACAGATTTATATTTAGAATCTGAATTTATAGATGGAACTATTATAGTGGCTTAGCAGATTATTTTACTGCTGGTCACTTTTTTAGCTCCAACCTCCACTGTACCTACTGTACACAGAAACATCAGATGATTCTATGAAAACGAAGCATATGCATTTTCCTCTTTCTGTTCTTTCCCATTTCTAAACTTCTTTACTTCTCTCCGTGTATCAATCTCTAAAATTTAAAATCTTAGAGTACTAATAAAAGTGAGATGTTCCTAAGCACCCACAGACCACTAGATAGTGACTTTTAACATGTCTTAATTATTTTTCAGAAAAATACTCCTCTTTAATTGCTTTCTAATACCCAAATCATAACAAGATGCTAGTTTTCTTATTTATCATTTCTTTCCTGTATTATTAATTCTTAAGGAGATGTGTTCACCACGTCCTTGCCCATGGTTAACTTTGGTTAAATTGCAAACCCTCCAAGACAGAGAGGTATTACCACTGCATACTTTCTAATTGGGAAGAAAAGGAAGTGATTTGGCATCTGAATTTTTTATGAATTAAAAAAAAAGAAAGCACAAGGATCTAACGACCTTTGAGAAAACTCAGCTTATTTTTGCGTTAATGCACCCAGAAGACTTCAAATCAATACTTAGCATTAACGTTTTAATTGGGAATTAACATCACTATAATTGGAAGTGAGGATCAGCATCCTGATGGTTAGAAGGTGATTTGTTGGGGGGAGGTCATTACACTGGGGAAAACAAATAATGGAAAGGAAAGCACAAACCATTTGTCCCCTTGAACAAAGGCACAGAGTAAATACTTGAACTGGTAGTCAACTATAATTTGCTTCTAGAGCCAGAAACTCTGGCAACACTGAATTTCTAGCAGAGCACAAAAGTCGTAGTGACTCTGAAAGCAAAGGACAAAAGAACAAGGGGAGAAGTTACCAGTTAGGAAAGGCGGCTTCCTCATCACAAGGTTTTAAGAACCCCACCCCACCTCACCCCACCCCACCCCGGCAATCTAAGAGCAATCTGTACCTCTGTGGGGAGTCCCAGGGCACCCCACAGCCCGTTGTTATTTCCAGCAGGCTCTCTTCCTAAATAACTACCTCTTGTAGGAGTCAAACATATGTAAGTCTGTATTATCAAAAATCCTTTATTTTTTACCTGGAAACTCCAAACCAGTATCCTCCTAGCCTGAAAAAATATAGACAGATATTCTTTTCCATTTTGATAAAAATGAACTTTTAAAAAATTGTGCTGTTCTCTGTTTGCCTCCAATGTCTTGAAAAGGTCAGTCATTTCTTCCCATTCCCCAGAATACCTCTCCCAGTACCACCCTGCCCTCTGGCACTATCCTAGGGCGCTAGCACCTCTTCCATCTTCAGGGAATGAGGGTGCTGTTAAGATTTAGCTCCTTGGTGGAGAGAACTTAAAAAGAGGATTTTCCACATGCAAGTTCCTGCTCTCCCTTTTCATGGAAATGGAAAAAGTCTGTTCACAAGGAGGGTCTGTGTCCTGTTTCCCTATGTGACCCAAGAGGAGTGAGGGGATCCTGCTAGTGAGGAATCCTCTGCTCTGCCCTGCAGACTGTTGTCCCTCTCCTTGACCGCATTGTCTGTGCAATGTGCTGAGCTGGAGCGCTCAGCTTCACTCTCCAAGCCCCGAGGGGCCAAAGGCTCTTTCCTTGGCTTAGAGGAAGGACTCTTGTGAAAGCAGAGTTTGAAAAGCCCCAGTACTGTCATGGTCAAGATTACTAACACCACTACTGCTACGCTTACAAATATGAAGACCACAGTGGAGGCGTAGTCGAAGGCCTGGGGCACGGAGGAGGAAGGTGTGGAATTAAATGTGGGGAGCATGCTTCCAGAAGGAGTGAGGCTGGCTGTCATCTTGGTGTGAGGGGATATCTGCCGGGAAGATAGCGTGCTCTGTGCTCCCCACAGGAGAATCTCTGGAACAGATGTGCCAGCAGGGACATTGGGTAGTCTCTCCCCTGGCTTCTCATGGACTCTGGGAGACCTCGTTCCCTTCGGCACTGGGCTGGCTGCAGTGGCCTGCTGGTTCCAGGTGGGCACCTTGGTCGCCTCGAGGGGCAGCTGTCCTTCCCTTTTGGTCACACAAGAGCGTCTATCGTTTCCCAGCTCGAAGCCCTCAGCACATTCGCAGGCGAAGTCTCCCAAGCCGTCCAGGCAATGAGACAGCTCCGCGCATCTGCCGGCACGGAGATACCTCCCGGGGCACGGGCAGAGCACCGCCCCGGAGGGGAGCCCGTCCCAGCGCGCGCCGGCCTCTTCCTGGACACAGGTGGCAGCGATGGAGAGCTCCCCAGGGCAGGTTGCACTCACCTTGGTCCCCGGAGGACTGAAGTCCAGCGCGGAGCTGTGCAGCTGGAAGGGAGCGCGGTAGCTCAAATTAGAGGCGGCCCCTGGGTACGGCGCGGGGCACAAGTTCTCAAACTGGTACTTGCACAGGTAACCACTGGCGCGCAGGTGGCAACGCATCTCCTTCCAGCCTGCGGGCTCGAGGCCCCTGGTGGCCTGTAGTCCCGCGCACTTGCGCACGGTGCAGGAGCGCTGCGGCTCCTCCACCCAAGGCAGGGTGTCGTTTTGGGACGCACTGGCGTCGGGGGTCAACCAAGAGAAACCCCGCAAGGGCTCGTTCTCCTGGGTACAGTGGGAAGGCCTGCGCTCCAGCGCCACCCAGAACACCAGGTCTTTGGAACCGCCTCCGGGCCCGGGGCCCGCCCGCAGGAGCGCCAGCACTGCACGCAGCTCGGCGCCTCCGTGCACCGTGCTGAGCGCCCCGCCGCGCAGGCTGCAGGCCTCCTGGGCCGCTGGACGCTTGATGGTAGCGTGGTGGAGGCTGTAGCAGGCCCCCGAGGCCAGACAGCCCGCGCGGTCGGCCGTGGGGTGCTCGGCATAGCCAGGCCGGGGCCAGAAGGCCTGACAGAGGAGACACAGGGCGAGCGCCGGCCTCATCTTGGAGGCCTGTGCCCGCAGCTGCTCCCAATTTAGGTCTGCCGGGCCGAGCGCGCAGAGCTGTCTCTGGAGCGCTGTCACCGCCCTCTGCAGCTGGCTCCCTCCCCTGCCTCTCCCCGACCAGTCCCCTGTCCTCCGCCCTCGTCCCCCAAGCTCCAGCAATCCCCACCACAATCCCTGAGGCCAGCAGCTTCCCCTAGGCCGCGACAGGAAGCGTGACCTGAGCTCTTCCAGGCCCGAGCAGCCGGGATTTATTCTGGGGTGAAGCAATGCTGGCTGGCGCCTGTGCACTAGGAACACAAAGTTGTCCGGAAGGTCAAACACCCTGCTTAGAGGAAGAGAAAAAGAAAGCTGCCAGTGAAGTGGGGTTTGTTTCTCTCTACTCTGGGCGTTTCAGGACCTGGCATCCCAGCAACACTTTGTAGAACATTGGCAGGAAGGACTAGGGCAATGAACTTGCTAGTCATCATCCCAAGGCCCCGCCAGTCATTGTGTTCCCAGGGAAAATACGAGAATACAGCTCAGAATGATTTGTAGGGGCTCTAGGAGGTTTCCTAAGCGGGGTGGGTGGAGAAATCTTGTGAGAAATCTTAGCCTGTCCCTTCTACACCACAGGCAGCTGCATTTAGCCTCCAATCTCTTCCTGTTTTCTCACTCTTTCTTCTAAGAGAGGGAATCCAGGTGTCCTAATTGCTAGGCAAGGAATTTAGAATTTCTTAGGGTTTTTAAATGGGAACTCTTTGGTCAATATTTGTGTGAAAAGTTCGTTTTTTCCCTGTATTTGTTTTTTTCTTTTGAAATAACCCACATTGGCTTGGTCAGGAAGGAAGTCTATATTAAGCCCAAATGAGAAATAATGCCAGAGATCATAACTGTTAGGTTATTAGGTTTCCTTACCACTATATATTGCTTTGTAAGTTCTTCAAGCTTATAGATTGTATATAAATGAGTTCATCAACTTATTAATGTTGGAGAACAATGACCCTATGTGTGTTTATATCTTGGAACTATTTTAATGTAATTTTTTCCTATGATTAATTGTCAGTATTTATAGCAGAAAGTTGCAAACTTCTCTCAGGAACATTAAAGATCAACATCCTGAAGAAATTAAAATATTTGTTACATTATAGTGTATGTTAAATATTGTAAGACCATAATCCAAAGTTTGAAAGATGGTTGAGTCCATTTCTTCAGTTTCAACAAGTATTTTGTTTTAATATGAATACCAATTTAGTTGGAAAAGAGAAGGACTTAAAGATATGCAAAGGAAAGAAAAGGTAAAAGCTGCACTTTCTATGACATTAGGCCTAGACAACTGTACATCATTTTAGAAAATGTGTCACTTATTTGTCTTGGTCCTCATGACCAAAAAGGTTGTAATCAGAAATACATAAAGGTTTTAGCAAGCCCTCATAATGATGAATGATGCTTTTAAATATCTATGATCAGAATGAAAGTTGTCACCCATGAATAATGCCTCCCACCACATTTTAGATTCATTTTGTTGGAGTGGACTGCACTGGACTGCACTGGGCTGTTCTGCTTAATGAAGGGCAAGAAAGAAGGTGTCAAGATTACATTTGCCTGCTCCTATCTTATTTTCACCATTCTGCTCACTCTTCTTTTCCTCCCGGAAATTCCAGGTATGTTAGCCCGAGGTAGTAAACATCATGAATCATCATCACACTCCTGGCTCTGGCTGACTGTGGAGTATGGCAGCAGGACTTCTCTCTCACCTTTTCCTCCTCCCAATTTAAAGAACGTTCTCTAGTCCTTCATTTAAATATCTGAGACATTTAAATATGATTTTGCATTTAAATTAAGTAACAATATCTTATGAGAAAGAAACACAAAAGTCTAGAAATCAAAGTGAGCAAATTTTGAAAACACCTAAATCATGTGGGCCAGGTCTGCATGTTTTTTCAGTCTTATGACTATGCATAGTGTACCTGAGAAATTAGAAATGGAAGAAAGCTTTTATTTTTAAATAGTATATTTATTAAAATCATAATAGGATACAATTTTGTCTCCAATACAGTCTATGTACTACAAAATCTGATAATAACAAATGTAAATCCACAAAATATTTTATATGCTATAGAAATGAGAGCAAACATTCTGGAAAATCTCACCATTTTTCTGTATGGAACATACCTTACCACTTCATGCATAGATGTATACACATTTTATATTCATATCTAGAGAAAGTCTTGACATGAACAGCAAGAGATATGTAAAAGATGTTTATAGTAGGACTGTTTATGTTAACAAAAATCAGAATATGTCACAATGCCCATAAACAGCAGATTGACTGTGATATGCTCAAAATTACTGAAATATAACCACAAGTATGAATTAATTTTAGGCTGACAAAAGTACTAAAAGATTAGAGATAGACTTTTTTATAAGATTAACAATTACTATAATGTATATATATATATATATATATATATATATATATATATATACACATACTTTTTTGGAAAATAAATACAGTATAATAAGATATAAAGAAAAATAGACATAAGATCTTGGGTGATGGGTCCTTTGGGTGGGGGAGGGGAAAAGGGGCAGATCTGTGAAGAGATCAGGGACTGTTTTGGGAAGATGTTTTTGTCCTAGATTTTGTTTTACATAGCAACTTTATGTCTTATTATTCCATTCTTAAAAATAAATAAATCATGAACAAAATATAAAAACAACCACATCTAATCAAATGATGGAAGAATGACATGAACCAAGAATTGTAACTCTAAACCTGAGTAACAGAGAGCTCCAAAATGCAATATAGAAACGAAATTGAACTGTTACATTTTCAAAAACTATTCTCAACATTTTGTTCTTTAATCCTGTATTGCTTTGCAAGTAAAGCATCTTTAAATTTAAGCCAATTATTAATCTGACAAAGCACAATACATGAAACAGTTCCTGTTTCCTAAAACTTTCAATCTGTGTGTAAGTGGTAAGAATCACGTGTGATACTATTTCATTTATTAATTAATATTAAGTCAGTCATGGTTCAGACAGAACATATAAAGAAAGTAAGCCTGACCCAACATTTTCAATTTAAGTATTAATTTAAAATATCAGAATCAGTGATGGGGAAGCTAAATCTTCGCAAACTACTTGTGACCTCATAAGTTTATAAAGCTGTTGAACTTCACTGAATAAATTGTCCTTATTGAGAGATAACAGCATCTGGACTTTAGTGTATTTCTGACTTCACTTAAAATATGTATAAAAACACATAAGATGGAATTGAAAGAAGACAATTTTCCAACAAGCAACACGACATTCAGAACCATAAGGTCCACAGTCTTTTTGAACTGGATTGGACCTTAAAATGACCTTTTAAACTCAGTGGGTTCCAAAATTCTCTTTTGTTTACTTGGCTTTGTTAAAAAAAAATCAGGTCCGTGCACCCTTGTATTTGTCACGCTGTGCCATGGTTTTGAATATCATCTTTGTGCCAGTTATGATCAAGCTTATACCTGTCTTCCATTCTTCTAGGCTTAACACTAAATTCATTTATCCACCATCTGTATAATTTTTCCATTTGGATGTGAAATAGAAAAAAGAAGCGAAGTTATAAGAAATGTAGTTGTGGGTAACTAGGGCATAATCTTGCTGGTAACCTATGGAGTTACTCTGAAATCTAACTCAGCACACCCCACTAAGGGAGGTGAAGCAAGTCAATTTGTTTTTAATCTACTGTCCCTTAATGAGGAAGCTCAGTGCTAGTATTTCCAACAATCTCTGTGCACAGATGTTCTGAGAATACCTATAGGCAAACGTCTGAGAGACTGTCCTGAGGATACCTGTGGGGGCAAAGGGATGTAAGAGCATTATCTATAGTTGGTTTCAATAACTTAACCAGCCATAGTCCCACCATTCTTTAGTTAATTACTCCCTCTCCTTTCCCTGAGGTATAGAGCCGGTCTTTTGATTTATTTGATCTCTTTGTCCATTGTGCTTTTTTCTTCATGCTACTATCATAAATGTAAGTATAATGAGCAAGGCCTTGCACTCAATCCCCAGGGCTTCAAACAAAGTAAGAATATAGTTATTTGTATGATTTAGCACCCATGTATTCAAATACCACCAACACTGGCAGTGTAGGGCAGCTATTAGAAATACAGTCTCGGCCCCACTCCATATAAACGAAATTAAAATATGTATATTAACAGATTACTCACAGGATTCATATGTATATTAATAGTTTGAGAAATATGACTCTACCAGGCTATATTTTCTTGCAACTGTTGTTTGTCTTTGGAATTTATGCCAATCCCTAATAATGTAGCTGCAAAGCAGCTCTTGATTGAACACATTCACACAATAATGCATATGTGTTTAACAAAACATATACACTGCACACACAATATGCCATGCCTGATCCGGCTGTAGTTTAATGTTAAGATCTGGTTTTGGAGGATTTGGGTGGGCAGTGTGCTTGCTCATTGAGGCATGCTGTAAGTCCAAAAGTATGCCGTTTCCATTGGTGTCTGCAGAATTTCTACTTCACAGAGCTGGAAGAGGGAGGGGGAAAAATCACAACTACTTAAATGGAAATCCTATTAGGCTTATCTGTTATCACTTTGTAAGTACTAGGGATAATCAGCAGTTACCTTAGCATCTGCCTTGTAGAGCCAATGAAATCCTGTAATTGTTATTAGCTAGACTTAATAGCTGGATCATTTTAAGGTCTTGGTATCTGACCACACAGCCTGCACAACAGGTTTTTTACACTGGCTTGTCTGTTCCAAAGATGTGATTTATTCTTACCATTAAAGGTATTTCAAATCTGATGAATTCAAAGAATTTTTGTTTGACCTTAAGATTTTAGCATTAAGATTTTTTAAACAGCAGTGATTTAGGCAAATACAGTCAGTAAAATTGAATGCCTTGTATCTTTTTTGTGTACTACCTCATTGTTTTATACTAAAGTCCTATAGTATGACATGACTTATTCCAACAGGGAGAAATGGAAAAGAACTGCTTTCTAACAACACTATAATTATAGTTCATACACATCTATGTATGCAAAACTGAAGATACTATCATTATAGTTTTGCCAAATAATGCTTTTTGTGAATGGCCTTACTGTGGGTTTGGTTTATAGTTTATTAACTGATTGAAATAATGTGTGCCAATTTTCTTCCAATACTTCATATTTTGTATAGGAATTCACAATTTAAAATGTATTTGTGAACATGCCATGAGTCTATTAATAGCCTTTGCTGAATACTATTGACATGATTGACTAGATGCTAATGAGGAACTTAACTACCAGGTCTTCTTAAGGATTTTAATTTCCTGTTCTTCTAGTAACAGGGTCACGCTGTGTTACAGTGAACAAAGGTGCAGAGCATGGAGGGAGTTTCAAATAACATTGATGGCTAGCACCTGGAGCCTAGAATGACTGTAGCATTCATGGAATAGCGTCTAAGTGTTCACCAGCATGAGCTGGGGAAACTGGAGAAGACTGGAGTGGCCTCTTGCACTTTGGGTAGTCTACCCATGAACATTCCCAACCAGGGAAAGGGTTCCATAAATCCATGCTCAAAATCAGCATCAAAAAATGAGTAGTATTTGTGTACACCAGCAATGAATGGGGTAAGAAGGAAATCATGACAATAATAGCATTCACAGTTAACTTCAAGAAAAATACCTAAGAATTACCCTACCTAAGCAAATGAAAGGCCTTTATAAAAAAAAACCTACAGTACTCTGAAGGAGATTGAAGAAGACATCAGAAAATGAAAAGATGTGCCCTGCTTGATTGGCAGAACCAATATTGTCAAGATGGCCATAATTCAAAAACTGCTATACAGATTCAATACAGTCCCCATCAAAATACCAACAGCATACTTTGCAGATCTAGAGAAAATAATCTTAAAATTAATGTGGAGCCAGAAGAGACCCAGAATTGTGAAAGAAATTTTGGGCAGTAAGAGTGAAGCAGGCTGCATAGTAATACCACTCTTTAAATTGTAATGCAAAGCGATGGTGATAGAAATGGCAAACGAACAGATCAAAAACAAGTATGTAGATCAGTGGGACAGAGTTAAAGGTATAGAAACCTCCTCAGATATATTCAACTATTTGATCTTCAACAATGAGGTCAAAAGCATATGTTGGAGGAAAAACAGCCTATACAACAAGTGGTGCTGGAAAAACTATCTGTTTGCAGAAGATTGAAACTGGACTCTTAACTCTCAACATCTACTAAGTTAAAATTAAAATGGATCAAAGATCTAAACATTAAAACAGAAAGGACTTTCTGTACAAGGAATAGCAACAAGATTTAATAAAGGAAATTATATAAGACTAAAATTCTTCTGTACAGCAATAGAATCATTCGGTAGAGAGACAATCCACAGAGTGAGGAAAAGTTTGCCAGTTACTCCTCAGGCAGAAGATTAATACATAGAATACACAAAGAACTAAAAAGAAAAGAATTAAACTTAAAGGACAGTCAAGATATGGGCAAGAGAGATGAACAGACACTTCACACAGGAAAAAATACAAATGGGCAACAAATAAATGAAAAAAACTTACAACATCCTGGTGGAGAAATGCAAATTAAAACAATGCTAAGATTCCATCTTACTCTGGAAAGAATTGGAATCTTTAAAAAATCAAGCTGATAAATGCTGGCATAACTGTGGTGATAAAGGAACCCTTCTGGTACAATGATTATGGAAATCAGTTTGAAGATCTCTCATAGACTTGACACCAAAAATTCCATCTAACCCAGCTATCTGCCTGCTAGTTTTCTTCCCCAAAGAGCTTAACTCATCATACTGCAGTGATACATGCATACCAATGTTTATTGCACTGTTCATAATAGCTAAATCCTAGAAACAACGTGTGTATCTATCAACTGATGATTGGATAAAGAAAATGTGGTATCTATATATGATGGAATACTATTCTGCTATAAGGAATGACAGATTTGAAACATTTATAGGAAAATGAATGAACCTGGAAAATATAATGTTGAGTGAAATAAGCCAGGCACAGAAGCTTAAATACTGTACAGTATCTCTCATTTGAATGAGACAAAATACAAACAAAGAAAATGATAAAGGATTAATAGAAAGGGACAAGAGGAAAGATCTCTTGCAATAGGGAAGGGGTCCAGTGGAACAAAGGGGAGGGGTGAGGAGAAGGGGAAGGGGGAATAAGAAGATATGCCATCTGCAGAACCTAATAACCCCAGTTAAACACTATATGCCATAACATGAGCTAAGACAAATAATATCAACAAACGTAAAAAATAGAGGAGGGGAACTGGAGGAGTGTGGAAACAGAGGGAGGGAAGGGGAGAGGGATAAAAAAAGAAATAAACATGCTGTAATATGTACATGTAACTGTTCCCCAAGACAACTGTAAGCTATGTGAAGTGAAAACACCTACAAGTAAAATTTTAAGACGAATGTATTACACATTTGAAAAAGAAGGCAAGCAAGCAATGAATCAATCCTTGCTCATTTTTTCCTGGAGCATCTTTGAGCCCTAGAAGGATAGTAGAGGAAATGTAGAGAAGGGTTCACTGGCAGAGCAGGAAATCTTCTTTCCCTCTCTGTAACTGAGAGAATTCAGAAAGGGCTTTGGGAATACGGTGATAAATAAAATGGAAATACCTTGGTTTGAAGAAACAATATGGTCTAGTGAAAGTAAGAAGATTAACAGATAGTGGCAAAGCTGTGAAGAAAATCAAAAGTAAGCTGCCAAGGAGGATCACAGAGATGTTCACTTAGACACAGGCCTGCCTGCTCAGTGACCCCCATCCTGCACATTAACTCTGAGATTATTATAAAACCTACAACCATTTAGGTCACCTCCATTCCCCAAACTGTCTCAAAAACTCTGCATGACTTCCTGTCTATTCTAACAGAACCAGAAGACCTTGCTCTATGAACATACTCCCTTGTGTCTTTGCTATTATTTCCTGTGTATGCATTTTGGCTTCCCAAGTACATTTCTTGAAATCATTAATATTTTGTGATGGGATTCTATCTGTATCCTCCAGAGAACTAGAATAGCAATGAGCACATTTTTTGATTAATATCAACAGCTATTAAATTAAGCTCATGGGTGCCCTGATTTATTGCTAGAGGTTGGTCAGAACCCTGATTTGCTTTTTAATAAATAAAATAATTAAACACCTGCTCCCTATGACCAATCAGAATCCTGTGGTGGGCTAGGTTTCCTTGTTTTGAGCACTTGGTCCAAGTGCACCGGAGGTCATTCTTGCAAGGGAAACCATTAACCCCACAATGAACGATCCACGTGGTTCCAGCAGACACTTCTCACAGAGGTCAGCTCCCTGGTATATTCTTGTTTCAAAACAATTGGACAAAAAGTAATTTTAAGGTCTGAGTCTTTGAGTTCTTTAAAGATAAAGCAAAAAAGAGAGAAGAAAGAAAGAAAGAAAGAAAGAAAGAAAGAAAGAAAGAAAGAAAGAAAGAAAGAAAGAAAGAAAGAGAAAGAAAGAAAGAAAGAAAGAAAGAAAGAAAGAAAGAAAGAAAGAAAGAAAGGATATCAGTTTTAAACTGTGAATTCTGTCAAAGAAATTCAACTGGAATTACCTTTTATTAGTACAGAGCATGCAAGGTGTCTGAAAATATACCCTTCATTGACACAGTGAAAGAGAATTGCTTTCTCATCTTTCTATTACAGTCCTCTGAAGGGTTAATTCTGTGCTTGTAATTTGTGAATTTTCATGTGACATCCTGAACAGCTATCAGGGGTATATTGTACTAATCTTTTAGTAATTGCAATACTCTGCAGTCTTGAAATAAAAATGCATACATGCTTATATATATACTAGAAACAACTGAATTTGGCACCAACTAATTCTACTTATGATGCATTAGGTTTAGAACCAAGGTGCTCATTAGCAAAGTTTTGCACTGGTTTATGAATTTCCCTTTGATTTGGAATGTTCAATCTCATGTCAAGAAATTGCTTTAGTTTTTCCCGTTCCAAATACAGGGAAGTAATACTTTTTTTCTGTGATTATGTTTAAATCTTACCTCTCTCAATGCTTTTTAACTTGCTTGAAATTATAATTATCAGGGAGTATAATGCCTTGGATAATGAGAAAAAGAAATAAGTATTACGGGCTGGGAATTATATTCACATAGTATTTAAAACATCCACTTGGAGGACTTTTAATATGATAAATTGTTCTATCCATTCCCACCTATGGTGAAAACACCCATTCACCTCCATAACTAAAAAGCTACACCCATCACAGCAAAGATCTGTCTCCTCTCATGTAGCTGCTCTACCTCAGGACCCTTCTACCCATTGTTGATTTTCCTGTTATATTCCACTAGGCACATTACTTGTCCAAAGGAATTATTTCATTGATTTTTGTCTCACTGTCAATACTCATTTTTAATAGGAAACATCAGGATGGCATGAAAGATTTGTTTGATATTTAAAATGTTGGTATGAATCTGTATCAATCACTTTCTAGTTGCTGAGACACTATACTAGACACTTGCAATTTAAGGAGGAGTAGTTAATTTGATTCATAATTTCTACTGGATTCAGTTTAAAGACTTCAAGGCAGAAATGAAGAGTGGAAGGAATGATTCTATGGGTGGAAACAGGGAAGAAAAGAAAAACCAGGGACAAAAATATACCTTTCCAAGTCACACATCCAGTGACCTATCTCCAACCAGATTTCACCTAGTATGGGCTCGTCTGGCAACAGAATTTATCAGTGGATGAATGCAGTGATGAGTACAGTGCCCACATGGCCCAATTACCTTCCAAATATATGAGACCATGGGGGACAGTTTAGATCTAATCCATGACCAAATCTGTAAGTTTTTTCTTTGCATTAAAAAAGTATGTTTCTCTTGGGGTGCTGGGAAAGCAGGCAGCCAACACGCTGCTCTGGTAAGTGGCTGTGGCCTCCCAAGCTGTGGGCACCCGAGGGTGAGAACAATATCAGTGTTTCCTGAGATCCACGCCATGTTGGAACTTGAGGCACTGGGAAAACAGGCAGCCAGCTCACCGCTCTGGTGGGCTGCTGTGAGCCTACCAGCGCGGGCTAAGAATCAAACATCCATCCCCCCACCATTAGCAAGTGGGAGCCAGAGATCTGAGCATCTCTTTCGAGTTTGACTATATGTAATACAACAAATAAGGGGGATTTTCTTCTACCATCTCTTTGAAGGCAAATATTTTTATCTCTGTTTTGCTCTGTTCTGACCAATGGTATTACTCTATTCAATATTCTGTTTTTATAATTTCAGTATTTCCTTCAATATTGTTCTACCTGATTGAAGGAACAACTATTGTGAAGAAAACCACATGTACTATTGTGCCTATTGCTGTTGTCCCGGTGGCCTGCTGTGAGGTTCTGTGCCAATTTCACTGCACTGCCTCAGTTGGCTATGTCCTGTCTTGTTCTGCTGTATTTTACTACCTTGAAAATAAAATAAATAAATAAAATAAAAAATAATAAGAAATAAGGAAAAAAAAGTAAATAAAAACAAAACAGATCAGCAAGGTACTGAGAAACCTGAAACATGATATAACTAAACAGATAATGGACTTAAAAAGAAAAAGGAGGAAGAGAAAGTGCTCTAAAGGATATAACTGCATGTATATTTAAGTGTGTAGGATTGATAACCATGTTGCTAAGTTTTTGTTGGATAGGTGAACAGAACTGTTTGCAGCCTCACTGTTTGAATGTCCACTTTGTATGCTTTAATTTTGTAACTTGAACCACTATATCCAAGAAGACAATATGTAATGTATCAACTAGTGATTGCTTACTGTTTTTTTTTTTAAATTCTGTATTGTTTCTACCCTGTTTTCTGTTTTGTTTTTTTCCCCTCTCTTTAAATAAAAAAAAAAAATTTAAAAAGTATGTTCCTTTATAATCACAGCATCTGTTACTTAATAACAAGTCAGACTAAATCAATTCATTTGTCCTGCATACGTTGTTTATAATCTCATAAAGTCAGATTTTTTAAATGCCTCCTCATTTCTCATTCCTGTAAATAGTACTTATATACTTTGTCCATATATGAATGAGTCTTTGTTGTTTTAAATGAATCAACTTAGATTTCCTAATAAAGCAGAAATAAAAGGCAATCTACTTCTTTGACTAAAAATGAAAAAGACTTTTTATACCCATACAGATTGATTTTTAACATTTAATCAAAATTCTTAGCAATTTATTCTGAAACTTCTTACAAGAGGATTGTCTAAATCTTTCTTAGTTGTCCTTTATTAAACTCAGTGTTATTATATCCAGTTGGTTCTTTTTAAATGCCATTTTAATTGTGATTAATGATCACCAGTCATTTAAGTCGTGTTACCAAGTTTTTCCTACCACCTACCTGCAAAAGTATTCTAAAAATGTGTATTGTTGATAGTCAGTGTGCGTGTGGTATTTCTTTGGGGGAATATTGATGTGTGCGGTGGGAAGATTATTGAAGAGAGGTAAATTCTCTTGTTTCAGAAATAGTCACACATGTCATTTTTGCCTGAGGTAGAAAAATAAAAGAGGAAAAATTCTTTATAGAAAATAATATGTTACAATTCATTTCATGCTCCTATTGCAAAGCAAGAAGCAATTTGACTAAACAAAATCTGGAACTGAAGTAGCTTATGACTGTGTTTTTTAATTTCTCTTTAAAACTGACAAAAAGCTATTTTGGAAATACTGAGAATCTGAACAGTGTTTTTGTCTGAATTAACAAACTATTGTTCAAATGTTTAAAATGCCATTTTTATTACATTTATAGATGCCTCAAATAGGTAAGAGATTTTTTAAGTGAACAGAAAAACAAACACAAAGAATATTACATAGGCCATTTATTTTCTAATAGTCGAATCTGAGAAATAAAATTTGACTGTTGACTGTGGGTGGTGAATGTTGCCATAGCAACCTATTCCTTAGGCAAAGCTGGAGGGTGATCATGGTGACAAGGGTAAGAGTCACAAAATAGACTTGTCAAGATATATTTTGGGGCAATATGAAAGCATATATATTTTCACTTAAGCTATGTAAGGGAGAGCAGGTGTGGAGTACCCAAGGTTTTAGGTGAGAAGTGCAAAATGGTGATTCAGGTTAAGCATTTGACTATGGTGGGATCTAGCTGTTTTGGTTTACACAGTGACAGACCTTACGTGAGTCAACTGCAGCAGCATCAGCCATTATAAGGAAGAATTAAGGGTATTTTATCATGTGCTTTGTAACAAGAGACATTGACAACTATTTCCTTGGGTGATTTTTTGAGTATTTGGCACACATTACTTCTCATAAGCATCACCATAATTCTATGAAGTAAGTGATATTGTTGTCTCCATTTTACAGATGGGGAACCTGAAATGGGAGTTCATAAACTATCTTAAGGCCATGCAGCTGGTAAGTGATCTAGGAGAATTGAACTTAGACAATTATATTGCTACTTGGTGTGATGAAACAGCACAATGTGAAGGAGGGTTTTTACTTTCATTTTCTCAGAAATTAATGATCGTGTTAAATGGATCCTAGTAGCAAAATGCTTGAGTAAACTATAGATTACTTCTTCCTATTAGGAATTTTTTAAAGGAAAATACTACATGCAGCAGTGCAAATTGGGGACTACTAATTTGAAACTTCTCAACAGAATCTGCTCTCCCAGTGGGGGGTAGGATATGTATGTGAAGAGTTCCAAAGCCCTGGCTTTATCATATTCATCCTTTAGGTGACCAAAGTAAGCCATCTAACCTCTTTGTGCTTTGGTTTCTTTATCTTTCAAAAGTAAGAAATAATACTTGGCTATTTTTGCTGCACAGGTGTGTGAAAATCAAATGATGCAATGAATGTGAAAATGGTTCATAAACTCAACGGGACAAAACAAACATAAAGGGAGTATTATTAGAGTTGATAACCAAAAGCATTACTTTCAGCTTTTCCAGGCCTTGATAATGAGTGTGTATGTGTTTGCTTATCTAGGGAAGATGTGAAACTGGAGTTTGACTTTAAAAGGCAAACAATTCTGGCTGGAAGGTTATTCAGACACAATATAAAGAAGGAAATCCGTTTAAAATGGATTTGTAGGACCATAATAAGAGCTCACGTGTAGTGACCAATTCCCATGTGGCAGGCACTGTCATAAGCACTTTTGCTAGATTTCACTCATTTATTCTATATAAAAACCATATATGCTAGGAATCATTCCTTTTTTATTTTCCCAGTTTATATAGAAGATGACTAGGAGAAGGTAAATATAAAACAAACTTACGCAAGATCATGGAGCAAATAAATTACAAATCTAGGTCTGAAGCCTGGCACTGGACTTCAGAGTCAACCCTTTTAACTACTAACCTGTATGGTCTCTAGATCACATATTATTTTGACACAGCAAGTGTAAATGTAATACATTAATATATATTAAGGATATTTTAAAAAATATTTTGCTTATTTTCAGTAAAAAGGGGAGAAATTCTTTCAAATTGAGTGGCACATTTGGTTAAGTACATAGAGAACTGCAGAGCATTCGCTCTTGATCAAATGTCTAAATTCTTTAATATCAGTTATTTCACAGATGAACAGTTTTATAAAAGTGATAATAAAGGAGAATCAGTAAGCTCTCAGCCAATATTTCCAGATTATGCAATCATCTATTCAAATGTGTAGACAGCTTCTCTAGTGGTCCTTGCTCCTGAGAATAAAAAATGCTTCTATCAATATGCCTGTTTTCAGGGATCTTTTGATCTAGATGTGGAAATAGGATCGGCATTTTGTAGTAAAATGTAAAAAACAAGAAGTTCAAATAAGATGTTAAAAGGCTTCAGAAGGATGTAAGTACTTCTGGCAGCATTGGGAGCAGGATGTGACTTTGCTCTCCCAGCCCTATTGGTCTGTAAGTAATATTCCTACTTGGTCCATTATATATTCATTAACTTTACCTATTGTTAATGTGTGATACAGGTTACTAGTTTTTTTTAAGTACCTTATGGATTCTGCCTGTGTCTCACAAACTACCAATTTCTTTATTATCAGTATATGTCAAGAGTATTGCTTATATGTCTAGTAAGGTATGCATGTTTTTATATATTATGGTCTAGATATAAATGTTCTCTAAAGTCTCATGCTCAGCGGTTCAGCTCTCAGAAGGTAATTTGGTCATGGAGTTGCTGTACTCATCAGTAAATTAATTCACTTGTACATTCATAGCTGAATATATTGCTAGGGTGTTGGGCCTGGTAGAAAGGGCTGGGTCAATGGGTTATAAACTAGAATGGTGCACTTTGTCCCTGAGTTATCTCTTCTCCATCTCTCATTCCTGGATGCCATGGTGTGAGTAGTTTTCCTCCTCCACCAGGTTTTCTCCATGAGCCCTCCTCCACCAATCGTTGTAGTCAACTGACTATGCACTAAACCCTTTGAAACCATAAGCCAAGTAAAACTTATCTTCTTTTAAATTGCAAATGTTGAGTATTTTGTTCCAGTGATGAGAAAGTGACTAATATACTGTATCTTCATAATTCATATATTTAAACCTAACCAGAGATAATTAGATCATGAGAGTTCTAACCTTATATGTAAAGCCTTGACTCTTCTACACTGTGTGGACACAGTGAGAAGGAATCATAACAAGGAAATGGGCCTTATCAGATGCTGGATCTGCCAGCACCTTGATGATGGATTTCTCAAACTCCCAAATTTTGAGAAGCAAAATTCTGTTGTTTATAAGCCATCCAGTTTATGGTGTTTTATTATAGCAATATGAATAGATGAGGTAATGCTCTAAGCTATTAACTTAATCATTGTCTTTACTTAAAAACTCTTATATATTTCATCCATTTACTTGGTTCTTTATAATAAAATTAATTATTCTCAAAAAAATGCAGCAAATTCATGTTAGAAGATAATAATGTAACATGACCTGTCTTCAGGACTTACGTAAAGTTCATCTGAAAACAGCAAAAATGCAAAGGGAGCTAAGGATAAAAGTGATGAGAATGCCCAACTTAGCAAAACTAAAGAATATGATCTGGGTAATGAAAATTCAGAGAAGTAAGAATACTGAAATTTGTTTAAATATGCAAATAAAGAGTTTTAAATTGAGGAGTTGTAAAAAATGTGAAATTAGAGAACCAAACCAAAATATTCCCCAAAGATGTTAGTAAAAGAAAGCCATTTTCTAGAAGATAAAAATCTCTGCAAATTTTCTGTAGCCTGACTCTACAGAACAATACCAAAAGCAAAAAAGCAGTGTATGTGAGATGCATGGACTTGGGCTGGTCTGTAAAGTGGAGCATACATACACGGGTGTAAACATCCCCTGGATCTGGCCTCAGCATTTAACTTTGGGCAATTTAAGCTCTAGCTATAAATACTCAATTCCTCAACTGTAAAGTATGCTAATAATAGTAAGTACCTAATAAGTTACAGCTATTATTTTTATTACCATTTTTGATGAATATTAGTGAAAAATATTAAGAATGTGGGAGAATTCAGGATATAATAAAGATGTTCAAAAAGTGTAAAATGAGGAAGATCTAAGGTGAATATGAGAAAAATAAGTAGGTAAAGGGTTGACATGCTGATTATACAAATTCAGTGTTAAGATGGATTCATTCTAGCTGTTTTCCACTTTTTACATATTTTATTAATCTATGGGCCTAGAATAAGATGACTAAACTAAGTACTTCGATTCCTTTCAGAAATATCTGTGCTTCTGTGGCAGTTTCAGTGGTTGCTTTTTATGGGGTCCAGACTCACAACAAATCTGTCCTTGAACAACTTAGAGTGTAGTAAAGGAGAGCCACCATCATTGGATTATTATTTTACTATTCAGAGTCTCCTAGCAAGGAGTCTTTTGGGGATATTATTAAATTTCTTATTAAAGAGAGAAATTTAAAAATATAAATCAGTTCATAAAATCTTCCTGCAAATTGTGACTTAAATAAAAATCTAATTTTTAAAATATTATGCACCGCATTAAAGGCAAGATAAAATGGGTACTGAGTTATAATTAGATGAGATTAAGATGTTCCCGGGCTCTGCTGCACAGTAGGGTGATCATAGATAATGGTAATATACCGTACACTACATTTCAAAAAGCTAGATGAAAGGACTTTGAATGGTTTCACAAAACAAAGAAAATGCTTGATTAAATAGTTACCTTTAACTTGATTTAAACATTAATATGTTTTACAAAGTCATGTGTCATTCATGGATGCTCAGAGTCATAGATTCATTGATTCTTTTGGAAGCTCAGAATAAGATTTAACTTCGATGAAAGTTTATTTTCATTTCTCCCACCGGGCTTCCACACATGTATCACAATCAATCTTGCTGGTTCAGACCTGTGAGCAGGGTGGATAACAAGAGGCTACCGTGGCAAACGCAGTTGGTGTGGGTTGAAGAGAACTAGTCCAATTTGAAAAGATACAAATAGAAGCTTAGGGCAGAGTTACTGGGACACAGTGACGTCGGTGTAAGAAATTAGCATAATGATACCAGACCCATAGTATAGGCTAAGGGACCTACTGGCATAAAAAAGCGCTGCTTCAAAAACATCTTATTTTCTAAGAGAAAAGTAGCAAAGACACAGCATATACCAACCAAAAAAAAAGGTCTAACTGCAATTTACAAGGATGGGAACTTGATTTTTTTTTTTCCTAGAAGCACTATAGTTAAGATAAGAATAATTTGCCTTGGTGTTTGTGAGAAAGAAATGGTAAAAATAAATCTCCATTTTAACCAGCATGCAAATAATTCAATGATAGTCTATGGATGAATAAAGAATTATAATTGGTATTTTCTTTGGCCATTTTCAAGTGTCTTCAAATATTTGAAAGTGGGAAAGTAAAAGCACAAGCTATGTCATGTCCTGGAATATCTTGTTAAATAAAGTCTATACTTTAAAACTCCTTAATTTGCACTTATTTTGCTTTTACAAAACTGGAGGTGGTATAACATCCGCTTATGGGAAAAGAAACTAAATTATCAAATGTAAACAGTAGGCAATTTTATTTAACTGAACAGTAAGAAGTAACAGTTTAGATGTAATTTTAGTACCATCATTTATACCCAAACCATAAATATGCAAATAACATAGATCTGTTATGGACAATTTGATTTTCTAAAAGTGGCTGAGTTTGTCAAACCAATTTGTTTCTTGAAGCAACCTCGCAGAGTAAGAAGGGAATGGGAAATACTGTTAACATTAAAACTGCTCTGAAAAAGGTGGATAATATATGGGAACAACATCTTTTCTTAAAATTTATTTTCTATTTCATCAAGCTATATACATACATGATTTAGAGACAAAAAATATAACAAGGCTAAACCAGTATCCCCCTAACCATTGCTACGTACTGGCACTCCTCACTACTCCATGTATTTGTAATTTGATAATGACCTCCCCTCTTTAAATAACATGTCTGTATTTAGATGGAAGTAAAATAAGCCACTATTCTAACACTCCCCAAATGAATACCACCCCAACATTCCCAAAAGAATTCTATTTTTTAAAATAAACTTTGTATTTTAAAATAGGGTTGAAGTGATAGAAACATTGCAAAGGAAATACAGAGAGTTTATGAATACTCTGAACCCAGATTTTTGTACTGGTAAATTCCTATACTGTTAAATATCCTTCAGTATGCTAGGGTCTTACCCCTGCCTTCTTGGAGAGACCATGTAGAGCCTCACAACCTGCTCCAGGGGAGCCTGGAGGTCCAGTCTTACGAGTCACCCTCACACCTGTCTCTTGCTTGTGCTGTGTACTTGCTTTCTGATTCTCTCACCCCATCATTTAATCTCATACAGCCCAGGGAAAGCTTGCACATCTGCAAATGATTCTGCTCTTGGATTCATTTGATCTAGATTTAGTTATTTGTTGGAATTTGAGGATGAAAATTCTTTTCCCTTAGTGTTGTGAAGCATTACTCGATTATTTTCTACCTTTGTCCTTATTACACCAACCCATTCTATTTCATGGCTAAACTACTCTTCTTAATCTTTCTTACAAAACCTGTTCATCTTTCCTTGACCCTTTTAGAATACTCTTCGTCCCTAACTTTATCTTCCAACATTTGTTGACTCTAAAAATTTTTTATTTTTAATTTTTAACGCTTCTGCTCTCCTTGCTGAATATTACAGGAACTTTGCCTGCTCTGTCTTAGATTTAAAAGCAATGAACTAAACAGTCTATTGAAAAGTCTGTATGGATTAATGTCTAAGGGTTCTTCTGTAGGGTGGTCTCTAAAATTCAGTGACAGTCAATATTTACTGCTTTTTCCCTTTGGCTCCATTAGACTATTCAGAGTTTTCTGAAAAGTGAGCTTCTAATCTCCTACCTGAAGGGCACAACTCTGACTTTTCAACCCCTGTTTGTGGTTTAGTCCTCTAGTTTAGAGACTGTATGTTACATTCTGCAGAGATTAAACCTCGAGGAGTGATGAAGGAGCTGTTGTTTTGAAGCATGGACAGTTGGAGAGAATCTAAGAACCTAACTTTTTTTAAAAAATGACCTTCAGTGTAATTTAGTTTTCAGCCCCACCTCAATGCTCCTCTTTACTTCTGCATAGGTTAGTGGTAAGTGGTTATTTTGGAACCTTTGAGAATTCTCCCTGCCAATTTAGGATTTAGTTTTCCAGTCCATCTGTTCTCCAGTTTCCAAAAATTTATTGTTTGTATTCTTTTCTATCATCTTAATCCTTGCTATGCTATCTAAAAATCCTTTTATTGCTGTATCACTGGCAATAAATGAAAATTAATATAAATTTTCAACCTATTGTCTTAATAGTGCAATCCTGGGGCTAACCCATTTAGATCGAATGTATTAGAAAGGAAAAAATATTCTACACATCTACAGCCATTTCCTCTCATTTGATGGGAAATTAAAGTAGGAATCAGAATAAATGCTTAAGATTTAATGAGTTTAGATTTGGATAAAACCTGTAAATTCGTAAACATTTCCTAATTGTTTAAATTGCAACTGTGTGTGTGTGTGTGTGTGTGTGTTACAAGTCTAAAGCAAAGAGAGGAAAGCAGTTACATTCATGCTCCCAAACAGTCCCAACTGTGTACTGGAAAATATTTTTCCTTAAGGAGAAAAGGTTAAGACTTAAGGAAGCTTATCTTGATAGGCTCAAATCAAACTAGTCACACAGTTACTGAATAAACATTTGGGTTAATAATGATAACAAAGAGTCTGATATGAAATTAAGGGAAATACATACATAGGAACAGATTTCCTTAGAAAGAAACATTTACATCAGCTAGGCATGGTGGTGCACACCTGTAATCCCAGCATTCAGAAGGCTGAGACAAGAGGATCACTGCAAGTTTGAGGCCAGCCTGAGCTACGAAGTGAGTTCAAGGCCAGACTGAATTGCAGAGCAAGACCCTATCTCAAAACAAAAACAAAAAACAAACAGAAATATGTACTGTGATATGAATGTGTTCTTTTGTTGAACTAAGGTTTTGAAGGTGTGAATTGCATAATTGCAACACTTTCTAGACATTTGTTTCTTGAATAATCATTTGATCATTCCAGGCTATTACCCTGGACTGTCATATAACATTTAAAACAAATTATGTTCAGCATCATCAGAGTATATAATCGTTTATGACTCAACCTCTGGATTAACACTAGTGTCGAGGTAGGCAGTGTCTGCATTGTTCCTTTTGCTTCTTTAAATCAGGACAATGCGATGCTTAACCATGATATGTAAGAGAGTAACTTTCAGTTTTGGAATTAGAGATTTTTCTTTGCAGGATCTTTTGTTACTATTTTCTTAGAACAAACTGGATGCATGGTCCATCTTAGCATATTTATGCTGTGCTTTCTCATGTCTCTCTGGGAAAATTAGACTTACAGGTAAGGATTGAGACAGCAGCTTTTTAGAAAGAAAATTTTACAGGCGCTCCCAAAGTGCCCATATCTTTTCATTTTCTATCTCAGAAATTTTTTTTTCTTCCTCTCAGAAGACTCATTCTGAGTGAATCCTACAAAAGAATTGCACTCTTTGCTATAGGGACATAAAATCAGAAAATTCCCAATTGAGACTATGCTTTCCTTCCTAACTTTTGAAGTGTACTCCTGCCCTCTGACATTCTTTTACAGCTAAAAAATCCAAAACAGGGGTAGGGCTAGAAGGAGAGTCAGGAACCACAATGCTCTGGCAAATGACATTGATGTTAGACACTTTGAACCCATTATCTTGAATTTAATTTTGGTTCTACTGTAGCAAATTTGATAAAATTTGACAAAAATTAAATTTTTATCATCTGTTTTTTAAATTGCCACAGAGATTGGATATGGGGATGGAGGCGCAAGATTAAAAGTCTAAGCTGCCAAATTTTGGAGTATTTCCTAAATACAAAGAACATTACAAAGAACATCCTTTGTATAAGCATTCAAATGATTTCAGCTCCTCTCAGTGACTCATTCTAATTGTTGAATCTTCCTCCGGAAGCTTCAGACATCATAGAAGAGAGACAAGTGCTCCTGTGAATGGGGTGAAAGCACTGCTTTCAAGACACCAAATCTGGAATAATCTGTTAGTAGCAACTGGAGCAACTCCCTGACTGTGTTTCTCTCTAGATGTCTATCACTGTGTTCCAACAAATGAGGGTAAAGCTGCATTACATACTTTTACCTACTCAAGGAAGTCATGAAACATCACTTCTACTGCCTTCCATTAGACACTTAAGGGACAAAATCCTAACTATTTCTAAAAAGAGAAAATACCCGCCTCACTATTGAAGAGATGTGAGATGCGAGATTTGTTGGCCTGTCTTTAAAAAATAAAATCTGACACCTGAGTCATTAACTAGATTATTGTGGATCCAGCAGTTACAGTATGAGAAAAATGAAAAAAAAAAAAAGCTGGAAAAGCACTGACTAACAAGGTTATTCATGCTGCAACTATAAGTAAGAGAAGAGGAAATAAATACAGCAGAATTTTTAAAGTAAAGGAGAAAAAGAGAAAAACGTGGTGCAGTCCTATACCTCAGAAAATACAAACAAATAAAATGAATATATATCTCAATAGTATAAAATGCCAAAATGAGCAAGAGAATACAACAAAAATATGGAATATTAGTTAAAAGGCATTGAAATAATGTTCACAGATATTTCCAACATCTAAAAAGAAAGCAAGGAAGAGAAATAGATATGCTAAATCTAAGAGTTTTATAGGCGAATTCTAACAAATGTCAAAGGAGTGGATAATTCCTGTTTTAATTTTTTTAAAGAAAATTTATTCAAGCAGTTTATTAGGCCAGTCTAACCTTAATTTCCAAACTATATAAGAATAGTATGAAAAAATTATAAGCCCATTTCACTTATTGACATGTGGAAATTTAAAATGAATTATTAGTTAACAAGTGATTAGTGATTAACACACTGTGATTATTAGGGGCTAATTTAGGAATTCAAAAATAATTAAAATCTGAGAAATTTATCAATGTTTACCAAATATATCTTAATCAATGCAGAAAAGCATTTAATAAAGCTTAATACTTAACTGAGACCAAACAAAATCACAAGAATAAGAAACTGAAGGAAATTTCATTAGCAAAACTGCTAAATCAAAGCCTACAGAAAATTTTACAACTAACATTAAAAATAGACCAATTTCTTTTATATTCAAAACCCAGGCAAAGGCACCTTCTATGTCCACAAAGCTTCAACATAGTACAGCATAGCATTGTCCATATTATGGATTATAAAACATACTTAATAAATCACAAAGAAAATAAATCACATAATGTATTGCCTTGGACCATACTAGAATATAAGCTAGAAATAAAAAAACAGAAACATAGTTGGAAAAGTTCTAAAATATTTGGAGTTTAGACAAAACACTTCTAAGTGACACATGGGTCAAAAAGAAATCTCAAGAAAAATTACAAAGTACTTTGAACTAAATGAAAATGCAAATGAAGTTTATTAAAATTTGTTGAATGTAGTGAAGGCAGTGTGTAGAAAAAAAATTAGAGCACTGAATAGATGTATTGGGAAAGAAGAATTCAAGTAAATAATCTAACCTTTTGCTTTATGAAACTACAAAAAGGACAAGTTAAATCCAGTGCAAACATAGGAGAAGAAACAATAAAAAGGAGCAAAAATCAATGAAATTGAAATCAGAAATAGGAAAAAAATCAATAAAACCAAGAGCTGGTCTTGGAAAAGATCAATAAAATTGAGAAAGTTCAAGTCTGTCCAAGAAAAGAGATGTGTTTTTATTTACCTTTCACATCTAAGCACATGATGCACTTCAAGATGAATTTCCATGTATTTTCAGTTACTAATCAAGACACACAGAATTTCCATACCGAAATTCCAATTTACTTGGAGTATTTATTGAAAGGACTCTTTTCATTCACTGAATTTCATTAGAATGTTGTTCTTAAGTCAAGGAGTTATGTATGTTTCAATCTATTTCTGAACTCTATTCTGCTATTATCTATTCTTGCACCTATATCTTATTTCTATCCCTATATTATACCTTAATATCTGGAATTATAACTGTCCAATATTGTTATTCATCTTCAAGATTCTTATAGCGACTTTAGTTCCTTTGTATAGTAGTCAATTTGTAAAAAACTGTTTGTTAAAACTTTATGAAAAATATGATATCCTATGAGACAGGAAGCAGAATTTTTGGATGTTAAAATGATTCTACATTTTGTAATTCACCAAGCAAGCATTACTGAGCAGCAATAGTTTGGGTACGTTTTGTTGAATAAATTAATGTGTAAATGAATGAATCAGAATTGATTTTTTTCCTCATATCCTAGGCAGAAGAAAAATCAACCACTTACCAGGACCTGATAAAGAAAGTTGACTTGTGTCTTCTCAGGTGTGTGTGTGTGTGTGTGTTTTGTTTATTTGTTTGTTTTGTTTTGTTTTTTGATACCGGGAATTGAACTCGTGACCTCCCATTTGCCAAGCAGGCACTTACGCCACTGAGCTAAACCCCAGGCCCACATCTTCTCAGTTTAGTTAAAAAACAAAAACCCTGGTAAGCAGCTGGGGCCCTACCGGCGGGCTAAGAATCAGACATTGATCACCCTACCCCTGTTAGCAAGTAGGCACCAGCAGTCTGAGTATCTTTTTGGAGGATGAATGTATACAGTGTGGCAAGTAAGGGGGATTTCCTTCTACCATCTCTTTGAAGGCAAATATTTTTATCACTGTTTTGATCAGTTTTGATTAATGGTACTGCTTTATTCAATATTCTATTTTTAAAAGTTATATATTTCCTTCCATTTTCCTCTACTTGATTCAAAGAACAGCTAATGTGAACAAAATGGGCTGTACTATTGAGCCCATTGCTTGTGTCCTGGTGACCTGCTCTGAGATTCTGTGGTAGTTTTATTGCACTGCGGTCGCATGGGTTTATTCTGTCTTGTTCTGCTGTATTTTGCTACCTTCAAAAAAAAAAAGTAGATTAGAAAGTAACAAAATACCTCCAAAAATCTCCCAACTCCACCAAAGCTGATCCATGGATCATGGATGAGGAGAAACTCAAAAACAATACAACGGAATTATATAAGGTGGTTAAAAGTATGTAACAACAACAAAACAAGTCAGTAAGGTACTGAGCAACCTGAAACAGGATATAACTAAGCAGATAATGGACTTTAAAAGTAAAAAGAAGAAAAGAAAGTGCTCTAGAGGATATGGCTGCATGTATGTTTGAGAGTGTAGGATTGATAACCATGTTGCTAAGTTGTTACTGGATCATTGAACTTCTTTGCTGTCTCACTGTTTGAATGTACACTTTGTATTCTTTAATTTTGTAACTTTAACAACTAAGTCTAAGAAGACAATATGTAATTTATCAACTAGTGATTTCTTCTTTTTTTTTCTGAAATTCTACCCCTTTTTCTGTTTTGCTTTTTTTTCTCTTTAAATAAAAATTAAAAACAAAAACAAAAAAAGTATACTCTAGCCCTTTTTCTATTTTGCAACAACTCTGCACTTGTAAGATAAAAACAACCCTAGAGTTTTTATTTTTGCCTAATGGGAGCTCAATCTCTAGATAATTTAAGAAGCCTTGTGTTTTGTGTTTTATTTGCTGCCTCACATTCTTTCTTTCTTACCATTTCTTTTGCTAACATACCCTCTGCACCGCTTGAAGAGAAAATACTTTCTTGAGACTTCCTTTCTCATGGAACTGTGAATCATAGTACTTGATATTCATGGAGTCTACAGAATGTTACACAGCAGGTGTGAGAAGTCTAAATGTTGTGGTAGTCAACAGTACAGTTATTTTCTCTAATATAAGAAGACAATTTATCTACTTCTGCTTGGTGAGCCTGTGGGAGAGGCTGCAGGGGAGGAGAGGGAGGGAAGAAGGTGGGAGTAGGTTGGACTTCAGGGAGGGAGGGCAGGAGTGAGCTGTGGTCTCCTGCCCTAAGGTTAACTGCAAGGCATCTTGAAGATGTGTCCAGCCTGACCGAAAATGAAGAAAAGTACATTTTGAAATCTAGTGGCAAAACAAATAGCATTATTCCTATAATCTGAAATGTTAGTGTTGTTGAAAACTTATAATTCTCCAAGTCTCCAGAGGATAAAATGAAAACATCACTTGATGATCAAAAGAGCTGGGTTAAACAGCAAATCTTGAAAAATAAGTAGGCATTATAAAATAGCATGAGAAAAATTGCTCTGTGTTCAAAATCCTGAATTAGATAATGAAATTTGGCTTTATTTTCTTTGGATTTGAAGCTGAATTTTATCTCCGGGAAATTACCTGGAAGGCCATTCTTCTTCATTGCCTGTTTCAAATACATCAAGTTTCAACCAGAAAAAATGAAAGTAGAGGAAAAGAAAGATATATGAAGTTGAATGAAAGACTAAACTAAAAATAACTTTCTGAAAATGAAAAAGAAATATGCTAAAATCAGAACATACTGAAAAATTAGGCAAGGTGCCACATTAAAGCAGGATATTCATTGTTACTTTCTTAAGTAGGCAAAATGTTTCTCAGGCTTTGGGTATGAAAATGGGCAGAAATCAGTGTTTTCTCATTAAAACTCTAAGAACAGTGCCTCCTCATAAAAATGCCTTGTCATAATATTGCTACACCCTGGTATATCTTTTCTCCACTTAACGTAAAGATGAAACTTATTTTTGTATACACTACAGAATGCTATTAAGAAAAGAATATTAAAACAAATGTTGGGCATTTGAACCTAGAGACTGTGTATTGCATGGCAAACATTGACTTGGATTACCTTCTTTACCAACACGGCTGTTTCATTGACACTAAATAAGATAGCAAAGCAAGTAAGAGGAAATAAGTGTTGCTTGCATTTGGCAAAGGGTATATTGCTGAGCAAATTAAAAAAAACAAAAGTTTTAGACACCAGCATTTTAAATGAATAAAGCTAAAAGGTAAAGAAAAAACAGAAAAGGAAACCAGACCCAGTCAGGCTAGTTGGATTGCCCCACATTAACTAGTCATTTATATTAAATTTCAAGATGGGTCAGCATGCCAGAGGCCAGCAAACTCTTCTCTCAGCCACCTTCGCCTCTACACACACACACACACACACACACACACAAACACATGCACGTATACATGCACATTCACACATGCATGCATGCATGCATGCACACACACAATGTATGACTGAACTGTTGTCCTCATTGGGTTTTCCTTGCAATTCTGGCCTCCATGGGATAAATGGCTAAGGTTTTCTGGTCCCCCAAGCATTTTGTAACCCACTGAACACTTGAAAAAAATCATGGAGTAAACATCTTGTAGTTTACTGATTTTGCTATTATAGCATTTAAATCCTTTTCTTTGACAAAATAAATAACCCCAACATAACTGTACATGATGAAAATTTCATGAACATATGAAAAGTATCTCATGTATTATAAACATTTTCTTTCTACATTCAACTCAATTCTTCTAGAGATAATTATTCTCAGAGTATTTCTGAATTTGGTTTTTAACTCATTCTTTACACCAGTGTTCTATGACTGCATCCTAATTTCTTAGAATATTCTGCATATATTTCTTTCCAATTCTTTCAACATCTTTTAGTAATCAATCCAGTAAAAGGGGAGAGATGCAAAATAATACACACTTTGTGCCTATGTATAGGAGTACAATTGCTTTTTGTGAGTAAGTTTGGTACTTTTCTCTTCTTCCACCTTCTGATCTACATTGAGAACATCATGCTCTAGGAACTCTGTGATTTTTCACATGCTTTTAACAATGTCTTTGTAAGTGATGTTCAGTACTCCAAATACCTTCAAGAGAAAAGGATTTCACTTTTCTTCCACAGGTGATATTTTACCTTCCTTGAGTTTTATTTATTTAACAGGTATTTCTTGAAGGTTACCAATTTTTCACATTCTCTCAGCTTGTGCGATTATGAACAAATTAAACGTCCTGGTCCTCATGGACATTACATTGGAGAAGAAGAGGTAGGCAGTGTAAATCGGAGTGCTCTGCAGTACCAGTTTTGATGAGTACTGTGAGAAACAAAAACATTTGGTAAGAAACTAGAAAGTGACTGGGAAAAAGTGGCAAGAACAGCTTAGTGGTGGGTGGCAGTGGCCCAGTTTGTGTTTCATTTGACCTGTCAGTACTTCTGGAATGGCTCATTACATCTTGCAACTCTAATTTAGTTTAGCTGATACTCTCCAGCTCTGCTAACAGCTCTTGGACTTTTCAGTTTCTTCAGAGTTCTAGAGTCTATCAGATAACTCACTAAAAGGCTTTCTATTACTGAGACTGTATCAAGTTTGTAGGCACTGACAGGTGCTCTCAGAGAACATTAGGTTCCACGATAATAACTAATGTGATCTATAAAGATCATCATCATAATAAGCATCAACACTAAAGTAAAATTTAAAAATCTATAAATGCACAATTTGTACTTGTTTTGGTTATTTCCCTAAAGCTATAAACATCCACATATTTTCCTGTTGTTATTTCTACAAAAGTAAGTAGTAGTTGTTTCTTCAGAACTCGTAACACTTTGATTATAATGGGACCTGGTAAACCATGATTCAGGGATACCCTGTCATATGCATGCTGGAAAATGTTAAGGCTGAGCCATTTTAGCACAACTGTATCGCTTTTTATTGAAGATATCCTTTCCTATAGGTTCATTCAAAAGCACCATTTAGATTGCAGGCACTCTTAGATATGGTAATAACCTTTCAGCTGCAAAGAACAAACTTCCAGGTATGATCTAGATGTCAACTATGCTCCTCTTAACAGGTTTTCTTTGAAAGCTTCAGAGAAGTAATTGAACAAATTCTAGTTTACAGAAGAAAAATATATTATACATGCTGTGATACCACTTTTATCTTTTACTTCTCATCTTTCTTTATAATGGTTTTATTCAAGTTGAATTTACTTAATAGCTTTCTGAACATGAATATTGATTCTTTATCTTGATTTTTTAGATTTGCCTTTTACTATGAATATTCATAATATTTAAGATTTTTCCTTTTAATTATGTTATACAAGAATTAAGTATTTCCTTCAAAACTAGGTCTAAATATGGTTACCCAGTCTTTGTTATTTTATAAAAGAATCATTGGATAACACTAATTTGTCATTAAAGCTAAGTTTGATTTCTCTTGTGATAATAGATGTTCTTTTATTGTTTGAACTTCAAAGCAAATAATCAAGTGCTATAGGTCCAAGTAACACAAGACCCGAAGTTCTTCTCACTCTGAGAATTTGACTTATGTGTCAAATGGACAAATCATTTTATAAAGAACATTTTCTCACATAACTATTTGGGCAAAAAGTAGCTCATTTTATAAGTGTATCAGCATCAATTTAATGATTACTTGGATGAGAACATTAATACATATAGCTATACAGTCTTTTTTTTTTTTCAAGAAAATTGGAGCTGAAAATCTAGAAATATCAGGTTAAGTTTTTTTAAACTGAACGAACCTGTCATCGTGGGTAAAGTGAATATTGTCTTAATTTTGCAGAGACTCTCGTTAAGCCCTTATGCCAGAAACTAGACTTTCTGAATTTTTACTGTAAATAAATAAATTGAGTTCTGCTCAATCAGAAAAATAAGCAGCAGATGAGTTTTCATAAGAATTTATCTTTTGGATTTATGGAATGAGACTCTGAAAACACATACCGGGGCACGCTGTGAATGGCTGCCAGTTTAATTACGAGGTAAAAGATCAGCTCAGAAGGAGTTAGACTAAAAACTTGTCATTAAAATAAAAATTATCAAGGAACCATTGAGCAAAAGAATCTTGAAAATTCTGTGTTAAAAACGCATTTTAAAATCCCATAAAACAATCAGCTGTCTAAATGCTTTAGTTTATCCCACAAAATGCCAGCTCAGTGGTCTTCTTGAAGCCTATGATTGAACACATGCACCCAGCAACTCACTACCATATTTTCATCTATTTATTTTATTTTTAAAATATTGATTGATGATTGATTGACTGATCATCCTCAGCTCTTTTTACTTTTTTCAGTGTAACTAAGTTGATAAATTGCTCAAACCTGGCTCAAGAACTTGCCTCAGGCTCCCAGGATGCTGGAATTGCAGGCATGAGCCGCCATACCTTGCTCCATCTGTTATGTTTCTATCGAAAAATTATTTTAATGAAATCAAACCTGCTGATACCATACTCACTCATTTCTCCTTAAATAGAAACATTCCTATCAGAGAGAACAGAACAACTGCCCACAATCTGAAGACACTGGTAGAAGAAACAAATTATCATTCTTCCTACATTTGAGAGTCTAGAAACCATTCCCTAGACCTTTCTGAGAATGACGTAAGCCTTTAAGGCATAGTGAGCAACACAGTGGACAGAAAGTGGACTCAGGGAGAACCAGAACCTGAAAGCCATTTTTAACAACACTGCTGCCAAGTCATGCAGCCCAATTAAAACCAGCTAGAATCTATTTCTGCCTGCTTTTTTAGTTTTTAGTTCATCCTCTTTCTCAAAATCCCATCACATATGTTAATGTATCAAGCATATGCTTATATTTTGGTCCAAATCACTAGCAAATGTATTGAAAAGAAGTATAAAAATCCAGGCATTTGACACACTCCTAGGACCTTCCAAAGCTATGTTCACTGTTTTGTTGTTGTCATTTGGTGAAGTCACTTAAGATGTTTATAATCTAGATGGTTATGGTAGTATTTAAGTATTTCTCCACTTTGGCAGGAAATATATCTATCACTGAGGTGTCATTTATATGACAGCTGATACCTAGATATTGTATGTTACACATACTTGTCTTTCCATTTAATGCCACCAAAGAAATAAATAGAATTATCTGGTTTTGATTTCCTTCCCTCCCTCTTTTCACAATCCAGTCAATCACCAGATACAGCTGGTATTCTTCAAAACATAGTTATTGAATCTTTTCCCTGTTCATTCTCACCACAGGACCTTTGTTTTGTCAAACAATTTATTGCCTGTTACCAAGACAGAGATCCATGCTCTGTAAGATCTGAAGCTTATGCAATTTAAGGTGATCTTCCTTCTTTAAGAAAAGTAATATGAAATTACAACAGAGTAGTATATTCTGAAAGAATCCGTGCAAGGGAGAGGCATGAGGCTTAGCTTCCCAGTAGAGCAGATGCTGTGCCTTGCTGATCCATCAGGTGCTTAAAGCGGAGTGATACAAAGATTAACAAAGCACTTGTTTCCATGGTGCTTACATTGTAACCACAGTATATAATTCTATTCCACTTGGACCAAAAATAAGTCATTTTATTTAGGTGCTACTTTAACATAAAACGTGACACTGTCACCAAAGATGGGATATTCACTGTCAAAGCAGACTGTGATTGACAACTCAATTCTACCTCCTTCCCTCCCCTCCCCTGCCCTCCCTTCCCTTCTCTTCCCTTTTCTTCTTTTTTCTTTTCTCCCTTCTCCTCCTTCTTCTTTTGGACTCAGATTTGAATCCCTCTTGATCCTGACCCACACCCATTCATAGCTCTGTTCTCCTTAACTTGACCTTGATTTCTGCCTTAATGCCTTTGGAGGCTTTTTTCTTAATTTCTGATTCTTAGTCACTTGCATTCCTAGTTCTGGACACCAAATCTTTAGGATGAGCAGGCAGGTAAATTGGGAGCTTGTGAAAGGCAAGGACCAGAACTTCATTCTTTACACTCTTTACAGTGGCCCTGCCCCTTAGGGTTGTCAGGAAACAGCATGGGACTATATTTGTGATACTACTGTTTTATAAAAGCCAGTATTTTCTGTGATAGTGAATATCTTAACATTTATTTATTATTTTAGATTACATATACTGGAAACCCTTGACTTCGATTTATACTAAGCCTTTCCTGAAACTGTGACATTCATTTTTTGAATAGAAATATTGCATTACCTCTTAAAATATAAACTGGTGAAAATGAGCTACCCATATCAGTAATAAGAGAGAAGATCCTTTAAATGCAGATTTCCAAGTTGTGTTTCTCTGTGTGTGGTATAGAGCGCAGTACAGAAATGGTAAAATCCATGGTTCTCAAATTTTAGCGAGCGCCAGAATTTCCAAGAGGGTTGATTAAAACACAAAGTGCTGGGTCCAAAATCAAGAGTTTCTATTTATTCAGTCAGTTTGGAGTGAAACCAGAGGACCTGCACTTCTGACAAGGTCCCCAGTGTCTTATGGAGATGCTAAGTTAAGGACAATCCTTTGGAAAGCTTTGGAAGAGGACTTCCCAAAATTCAGTGACCTGTATAATGGCAAATTCTTATCCTTAGTTTCTTTTATAAGGGGCGCACATATTCTTTTATTCAAGTGCCTGAGAAAGAGTGTAGTTAAGAAGATAAAAATCTAATTACAAAGAACCAAATGAACATATCAAGCATTTATTTAAATTTCTAGCTGAATACTTGTTTCTTAAAACAAGAATTAAAATAATTTTTTATTTTAAACCTCTTGCAGTGTGGCAAGGGCTGTGTGCTAGCAATTTTTGCAAGGTTATTAGCATTAAGAAACAACTGCAAACCTCAGAGCCATGCAATAGTAAAGATGAGTGCCTTATTTGTGTTACAAGTCATTTCTGAACTAGCTGCAGTTCTAGTCTCCTTTCACCCAGGTGAAAAAGAACCATTTCTTATCTGAATGTGACATCACTATTGCTGAGGGAGAGAGAAATGACTGCCTCTAACTATGGATCTTAAAGTTTCTACTTGAACTTCTATTAAATTTCTTTGGCAAATAGTCTCACGATCCATGATGTCATATGTCATATAATCACACGTTGGGATGTATAATCCTACAGGGGAGGCATGAAATAGTTGCATGTGAAAGTAAAATATTACATACTAGAAACTAAAATTTGCATTTAGTTCTTAGGAGCCTAGAGACTTTGCCCAGGAATTTCGGTAATTTCCATGAGACTCCAATATAATGGACAAGTTGTTTCTGATCTGCTGACTCCATTATAATGGAAAAAAAAAAAAAAACAAGACCAAATAATGGACAACCTGAAAAGAGAAGAGCAGAGTGACACTGTGGTCCTGGTCAGTATGTCCCTGATAATAAATGTTGGCCAGGATCTTTGGTTTTCCATTGCAGTGCAGGATTAGAAAACATTGTAGAACATTCTCAGGATAATACAAGGATTCATTAGTTTCCAGAGAGGTTAAGTAATTCTCCTCGAGTTACTTCCAAGGTTCCATGTTCCCTCAGGGCGAAACAAAATATTCAAAAGTCTAAGTTTACTTTGTTTTTTTTAGTTGCTCTTAATATCACACCATTGTACTTACTCTGTAAAAATATCTGAAAATTTAATTTCCAACCTTGTTAAAATATTTTAAATTGCCTTAAACTTTTTTTTACTTTGATAGATTATGCATCCTCTCTGATTAAATGAATAAGGCCAAGGGCATTTGGTAATAAAATAAACTTTGATCTCCTTTTTAAACTTAATAGAATTATCTAACATACTAGTTAATATACATAATTGATGCTTAAAATAACACAGTTTATTCCCCTGGCATAGTTTTCTATGAACCTATTTTTTTATCCATACTTAGAAAACATTAACTTATTAACATTATTTTCCTCTATGAGAACATTATTGAACATTATTGAGGGTTGATTGACAAGAGTAGTTCTATTTAAGGTATACAACTTGATGTTTTAAAATGCATATATACTGTTAAATGATTATCAAAATCGAGCTAATAAACATATTCATCATGTCACTTAGTTGCAATTTTTCTTCTTTGCATATGGAGTGGGGGATGTGAACACTTAAGATCAACTCCTTTAGTAAGTTTCAAATAAACAAAATAATATTGCTAACCACGGTCACTATTATGTACATTAGATGTCCAAATGTCATTCACCTTATGTAAGCTAACTTTGTAGAATTTGAGCAACAGCTTCTTCTTCACCTTTCCTCCCAATACCTGACAATCACTATTTTACTCTCTACTTCTTTGTTTTCTCACAATGGACTGCTGAGGAAGAAATTTTAATTGCTCTTTTCTGATAGACAGCAGCTGAGCTGTCAGAAGTGTAACTACAAATATACCGAATTGCTCGGAAGTGTCTGATGTAATGCAGTTGTCTTCCTGGACCTCTTATGGGTGGCTTGCTATTAAGACAACACAAAAATTTTGCTTTTGAGTTCTTTAATCTGCCAATTCCCAAGTACCAAAAGCTGTGATGTTAAATTAAAGTTGCTGTCTCTTTAGTACCTGCCCCAGTACGTAGAATAACTTGTATTTTCTGTGACTACTGAAATCCAGTACTAATGGAGGGTGCCCAAATGAATCCAGATGGCAGTTCAGAAAAGCTCTCCAGAGTTTAAGAACCATGACAAAACTGGTGATGTGAAAAGGGAGAGTCAGAAACAGAACTTTTCTTTGAGCTTTGCAGTTCCTCCTAATAAGTGCCAAACAAGAAGGTAACACAACTACCTTTTCCTTTTTCTGTAACTTTATATATTTCTAATCTTTTCTTTTTATATTTTTTAGGGTTGCACTGATCTTCCCTGATCATCCAACACTATCAGGATCATCCAGCTTTTGTCAGAGGCATGTGGCTTCTCGGTGGCTTTATAATCTACTTCTGTCTTCTTGCGCTTTGCTATCCTAGCAAGAGTTGTATTTATACTGCTTCAATGTCTATACTTTCTAGGTTGAAGAATCTTATGTATTCTCACAGACCCATATACTGAAACAATTTCTGATGTGAAGGTATTAGGGCCTGAGGCCTTTGAGAAGTGATTAGTTCACAAAGGTAGAGTCCACGAGCTCCTACAGAGTGCAGAAGACAGCAGAGCTTTCCCCCTTTCCCATGTGAAATTATAGTAATAAGGTGGCTTCTATCAGACACTGTCATTTGTGATACCTTGATCTTGGATTTCCCAGCATCCAGAACCATGAGAAATACTTCTCTCTTGTGTGTAAGTCACCAGTTCAAAATCATCCCAGATTGTTTATAGTATTTAAAAATATGTCTGAACTCATGTAAATCAGGATGATAACCATTTTGAAATAAGTATTATTTGGAAATAAAAGGAAGCATCACATAGGAACAGAAGTTCTTATCTTCTTAAACTTGCTTCTCTATCTTAAGTTGCATACTACTTTTCTATTACTAAAAAAAAAAGACAGTTTTTAAGGAAATTGTACCAATGCTAAACAGTATTTGTTGTAATTTTATAGACTTAAAAGTCCCATTAATTAGTGTTTAATATTTTAGTGGAACTTTTCTCTTTTGATGTCAACCAGTTCTTGTCATATGTGAATCACGTCCTTAGAATGCGTTACAATTCGAATAGATCAGTCTTCAGAAAAAATGTCAATTCTATTGACCTTTCTTCCTTTCTATTTGGTAATGCTATTACTTTCATGAGTTTTCTATGATTCCCTTTCTTTTCTTTCTAATTACTTTAGGGCTTATTTTCATAAAGAATGATATTTATATTATATTACAGAGAATTTTAATATAAGGTAAATTATTCTTTAAACTGTCAAAGTTAAGGAGGGAACACTGTATAATATTACTAATTGGCAAATACATTCTGTTTATAAATATCAAAAGAAAATTGAATGTGTGATTTTCCTAGTCTTGTTTACAGCAAAAAATAATTACTTGAACAGATCTGTTTGCACTCTCACTGCTTTAGTGTCCACTTTGTGTGCTTTAATTCTGTAACTTGAATAACTATTTCTAAAAGAACAATATGTAATGTATCAACTGTTTCTTACTGTTTATCTTCTTTTCTTGAAATCCTTACTGTTTATCTTCTTTTCTTGAAATTCTGAAATATTCCTACCTTTTTCTTGTTTTTTTCTCTTTAAATAAAAAAAATGTATAATTGCTATTGTAAAAAAGAAAATAGGAAGTGCTATAAAAGATATAACTGCATGTATATTTACATGTGCAGGATTGATACCCATATTTCTTAGTTCTTGTTTGATTATTGAACAGATCTGTTTGCAGTCTCACTGCTTGAGTGTCCATTTTGTGTGCTTTAATTTTGTAACTTGAACAACTATTTTTAAAAGAGCAATATGTAATTTATCAACTAGTGATTTCTTACTGTTTGTTTCTTTTTGAAATTCTGCAATATTTCTCTCCTTTTTCTGTTTTATCCCTTTAAATAAAAAATTTAAAAAAATAATAATTACTTAAAAGCTTAAGACCATTTAGTAATAGATAATTAAATTGCTAAATTTCCCTTTATTCAGACATTTTACAATATTTTGCAAAATGTTTTTCAACAAACGCATCTTTTTCCAGGACAAAAAACATATTCTTAGGTTGAGATCTCAGCATTATTCAAAATTGGAAAATAATAGTTGTAACAGATTTAATATTAAAATTTGGAAATTGTGGTAGGACTAATACTCATTGTAGAATATTGCTGCAAAACTCAGAATATCAACAGTTAGATAAATATCATTTTATGGCTCACTCAGGGTATATCTGGCATATTTTGACTTAGAAAATATCAATCTAAATCCTCAATTTGTATAATATTAATCACAACAATTATAAATGATGATTGAATTAAAATCTATCTGGAGTGTTACCATTTTGCCTATTTCCTATTAAACCACATATTATGTCATTTTATGTTCTAGGCACTATGCCAAATGTGTTACATATCTCAGTGACTTCAACAATCCTACTTGTGGGGAAATGGTTTGTCTGTTTTTCCACTGATGCACAATGCATAGAACAGTTTCTGTCACATAGTAGGGATTTAATAACTATCTGTTGAATTGAATGAATTTACTAGTGAAGCAAGTGAAAGTGCTATTCACATAAATGAAATTTGTATTCTTGTTGGGTTAGATTCTTACCTTCTACCCATGTAGTGCTACATAGCAGACTGCCCAGGATAAACTCTGTGTTTCTTCTAAATGGAGAAGAAGCAATCAATAATTCTGCATAATTATTGAGCTTTTCTCTCTGAGTTAACAACAGCCATTTCTACAAGCAGAAGATCTGATAATAGAAACATGTTAGTCAGCTTTCTCATTGCTTTCCAGTAAAGTTACTGCTGTACCCAACAATATAGGACAGAAGAGAAACCACGAAAAGTCTTTAGAACAGGTGTTGTCATGAGGTCAAGGGAAGCCTACACAAGAGCATACCCAAGATCTGGAGGCCGTTGTACAAAGTCATTTAAAAGATGTCTTTTAAGACACAAATGTCTCATACCATTAGATCAATTTTGCATGTCTATATCTAGTAATTTAAGCAACTCTTTTGAAGACAACAGTATGCAATATAACAGCCATTGTTAAATTCCTATCATCTTGTTTTGAAAGCTTCTATTTTTATTGTTTTGGGTTTTGTTGTTGTTTGTCTCTTTTGCTTTTTGTTTTTCTCATTTGTGTCCTTCCTCCCTCCTTTAAAACAAAATTAAAATTAAAAAAATAAAATAAAATGCAAATGTCTACTGGATTAGAGAGGACCAAAAAAAGTAACACTAATCCCAGAAAGAGAGGACCTAAAGGTGATACCAACCTATGTCTCTCTTTCAACCCTTTTCTCTATGTCCTCTGAAAGCATCATTGCCATTTCTATAGCACAGATGTGACATGTTTCTGAACCATAGCCCAAAACTGCATAGCTCATTTCTTTTTTGGGGAAAGGGGGATACCAGGTATCGAGTTCACCATCTTGTGCTTGCCAGGCAGGCGCTTATGACACAGAGCTAAGTCCCTGACTCTTGCATAGTTGATTTCTGACTGAATAACTGTCAGCAAACTTAAGGAGGACGACTGGGTTTGACGAAATACCTTCACTTTCTACGTGCTGAAAGGGCAAATCTCATACACTGGAACTAGTTGTAGGCACTAAAGTTCTAGTTGGTATTCTCAGTTCAAATATGGTCCTTAACTTATTTTAAAAATGATCTTATTTTACTTTAGTAAGAACTCTCCATATGAAATATTAAAAGTTTAAACGTGCAATGTAGTATTATTGAATATAGGTACTGTATGTACATCTAGAACATTTGTGTCTTGTTTAATAGAGACTTTATGTCCATTAGTAGGTGATTTCTCACTTCTTCCTGCCACACCCAGCCCCTAGTATCATGATTTCCTTCTGATTTTATGAATTTGACTATTGTGGATAATTAACACAACTGAAATCATATACCATTTCTTTCTATAACTTGTTTATTTCATGCATGGGTTCATGCATGTTCTTGCATATTGCACAGTTTACTTCTTTTCCATGACTAATATAACATTGAAAGTACATTCCACGTTGTTTTTATCCATTCATCTCTTAATGGACGTATAGCTTGTTTTCAAGTCTTAGCTATTACAAATAATGCTGCAATGAACATGAAAGTATTAGTATCCAAGATCCTAGTTTCAATTCTTAGGGTTAAATTTCCATAAGTAAGATTTTTGAAATTACATGGTAGTTCTGTTCTTAATTTTTTGAGAACTTTTTTCTAACTTTTTGCACTGTCTTCTATAGCAGCTGAACCATTTTGCATTTCCAGCAGAAGTGCACAAAGGTTATTAGGATTGATTGTCTTTAGTTTTTAAATAATTGTCATCCTAACAGGTGTGATGGAATATCTCATTATGGTTCTCATTTGTATTTCTCTGATGATTAGGGAAATTGAGCATCCATTTTATATACTCGTAGGCCATTTAAACACACTGAAAAAATGCTAGTCATTTCCAAAGGAGTATGACTATAAAGGCTATCAGATGAAAAAGTTTTGCCTAAGAGTAGTTACATTAATACTGACATGGAAATTCTTTGTTATTTTACCTGGGGTAAAAGAAAAAGAGAAAGTTAGAAAGTTTCATAAGTTGACAATGACTGAAACAATTCACATAAACCTTGAATTAAAAATCAAGCAGCTATAAACTTATTCGAATTATTTAATATGATTTAAATTCTTTAGCTCTTGTTAGGCTGTGGCATCACACACATACACCATTAGTATTTTTGCAGATCATATAAAACATCCACCTGCTGCCTCTCCAACCTTCTGGTCCCTTCCCATCATTGATGACAAATAGCAATTATAACTGGCACAGAGCTAAACAGAAACTGCAAAAATTATTACATGCTCTTGGGATCAATCAGTGATCTGAAAAACATACCAGAAAAGAAATCATTAACATTTTAGAGCTTTAACAATAGGCACTGACTCAGACTTCTCTGTCCTGATCTTTCTATTTGAACTGGAGTCTGGGGTAAGTGATTATTATTTCCTCTTGTATAAATGAGCTTCCTTCCTTCCTTCCTTCCTTCCTTCCTTCCTTCCTCTCTCTCTCACTTTCTCTCTTTCTCTTACTTTCTCTCTTTCTCTTCCTTCCTTCCATCTTCCCTCCCTTTCTCCTCTCTTCCTTTTTGAAAGGAATTTAAGAGTTGTTTTAGACTCAGAACAAAATTAATAGGAAGATACATGTTCTTGAGTGCCTTCTGCTTATACATATGCATGGCTTCTTCCATTCCATTTCAGAAATCCTTCATCAAGATGTCACCTCTGGAGCAGGGACATAGGTAGAGTTTGTGCTACTCAGAGTGGACCACCCTCTCTGTCCCCACCCAGTTACTACTAATCCAAAGAACTGACATTAACATATTATAAACCAGAATCTATCATTTATATTTATATTAGGGTTCACTCTTGGTGTTGTATATTATAGAAGTCTGGACAAATATATATGGTGTCATGTGTTCACCCTTACAGAGTATAAGCATAAACATACTTTTTACTATATAATTCAGCAACTGTCTCCCTTGGTATTTACCCAAAAGAATAAATATGAAATAAATACTTATACAGAGTATGTTCATTGCTCTAAAAATCTTGTGTGCTATTCTTGTTCCCTGTATCCCCTGGCAACCATTGGTCTTTTTGCTATCTCCACAGTTTTACCTTTTTCAGAATGTCACATAGTTGGAATCATACCATTATAGCTTTTTAACACTGGCTTCTTTCAATTATTAATATTGATTTATTTTTTTTTCCTTTCATGCCTAAGTAGCTCATTTTCTCTTAAAGCTAAATAATACTCAATTTTCTGTATATATACCAGCATATCTATTCATTCACCTACTAAAGGACATCTTGGTTTTGACACTTTTAATCCAACTTCTGTAAACACCTTAGTTCAGGCGTGTGTGTGTGCGTGTGTGTGTGTGTCCACTCACGCACATCAGTTTTCAATTCCCTTGGGTAAATACCAAAGAACAACATTGTTGAATCACATGATAAGCATATAAGTAGTTTTGTAAGAAACTACTAAACAGCCTTCCAAAGTGGCTGTATAATTTTGCACTCTAACCCCAGAAATATTTCTATTGCTCCATAACCTTTCTGGCATTTTGTAAAGTTAGTGTTTTGTACTTGAATTATTCTTATAGGTCTGTAGTGAAATCTCACATTATTGTATTTCCCCAATGATATAGATAGAGAGAGTACTTTTCACACACTTTCACATTACCTGCATATTTTTGGTAAAGAGTTTATTAAAGTCTTTGGCCCATAAAATGAATTTTCTGGTATCACTCTTTATTTTGCTTATAGAGATTTCTTAACGAGCCACTAGGCTACTATTAAAACAAAATAAAGTTAGAGTAAGTAGCCCCAGGAAAAATTTTCCCATTGTAATTATTACAGTTCTAAATCATATTGTGCTTGGTACATGTACTATGAGAAGGAAAATAGTCCTAAAATAATTCTAATTTTGATAGATACAAATCATTTGTCCACCCAACAGATGATGTAATATTTTATACATAATGAATCTGCACAGGTTACTTAGAATATTGTTAGGCTAATACTTTTAAAAATTTAAATGTTAAATACTGTAGTTTCTCTCTCTTGTTCCTCTTTCCTTATGAAAAATTTCCTTCTATGTCACAACATCTGAGCTAGGGAGGAAGGAAGGGGAAAGGAAGGAAGGGGAAAAAGGGAAAAAAGAAAGATAAACTGGAAAAAAGTTTTGTGAATAAGGATAGGAAGAGGGATTGAAAGGAGGTGAGGTGATTAAGAAAAATAGAGGAATCAAGATATATGATGTAGAGGTTATAAATTCCCTATGATGAGTATGAGTATGTGTATCTAAATTGTACCAATAAACTTAATAAAAATACTGTGTTTTAGTGAATATAGATTTTTACAACAAAAATACTTAAATGTAATGTTTTAGAGCTTAAAACTGCATCCATCACATTAAACAGGATCAATAAATATAAACAGTGGAATGAATCTTACATAGGAAGAAAATGCTATGCATAATGAACAAAAGTAGAATTATTGCTAAACTAAATATTTATCTTTTATCCCTGTCATACATAACAATAGAGTGGAATCTTTTAGAAAACATGTGTTATGTATGAACTAGTATACTTTACTTACTTCTAAAACATCATAATAATATAAACAAATCACTATGTAAGTCTCATGCATGCTAGTACTTCTTCCAACTAAGAGCTTAATTTGAAAATTTTAGAAATATAAGTGAGGAGAAAGCCCAATTATGAGTAAAACTGCAATACAGGTTTTAATGCCAAAGATGCTTACTAGAGAAATCTGTTTCATAAGAAAAGTCTGACCTGGAATAAGGTCTGCCCTTTCTTTCTTTATTTCTGTCTTTCTTTCTTTCTTTCTTTCTTTCTTTCTTTCTTTCTTTCTCTTTCTTTCTTGTAGTAAAATCTTGAAGCAAATATTAGATCTAAAATCTTATTGACACAATGGCAAAGTAACTTTGAACTTAAATTGCATATGACACTTTCCTGTCTAATTTGTTTTATTATTCACATAATTTACATGTAAGAATAAAATTTAAACACATCCAATGCTTTTATGCCTGTTAGCAATATTTTTTTAGAATTGGATGGATTATGTTTTTTTTGTCATAAAGATTGGTAAGATTCTCATATAATCAAGATAATTCAGATATCCTTAACTATTTTTAAATTAAGAAAGTATTTTGTGGCTTATCTTTCACTATTACTTATATCCAATTACTGAAGTACTTATTTGTACTCCTACCTTAAGAAATAAAATAAAGAAATGAAGTAAAATTAAGAAAAATAATTATAACTGATTACTTAAAAGTGATGAATAATTAGAAAGTAAGATTGAAGCCAGTTCTAAAGCACTTAAACTCTTAAAAAGTCTAAATTTTAGCCAAGTGAAGGAAGAGAGATTATATCATACATGCTGACATATTAACCCTTTGCATAATATTGTGTTAAGTACTGAATTTCCCTCTGCATTTATCTGAAGAGATGTCTTAGTTCAGATTTGAAGACAGAAGAAGCAGTCAAGGGGGGCTGACACTGGAGCTTCTAATAGTGGCAGTTTATATTGAAGAATAAATCATACAGGTACAATTTCCTAGAATGCAGACTGTTCACTTTCAGTTTGAGGATACTTGTTTCAAACAATAAACAATATACTTGATTTTCCACCAGGGGCTACCCAGGCCCTCCTGAGGTTTGAGGGGACTGACACCAAGGTGGAGCCCACCAAGTGGGCTGGGCTGGGCACTGCTCTGCTTTACTTGGCATGACTTGGCCACTGCCAGAATATTAGGAGGAAGACAAGATGGCCGATCAGTGAGCAACAAAAAACAGAGCCTCCCGGGAGAAACAACTCATACGCCAGAATAAAATACCCTGGAGAGACCCAGACAGAGGGAGATGGATCCTCTTGACACAGGAAGAAATTAAAACATAAAAAGCTCGTCAAATACGTTGGGACTACAACTGGAACAGCTGGACACAGTGTTTTCACAGCGACCCGCCAATTTTGGAGTGGACTGAATTTGCACCAGCCTGAACCCGCCACAGCCGGCAGAGCCGCCCAAACTTGTTCCCGCCACAACTCACAGGAAGCAGAGCAGCGCTGAAGTTGGGGGTTGCTGAGCCTGACGGAGAGTGGAGCCGGCAAAGGGACTTTCATTAATCCACAGTCAGTGCTGGGGTTGGGACACACCTCCCCATGGGAAAGGTGCAATCAAATGGGCGACATATTGGAATCTGGCAGGAGGAGACTGAACTGGGAGCAACAGTGACTTCAGTTGGTTCCTCCCTCCCCAAAGCAGATTCATGGGATTTGCTTGGACTGGGCCATGCCCCTGGCTGGGACCCAATGAGCTGTCCCAAATTGATTCCCTGCACCTAGCAAGCACTAACCTGGGGAAGGCCTCTGCAGTTTGGTTGGCCCAGTGGGGAGGGGCAGGCTTAGGCAGCCGCTGCTTGCACCTCAGTGATAAGAACAGTCAGGAGAGGGGGGAGGACCCTAGCAAGCATGCTTTGGAGGAGGCGTGGCCAACAGGAAAGGGGGCTGGGACCTGCAATGTGACCTGTGTGTAGGAAGACAGGACCATGACAGGAGAGAGAGGCAGGAAGAGGCCCCCAGCCCAGAACCCTGAGAGCACTGATCCAGGAGAGGGAAAAACAAGGGCAACTGAGGGCAGCAAACACGCAACAGCAGGCATGGCTTCAGTGGGCATTAAAAGATATCTTCGGGACCTTGTAGACGAGCTCAAAACTGAAATATTAAATCAGGTAAAGCAAGATATGAGCAGAGTAATAAAAGAAATGCTCTCAGGGAGCATCTCTCAGGAAGATACTGATGGTAGAAGGGAGGAACACAAAAAAGGCAGAGAAACATTCAATAAAGAATATAAAGAAAATATAGATACATGAAGCAGATTCAAAGAGACTACCAGGAAATTAAAAATTCCATTGAAAGCTGGCAAAACACCTTAAAAGAAACTAAGGATAGACTATCAAAACTTGAAGACAAGTTTGCAATGTGTGATTATGAAAGGAAAGATCTCTTAAAAATAACAAGGAAACAGGCAGTAACAACAAAAAGGCTAGAAGATGACAAGAGAATCTACAATTTAAGAATAAGAAATGTGAACGAAGATGCAGGAATACATACAGGTGAATTACAAAGGCTATTTACAGAAATAATTAAGGAAAACTTCCCAAGCATGGGAAAAGAAAATGACATTCGGTTATGTGAGGCATACCAAACTCCAGCCACCTACAACCAAAACAGATCTATACACAGACATATAATAATCAAGATACCAGAAATTCAATATAAAAACAGAATATTAAAAGCCATCAGAGAAAAGAAACAGACCACCTATAAAGGAAAGCCCATCAAGATCACAGCAGACTTCTCGACACAGACCATCAGATCAAGAAGAGCTTGGGGTGAAGTATTCCAAGCCCTGAAAGAAAATAACCTCCAGCCCAGATGGATGTACCCTGCAAAACTGTCACTAGAAATTAATGGAGAAACAAGATGCTTCCATGACAAAGAGGAACTGGGCGAGTTTGTGACCACCAATCCAACCCTACTGAGAATACTGAAGGACATTCTAGAGAGAAAAAAAATACCAGGATTTTAGGAACAGTGGCAGAAAGGCCTCAATGAGTGGGGCAGCCTGTAGAATGAAGGAGAAAGGTAGACAAACAGGCAGAAAAATAGCATAGCAGAAATGAGGCAGAGAAGGATGGCTAGAATCTCTAACATAGATGGCCTTGATACACTGTATTGTGAATAGTGCACCAGGATTTAAAAACCCACATTGCTCACACTAGTCTGCTTAGATGTATGATATTCTGTTCCAGTCATTCTACCTGCACTAGCTTTGAGGGCACAGACAGTAATCCCGAAAATAACAGGATATGGTATGGTAATCATCCTTAATTTCCTATTAAGTCAATCTAAAGCTCTGTAAAACCTACACTGTTTTACCATAACTGATTGTAATCAAATCTGGTTTGTTAGATCACTGTTTTGTATTGATAGATTTTATTCAAAGCTGTTATGATTGATAGCATCAAGTCTGAGAGTATAGGCAACTGCACTTAAGATGACAAGATTCACTAGAATATCCACTCTGGTTTGATTATTACCTGCCTTTGAAGTTTTATATTGTCTACAATGTTTTATTTTTTACTAATATTGTTATGTACAGCTATATTCAATTATACTGCTATATTCATTTATGCCTGATGATATAGGCAATTCTATTGAAGATAATAAGAAACAATACAGCAATCATTGTAGATCACCTTGTATTGTGGTTTTATATGACTTTTTGGTTTCATGTTTTTATAGGAATTTGTTTTGTTTTGTCTTACTAAGTTTTGTTTTTCCCTCTAATACAGAAAGGATAGAAATACATGTAGAGACTCATGTATGCGTAGCCATTTACACTCTCACTGTTTGACGATCTACTTTGTATGCTTTAATTTTGTAACTTGAACAACTATTTCTAAGAGGACAATATGTAATTTATCAACTAGTGATTTCTTATTGTTTATCTTTTTTTCTGAAATTCTGTATTATCTCTTCCCTTTACATGCTTTTTTTCTCTTTAAATAAAAATTTTTAAAAAAGAAGTAATATACTTAATTTTATGTGAAATGTATGTAAACATAGAATTTAATGTAATACTCAGAGACTCACTACCCATTTGGCTTAAACCTCTGCTTGTAAATAAATATATTTTTGCCTTAGTTAGTGTTATTTTGTAGTAGCAATAAACAAACCACTGTTGAGTGATTGCATTTTTTGGTTGCAGTGTGGAATGTGAGACCTATTTAAAAAGCATTATCCTAAAATTCATGGCAAATACTGAACTAGACGTTTGGACAAATAAACCCATAAAATTGAATAAAGTGTTAGTGTTCCAGTAAAGTGAAATGGGAAACTCACAAAACTGCATTGACTTAAATAGGGATTTGGATATGAAGTTGATTATTTGTCACTGATTTTTCAAATCACTTGTTATACAACTATATTGGCATTAATAATAGATATATTGTACTTTGTTTCAGATATGAAAATTCTGAGTTTCATAAAACTGAGATACTAATGTATAAATGTATATAAATTTTATAAAGTGTTCATGAATTTTCATATTGAAATCTGAGTAGTTTAACAAATTATGGACTACTTTGTGGCAAAAATTTAATGCCAGTGCTAATGAGCTTGCTGCCCTGCCTTAGAACTTTTACAATAAGAATTCCCATTCAATTATGTGAAACTTTTCCATGGTTGACAACTGCTTGCTTTAGTTTGGCTTTGCTCAAAATGTTTTGCTTATCGTAAATGATAGGATAAGAAAGTGGTGGTAATTTTCATTCATGTAAATGCAAGTAATCACCATGGTACGCAGAACAAAGTAAGTGTTCCACAAATATTAAAATTATTATTCTTATTAGTACACAACAGCATTGTTCCAAAGATACTCAGATTGGCTCTTTTTACCGTAAGGAACACTGACTTCCTAATGAAGGGGCACACACAAGTATAATAAAGGGATGCAACTGTATGCATGTAATAAACATTTGCAGATAAATACTTACGTCCTTTGTTTTTCCTAAAAACAACAGAGCTCTTTCTAAATATCCAGAGGAAGTCATTGTATTGGATAATGCTACCTTGAATGATGTATTTGACTGATAATTTTCTTAAAGAGATATTTAGAATAACAGATAGAAAATAAATTCTTTGCTATTATCAGCTTTCCAGTATCTAGCTTGAGATGATGGTACTCAATTCAAATCATGACATGCTTTTCTTCTGGCAAATTTACTGTGATTACAGGTATCTGTACAGTTTTAAAAGGTTAGAATTACACAAAGGACCAAAAGTTCAGTTAGTTTGCATTCTACTAGACAATCACCAAGATGTGTGTCCATGTAACAAAAAGTAAAGATGATACCAGTCTATGAAGAGCATCTGGCAGGACATCATCCGTCCACTAGAGTGAAAGTAGAATAAGAACTTTCAGGCTGATGAATTTGTACAAATCAGAAGTCCAAAAGGCCTTCTGGCTAAATGTTGTGAAAAATACTGTTCCGTGCCTCATGTGACCCTTGAGGTTCTTGGGGTGAAGGACAGTAAGAGGATGAGAAAATGAAGAAACAAAGCTGGAGTCAGGTGGAGCCCTTTTCCTCCTGATGGGAAGAAAGATACTGCTCAACCACTATTGCACGTTTATTTATATACTTCATACATTCCCGAAGAAAAATGTCAATTTCACCCCACTTCCTAGTAACTTGTTTGCCTGGCAGGTCTGGGCCCTTTGTCGTCTTGCTGCTGGAACAGCTTGTTTGGGGCTCTCTGTGTTTTCTGGGCTCACCTTGCTTTAGCCCCACACATACAATCAATCTCCAGCTTCAATAGCTCCCTACAACACAGGCTTGTGACATTCACCTTAAATGACATATCATCTGAATTTTGATGTGGAAATTGTCATAAGAACCATGGACCATGTACCTGATCTTAAGGAAATGAAATTGTATTGCAATTCATTGTACACTTGCATGAATGTGGTTTATTGCTTGTTTCAATGATCTCTTTTCCATAATTTCTCTTACTAGTTTATCCAATGTTACTGACTTCCAATGTTACTAACTTTTTGAATTTTAGGACAGTTAAGAAATATTAAGCAGTTTTCAGTATTTCTTATATAAATTCATATTTTCTGTTTCTTTAGGAGGCCTGTCTTAGTTGAATCTCCTAATCGTAAATCAATACATTAAAATATACCAGCAAGAAAAATTGGACTTAGGATGCTTTGCAAAAGGTAAAACTTCTGGAATTTCCATATTTACAAGGTAAAGATGTATCATTTTACAAGATTAAAGATGAAAAGGAAAATATTCTTCAGAAAAATTTTCTTAAATAGTATTAAAACTAATCTAAAATTGATAGCAAAGGTATATGAATGCCCCAGTGTGGAGAGCAAATAATATAAACAGAAACATATTTTATAGGATACTCTCTATGTGCTTCATTTTAGTAGATGGTCCTTCCTGAGAGTTGATGGAATTCATTAAAAGACTAATACATCTCAAAATGATGTGCTAAGGAAAAATTGGTGCCATTATTTGGACAAGGATGTGTTTCTAAGTAAAGAAAATGTCATGGCCCATTAACATTGATGGAAATGATGAGGTTTCTGGAGTGGTGAGATTTTAATTCATTAGTACTAAACTTAAAAGGTAATTACTAACAACATGTGCTTGAATCACATAGTACTTTAAATTGCATGATCCACACATTTTTGTGAGCCAGAGCACCCTGTTTTTTATCTTCTAAGTCTGAGAAATTAAATTTTTCCTAGGTAAGGCTGTATATTTTATTCATGGGAACAGTTGTGAAAGTAATTTATTATATAATGCTAGAAATTTCTACTTAATCGGACCCTAAATAAGTTGACCCAGCTGTATCATAACATGAGTGCAAAAATTAAGCCCAAAGATAACTTTCTTCTACTATGGACTGTGTCTGATAATTTATCTAATCAAGCTCTCAAATGAGGATTATATTTCTGAGCATTAGTTTCTCCTAATTGAACATAGAAAGGCTTCCTTAAGTTTATGTACTCAAATGCATTGTTAATGACCTTAGTACCTGCTGGAAATCAATGGTCTGCATCTAAATAACGTTATGCTGTATGAAAAGAATCTACCATTGGATAAGTAATTTTCCTGTGTAAATTCACTGTTTTGGCATAAGAGAAATACAAGATATATACATGCTAAGTTAGTTACCTGTGCAGATCACAGCAAGAGAAATACTACAAAATGAAAGTCAGGACATGTCGAGCCCATACTCAAAACTCTTCATTTCTGAATGCCAACTTGAACCTAAATTATGTAATAATTTAGGAAAAGATAAAGGATGATTAGTGGAAAAAGAAAAAAAATAACAATGATGTCTAGTTTAGCCCCTGGAATTTTACCAGTGTCCATTTCTTCATTTTGAAAACACATGGTGGTTACATAAGATGTTAATATTAGGGGAGCACAAGTAAAGGGTATACTGGACTGCTATATTTATCTCAGTAATGTTTCAGATGGAAATGAAGGCTCTCCTGGGAATTGGACTAGAGGTCATTCATGCTGCATTTGCAAAGAACTTATCTACATTTTTTTTGGCCAATGCCTGAAAACTTGGTATGAGGACAAGTTTAAAAGTCATTAATTAATATGCCACAGAAAAACTTAAGGCAACATAGCATTCAGGCAGTGACATGGGTATTGCTGTGTATTTTTAGCCAGAGTGAGTTATAATTGGGAGCAAAAAAGCAAAACAAATATCTGAGAAGATTACAGTTTGGCCAGACAAGAAGCCTGGATAGACCCCACATGTCACAGACTCAAGGGTATAAAAGTATAACCTCCTTTGAAATAGTTTGCTTTATAAAAGAGCTATGAGATATCCTGTCTATGCAGGGTCAGTTAGGAAAGTATTTTCCCATTTTTTAGCCTTCCAAGCAGTCAGAGGCTTCTGCATTCATGGTCAAAAGGAGTCCAGCTACAGCTCCATCTGGCATCAGACTTTGGTATTTCCCACATGGTATTGGTTCTACAAATATGTAAAATATAATAGCTTGGCATCATGATGTATGCCTGTAATTTAACCCCTTGGGAGGCTGAGGCAAGAGGATTACTAGGAGTTCGAGGCCAATCTTGGGCAGCCTGAACTGCAGAGTGAAATCCTTTCGCAAAAAGATGATGATGATAATAATAATAGTAGTAATAATAATAATGATAAATAAAAAACTAAAGTTGTGGGCTCGTGGAGGCTTCCTTCCAAGGAAGGCCTGGGAGGGCAGGCGATGGCGGGCAAGGGTGAAATCCCTCTGGGGAGCCTCTGAGTCATCAGTGTGTGACACTGACAGTGAAGATGCAGCTGCAGTGGAGACCCCAGTAAGTTACAGATGCCAGAAATGTGAAATATCTCAGAGGAAACCTGCAGGCAAGAAGCAGAGCCAGCCCAAGAGAGACCACGCGAGCTCCCACTGGCCAGGCTATCGGAAGAAGGGTGTCTATGCTTCTTGGTGCCCACATCATGCTGCCACGTACCATGGAGTCACAGACTTCACGGCTTAGTGAGCTTATTAGGGTGAGAAGTCTAATTGGATGAAGCCAGTGACTGAAGGCTTGGCTTTGAGGGTATGTTTTGTCCCTGCCCCTTACTGTACTCCCTTCCTCCCCACATCTGTCTGCCTCTCTGTCTGTCTCTTTCCGTCTCTCTCCTTCCTAACTGCCATAAGGTGAGCAGCTTTCTTCCTCCATACCCTTCCACCACGATCGTTTAGCCTTGCTACAGGTTAAAGGCATCAGAATCTGCTGACCATGAACTGACACTATAAAACTGAGCCAAGATAAATCTTTCCTCTTTTTAAATTGATCTTTCTCAGGTATTTTGCCACAGTGATGGAAATCTGGTGACTCAATTTGTTTCTTCCGTCATTTTCAGTGAACGCCAAATCGCTTTCTGACTCTACACGTTCCCAGATCTCAACTCTTGTTATTCTCTCAGTGCTTACTCCCCTCAGCCTCACTGGCCTCCTTGCCACTTCTCCAGCGCAGCAAGCCTTACCTCATCCTGGGGCCTCTGTGGATGTTCCACCTTGAAACATGCTCCCCTAGGGATCCATGAAGATCGCATCCTCACATCCTTCCAATCTTCACATAAGGACCATAATAAGGCTATCCCTTGCCATGTCTGTTGTTCCTACTAGCAAGTAAATATTAGAAAAGCAGAGATTGCTGCATTTTTCTGTTTATTTGTTTATTGCTTTATTTCCTGTAACCCACAAGTGCTTAAAAAATTATGGGCACCTGACACACTCTTGTAAAATGAGTTAATACATAAGCCAGACAAGAAAAATGAGATCATGGAAGGCAGATGGGTCCAATAATGTCTAGGGGGAAGTATATCCTTAAAAGTTATAAACATTTAGTGTTCTCAAATAAAATAATTCTAATAAATAAAATTCCTATTTTCATTGTTATATCATCTAATATGCCATATCACCAATGCTTTATATTTGTTTTTATTGATAGTGAAAATGAAAGCAAGAGTTCTGGCTTAATTTCTAGATTTTGGATCGTTTCCTGTGAGAGTAACTTTTTGTTCTCAGATAACTAATTGATACAATAGTCTTTGCCAGTATACTAGAAAACACATTGTCAACTTTTAGTCCTAAGTTTTCACTTGTTATCATACTTGTTTCCTCCCATCTCCTTTTGACTGCATCGACCATTACTCATCTCTTATGTTTATAGTCATATGACTTGCTAAAATAAAAGTTTGTTTGGATTTCCCAAGCATTTCAATGTAGACTAAGCAATGGGATAATACAAAGGTGAAAGGGTTTTAAAAGCATTTATTTATACCTCACCACCACCTCTCCACACTAATTGTATATATTTTAGCAAGTTGACATCCCTGAATTCTGCATTTTTAAGGCTTTTGCTTTTAGTAGAAAAATTTCACTTTACATGTATTTGTGCATCATAAAGACACTTATTTAAAGTTACATATTCATGATGAAATTACAAATTTTGTCCAGATCCTCCTTTACGAGCAAACATTGCGTGTCTCGTAATGAAGATGATGTCTGCCTTTGTCAAACTAGAGGATGAGTTTTTTGTTACCACTCAGTTTTTCCATTTCCTTCTGTAAAAGTGTTCCAGTGTTCTGTACTAGTTTATCCTGTAAAGTTTTGTTTTACTTTCTTTATCATTACTCCAGAGCAGTGTCATTAATATATTGTCTGCTTATTCGTGCAAGGTCATGAGATTTGAGATAGATATTCTCACAGGCACTGTCTCTACAAAGACATATTTTGGAAATCCTACCCCATAAGCAGATCGTGTCAAACTTTCCACTCTTTATCTTATGTTTTCTGTGTTTCCTCAGTAATCCCTCATGAAGCTGTCACTTGTCTGTGTTTCCCACTCTCTAGGATGTGACTCATCCTGGCCAGGAAATTCAGAACACATTTAGAACTTCCAGGTGCTTTCTTAGATTGTTCTACCCAGTTTTGGACTTCCTTCCTTTCTTCAAAATATTTTCCATACTTTTTAGTGCCAATATTATTCATGATATGGCAAAAACACTGTGTGTTGAACAAAAGACATTTTACAAGTAAAAAAGCAGCAAGTTTTAGGGACAAATTATGTATAAAAGTTCAGGAAAACAGAAATCTGGTGAAAACTTCCAGGATTACAGTTTGGGTGGTTTATTAAGAGTTCTTTAGAAAATCAGGAAAATTTGGATGGATAGAAGATAGATAGATAGATAGATAGATAGATAGATGATAGATGATAGATAGATAGATAGATAGATAGATAGATAGATAGATAGATAGATAGAGACAGAATTATAAGGAGTTGGTTTATATGACTTTGAAGGCTGACAAGTTTTAAAATCTGTAATCAACAAGCTGCAGGTTCAGAAAGGCAAATGGTACCATTCCTGGGAACAAGGAGAACCAATTATGTCCATGTAGGAGTCCAAGGGCAGGAGAAGACTAATATTTCAACTGAAAGACAGGTGGAGAGACAAAATTCTCCCTTAGTCTTCTTGTTATGCAAGCTCTCAGCAGACTGAATGAGGGCCACCCACACTGCAAGGGCAATCTGCCTCACTGACTCTACTGATTAATATCTTCTAGAAATACCCTTCCAGACACATCTAGAATAATGTTTAGCCTAGTATCTCGGCACCCCATAGCATATGCAAGCTGGCATATAAAATTAACTCTTACAAGCAGTTAGGAGGATCATGATGTTTTTGCTTGAAGGAAAAGAAAGATTTGACTTTTGAACATGCACAGTACGAATATATTATTAAAAATATTTGTGAGAGCCCTGGAAAAATTTTGAGATTCTAGATTCAGATTTGGTGAAAATTGAGGTCAGAAATGGATGAAATTGCCCTAGAAGAGCAAGTAGATTCATTAACTCTATAATTTATTGTGTATCTATTATATTAATGGCAAATAGACACTGGGAATAAATACCAAAATAAAGACAATCTTTAGCATAGGAACTTGAATTCTGGGGAAGGAGAAAGATACCAAATGAAGAGAAAAAAACAAACATATGAACAAATTATTCCATCAAAATCACAGTATGTACAATGAAGAAAAATTATAGACAAATATGTCATGAAAGTCTAACTTGATCAGTCATGACTGAGAAGATCTCTCTGAGGGACTGACATTTATACAAAGACATGAGATTTGTGCAAGCTAAACAGACAAACAAAAAGACAGCATTAGAAAATCTGAAATATCTCTTCATATTTGAAACTTTACTACAAAGATGGAAGCTATCAATTTATTGCAACTGTAGGAGTCAAGTAGATCATGCAGCACTTGCTAGGTAATGAGAAGACTTAATAGGTTAAATTATTGTTCACAATTCCTCACTAGCTTGCCGGAGTATCATGTATCCACCCCTTTCCAAGGCTCATGATAAGCACAAGATAAAGGCCACTGGTTAAAGGACAAGGACAGATTCTTTGTATATTGAACCAAGACCAGCTGAACTCTAGATAGCAAGAACTTCAGCCAACTTGCAGACGCAATGGTAAATAAACCACTGCTTTGCCTCTGTGAGCTTCAGAGTGGTTTACCATACATTAAAAAGCTAATGTGGAGGTCTCAACGAAATGTAATGCTTAAGAGATGAGGCATGGAAAAGGAATCAAAAGTGGGGAGAAGGTTAAGGAAAAGAAAATAGAGAGTTAGATGGAAAACATGAGAGAAGAATGTAGAAGAAACCAGAACTAGAGAAAATTTCAAAGAATAGATAGTTAAATTTCATAGAGATCATTCAGCATGGAAAGTAAAAAGAAATCACTGGCTTTGAAAATTAGACGTTTATTTTCTATTGACTTTGCCAAAGTGGCTTCAGTTTGTTTGGTAGAAGCAGAAAACATAACCATATTGCAGGTTATTATAAAAGAGAGAAAGAAAAGGCAGAACATATAAACTATACCTGAGTGTTATAATGAAATGGAAGAAAGCAGATGTCAAATACTACTACTAATAAAGAGATAACTAGGATAAAATCAGATTGAATGTGTTTCTTTGCCAGGCTGAGAAGCACTCGGAAGATTTCAGTGGGTCTCCAAACCTGAAAGAGGTAAAACGAGATATGAAGTCAAGAAGAGAATTTATTACATATGAAAAAGGATTTTATTTTTAAGAGAAGCAGTTGATTGACTGGGGTGGAGGGATGAGTGACAAAACTATGACATATTATAAGACTAGCAGCTTCAGAAATAAGTAGAGATACATCTTTTTCTGGTCCTGTATGTACTGCAGAGTGGAAATAAGACTGAGTCAAGGATGCTGGAGGCTGAAGATGCCACTTTCCTGGGTTTCCACTTTCTCTGAGAAGCTGAAAGTGGATCATCTTCCAAGAGTGTAGGGATGATGGCTACATCTCTTATGTGATCACCTTCTTATTCCAAATACAATTTTATTAAGAGCAAAGCTTTTATCCAAGCAAGTTTTATATGTCTCAGTTTGTTTTGTTTTAACTTTCCCAAGAGTCCCTCTTAATTTAAACTCATGAATATATATAGAAGTGCAAATTGACAAAAATTTAGAAGGCAATATGGCAATAGAAATAAAAACATAAAATGGGCATACATTTTGATTGAATAATTTCACTTCCAGGAATTTGAAAAAATTAGAAAATAATGCATCAGACAGATAGTTGATGAATTGTTTACATTGGTGAGAAATGTATAAACCTAAATATGTATCAATAAGGATTTTTAAAAGGAAGCAGTAATATAAACATACACATAATAAATTCTGTGCAAAAATAAAAACAGTACAGATCTGTATTTATGTATATGACAATGTGTTTATATGGGAGTGTGTGTGTATGTGTGTATGAAAATGAATATGACCAAAATGTTCACAGTATTTATCTATAGGTTGAAGAGTATGGAGTTTTCTTTAGACTTCTTAGTATTTATGTACCATTTGAAGTTTTTATAATATACATTTATCATAGGTGTTATATAAATGAACCACAGATGGCCTGTCTGTATAAGCCAGGCAGTTAATTTCTTCACTGCAGGCAGAGATTCATTATGGTAAAAGCCCCAGTATCCCCAAACTCAATTTTGACACATTTATTATTTTAAAAATAACCCAAACAAGCAAATTTTTAGCTGTTTGGAGGCTGCCTGTTACTATGACTCTGTGAACCCTTACCTGACAGCTGTTTCCCACTGACAGGGTAGAGCCTGTGGTTATAAGACACCCCCAGCTTCTTCCGAGCTCTGGAGATCTACCTGAGTGACATCACTAAGATGTGAAAATCTCCTTTCTGACTGTGCTGTCACTGTGGAGGTCACTTTTCCTCTTCTCCTTCTGAATGATACTTCCTGCCCTAAAGTGTGAGGGACAGTGTTATGTAGTGAAGGGCCACTCCTTTTCTACACTTTGCAGATGCTTCAGTCCAAAGTCAGCCAGCTCCATGGCAGAGGGGCAGGACACAGGAAAAGCAGTCCATGGCGTGGCAGACAGGAAGCAGCAAGCCTACCTTCCATATTTCCCTCTAAATTCCACCCAGGCTACAAGCCTGTTGGTTGGTGCCACACACCCCCAGAGTGGGCTTTCCCATTTCCATACCCAGAACTAGACTTAAGCAATCAGTGGGTTAATTTAGTAATCACTCTAACTCATGTTCACATACCCTTAATCCACATTCACACACTCTAGATCCAGCCACCTTTGAAAAGCTTCATTTAGGCACATATGAGACCTTGGGGAGACATCTAGATACAAGTCATCCTCATTTACAACCCTGTCTAGGTGCTGCTCAGCAAAGCTCTTTGCATATTACTGTCTCTCATGGCATATCTTTTACCTTAATTGCCTCCACACACCAGACCCTTGAACTCCCTACAATAGACATTTGTAATTGAACATAAAAATAATAAAGCAGCTTTTGTACCAGGTTTTTTAAAAAAGAATTAAAATAGGACCCTAGGTGTCTTAGGGGTAACTGGATAGGGTCAAGCTTGGAAGAAAAGGCACTTTGCAAAAACTGAACTCAAGAAGTTTTAAGCTTGAAGTTAAAGGGTCTCAGAATTAGAATTATCAATAAGCTTGAAGTTAAAGGGTCTCAGTACAAGAATTATTTTGCTAAGTCTCACCCATAACCACAAAATTAGATTGTGTATGATATTGGTGTAGAATATTCTGCTTTTAACTTTATGCAGGCTTTATCACTGGAATGTGATAATGGATACTCTAGGTTATTTTAGGCTGGTTTCCCAGTTCTTACCCATGAATAATCAGGGGCTTCCCACAAACATATTTCTTCCTATCCAGTAATACTTGCTGCTTCTGTAGAAGCTGGCTCCTTTGATTCTTTCGAGTATTGCTCTGTTGTTTTTCCAGAATCTATGCACACTTCATTGATGTATCTGTGTCTTCTAAATCTTAACTCATTTTTAGGCCAAAGAACTATTTGACTATCTAGCCCAACTCCCTAAACCAGCCTTACCTTACCAATTAGGCAATGGTTACTAACTAGGCAGTGGTCACTCATCAGTTCATGTTAGACTTTAAGCAAACTACATTCATATATTTATATTTATATCTATAACCTTATCTTCCACATCTAGGTGCAAATTTATAAATTTAGCACAGTTATTTGATGTACTTAAGAAACAGATAGCTATTATTTATCAAACCTTTATTTTACCTGAGTAGAGAGAGTGCAGTTTTGTGTGGATAACACAAATAAATTTGCCAAATGCATTTTGCATGTTCTTTGCAAATCTTCTTTGGTGATCTTTATCCCCTTTCCCCTCAACTCACAAGTGCTTAGTATTTCCTCATGTGAGACACTGTGTGATTCAGCCAATCAGAGGAACAGAAAACAATACTGAAAGATCTACTTTCATATACTTCAAGCAAACTACTGATAAAAAAGACTCCAAGAGGTGCCTAACATGAATTTCAGTCCATATGAGGTTTGCAATTTCTCTGTCCTAGACTTGTTGCAAAAGCAACTGTGAGGTGAAGGTGCTTTTGTAACACGTCAGTATAAACCATTTTGATAGATTATTGGTTCTTTTTTTTACCTGAGACCCTCTGTTCCCTTAAACCATTTGTTCCTGTCCTTGTCTCTAATTCTCACTATTCACTGGAAATGATTTACTACAGATACAGAAAGTCACTGTGCTTCTTTCCAAATGTCAATCCTCAGAACTTTCTCACACATTCTTGGAGCCACTTCAAGGGTAAAAAGATTCCTAAATAAGGCCTTAATTACAATCACTTTCAAGGGCACATCAGCCTCTCAGCAAGACTCGGTTAACAGTGTTCAAAGTATAGTTCTGACTCTACACTGCCCCAGATTTTTCAGGCACTAAGTGATTTTATCATTTGCTTAGTTTCATTCTCTTATATTTTTATAAGCTAGGAATGTGCTTCAAAGAATACCTTTGAAGACTTTAGTTTTTTTAGAAGTAGTTGTTCAAGTGACAAAATCAAAGCATAAAAAGTGGACAATCAAACAATGACAGTACTGATTTCTTACTGTTATTTTTCTGAAGTTCTGTATTATTTCTACCCTTTTTCTGTTGTGCTTTTTTCTCTAAATAAAAAATTATCATCATAAAAAAGATGCCATTTTTAACACTTGGTTCACTTCTGCATTTAATTAGCACATTCTTATTTTTAACTTAATTTAGGATATCATTAAATTTCCATACCATTCGCAAAAATTTATGCCGATTATTGGAAGGTGGTAAAGCAACAGTAACAGTTGGACATGTTTCATCCAGAGGCATCTGATGCACAGTTTACTCAGGATGGGCATCTGCACACTTGTGAACAAGACTGTTCCACGTCTCCCACCTCACTACGGCTTCCTTTCAAACTCTCTGCTATCCATCTGTTGTAGTCAGGGATTACGAGGGAAAAGATTTAATACAGGACACATACAGGATTATTCATCCAAAAAATCAAATGCAAAAGAGTGCAGAAGACCTGTCCATGCACCAGAGACACAAAGAATGCACCTGAGACCTGGATCCCATGGCAATGTCCTGCGCAAGTCCAGTTGAAGACTCAGATCCTGTGGCAGTGTCCTACATGAGTCCAGTTGGAGATCTAGAGCCCAGGACAATGTCTCAGGCAAATCTCTATCAAGGATCTGCACTGGGAAAGCCCAAAGGCCGGTGGTGGAAGCTAGAAAATCTGTGCCAGCGGGATGAAGGATCTGTGCCAGCAGGCTGAGGGATCTGCACTGGAGCCAGAAAGTGATGCTCACAAGACCAGAACTACCCCCAAAAAGTACCACGGCCATCCTCAGCAACAGCAAAGACCCAAGCTCCTCTGACGATTAGAACAGCAGAGTTCATATCAGGTTAGCCAGCATGATGAGCTTCTCCAGGAGAATCAACAACACAGCATCTTCCCCTCTAGTTCTTCTTTTAGGCTGTTGGCAACAATCCTCAGTTGAGTCTTTCATACCCAGCACCACGCTGATTCAGTTCAGCTGGGTGTTACACGTTGATTACCATTCATTAATGCAGCATGCACCCTTCATCACCCTTGGTTCACTAAACTCTCTAAGGACGGGCAATTTCCCTTACAGGGTGCTTTTCTCCAACACTAACACTGCAAGGGATCATTTTCTAACTGAAGGACATGATAAACCACTTGACCAATGGTTTCCTGAACATAACCTTACCTTGCCACCTGGAATCATCAGTGATTTTCCTAGGGGATATTTCAGTTTCAGTGATAAGACTTTCGTTTTGTTTCAATTTTTTGACAGAGTCTTATGGTATAGTTTAGGCTAGACTTAAATTTGCTATGTTGTCATACAATTAGGCATCATAGAACTCTTGAAACAAAAAATTAGTATTGTCAGTTGATGGACAGTCTTTGTATGAGATATAGAGACCACCTTACCATGGATTTGAAATCTCTTTCTCCTACTTGAGATTCTGTTAGGACACACAACTTTTTTACAGTGAGTATAATATACCTTGGGTATAAATTTAGTGTCAGTGGTATCAATATATGTTACAATAAAATCTGTGACAGAGAGACAAAAGAAGTCAGATCCTAGTGAGTGGAAACAAGAACTGAACAGAGGTTCTGATACATCTTGAATCTAGCAGGAAAAAGGAGATGACTCAGGAAGGATTTTTTTTAGCTCTTACAGTTTAGCACGCCATCTAATGCTGGTACTAGTCTAAAATACTCACCAAGAAGAACTGATGATAAAAGTTCTAGAAGGATGTGGTACAGACTTCTTGTTACCATCCCAGTATCCACCTAAGCTTCCTTTTGCAAAGAGATCTCTAATTTTATTTAGGGCGGCCAGGCACTATGTTAAAACAATACATTTTCCAGTTTCCCTTGGTATCAAAGTGGCTATTTAACTGAGCTATGGCAAATAGATGTAAACGAAAGTTTAGGCGGGGATTATGGATAGGTGGGGAGTGCTGAGTAGCCCCTTTACTGCTCCCATGGCCTAATTCCTGAAATGCAGATCTGACAGGTGGAGATTCACATATCATTCTGGATGACTGTGCTGACCTTGCAGATGAAAGCCCGAGCAACTGAGACTAGAGGAGCAGAAATAGACAGGGAAGGCAGGTTTCGGGCAACCACAGAGCCGCCTGTGCCCTCCACCGCACAAATTCAAGCTTATTTTATACAGGATAAAATACATTGCCACAAGTTAAACCATTGTTATCTTTGTCCTTTGATTACATGTAGCCAAACAGGCTGCTAATTGGATTTACAGAGTTAACTGGAAGTTTTATGTGCAGCAGAACCACTCAACATTTTATCAGGAGAGAAAACTCAAAAGATTCCTCCATCAACAGATTAGTCCTGTGGAGAGAGGTTAAGTGAAGGAAACTGAGCCAAGAATTCCCCAAGACCTTTAAAAAGAAAATTAATATCTCTGACTCTTGGTTTGCTCATGTACAAAACAAGAAGGCTGAACTTGACTCCTCGGGGTCCCTTCCAGGTAAAGAATCATGTAACTGTACAGTTATAAGCAGATGAAACATAGTCCAATGTTGTTCAAGTCGTAATAAAGGTCATCAGAAAGAAAATGTGGCTTTTTCCTATTGGGGGAGGGTGACTCTCAATGAGATTTATCCCATACCAGCCGGAACCTGTGCAGCAGTTAGGTTTTCCTTGGCACAGAGTTGCTATACTCTCAGGTCTTGGTTACCAGAATCAGGGATAATTTGACAGAAATGAATGGAGATGCATTGAAACAAGTTTAAGTAATCCTTGTCCTGAGTGACCAAGACGTACTATGCATACAGTTCCCCCAGACAAAGCCTGCGTGAAATGAAGAAAGTGTTAACAGGAGTTAGAAAAACAGATAAAAGAAAGATTAACAGGAGTTTTCAGTCCTGTTTCTGATAGTTTAATTCATGGATGACATTAGTTTTGAACCAAATTTTTACAGCAAATTTCCTTTCACTTTGCTGTTACCATTCAAGGCACAGCACATGCACATCCCATAACACATCTATAGTGAGGACTACAAACGCAAAGCGCTGGATTTTTCACCAGATGATGAGCATAATTTGGTATCTTGGTGTGATCCATGGATACTCACTCTGACACACTTCAGTTGAGTCCCATAGATGGAATGCTTAGATTGTAAAGAAATACAGCGAGAGCTCACTGGTCTAGAAACAATAAGATCCAGATTTAAAATTTACTACCTATGACAGTTTAGGCAAGTCATTTAATCCTTTCAACATCAGTTATCATCATGTAAAGTAGCCAAATGTTATCTGAATCTCCTCCATTTGACTTTTAAGTCCATCAAATATAACTATGGTTATAAAAACAATTTGTAAAACTCGAAGATGTGTAACATCAATAGGTATTATAAACAGGAAGTGTACACTTAGTTCTATGCATTGCAGGATGATGGCCTGCCACTGTCAGAATCACAGAAGATGCAGCACCAGTTGGGCTCATACTGGAGAATGGCACAAGTATACAGAGATCTCTCTATTTTAAATATGAGAGAAACATCACAATCAGGGATAAATTGTTGTACGAGTTCATCAAGGCAGCAAGCATGTCCATACAATATAACAGGGAGCTTTTAGGAGAAACCCTCTGTAGGTAAATACGATTCTCCAATTGATCATTTTTTATCATACCAAGCCACTGATTTTATGAAAATTTAATTAATTGGTTTAAATACGTTCCTGATGTGTAATAAATATCCCCAGCAGACTTCCAGAATGAATTTCTGGGCATTACATCCTTCTTCAACATATCAAAATAAGACCTACTTGAAACTAATATCAAATCAATCAAAAGCTTAATTCTGACTTGATAACTGACTTCCACAAAGTTGTCACTGGCAAGGCTGAAGGGAAAATTTAATGGAGTGTGAAATTGGAAGATTGCTTTCCCCAATCTTTCTTAGAATTATTAAAACAAATTTACTTAGACTCATACAGACAAAAATGCACTGAGTATTACCTTCTCTACATAAATTTCATATTCTGAGATTAGGAACTGTTTGGGGATGTACAGCACAGATATTGCACATTTAGCTCACTATTCTTGAAGATGCTCTGTTGGTACCTTGTTGATGTGTGACTCTGGGCTGATAGCAGGGATGATTTGTCACAGTTGTCTGCTTTTCCAAATTATTTTTCCAGGCATTCAGAGAAATGTGCAGAAGCTATGTCTTCAGATCCATTACCAAAAGGAAGTGACTTTAAAACAAGTATAAAGTGAAGAAACAAAATGGCTTTAGAATTCTAGCTTTAAGGCAAATCTCTGTATCACTGCCTTCCTCAATGTGAACTGGGATTATCAGGAGTTCATCTAAGTGGTGATCCAAATTGTTCTTTCTTGGTCAAGACCTCAACTCTCTCCCTAAAACACTAAAATCAGACCAGAAAGAATCATAATGAACAATTCTGCAGAGGAGAGTTGGAGAAAAGGAAGTGTGTCCTTGTTCCTGACACCACTCATAGAAAGACCACATGGGGTCCTCAAAGGATTACTTGGGCCGAAAGTGTTGGAGATGTCCACTCTGACATGAAGTTTACTGATGTGCTCAAGTGAGGGCAGGTGCAAACTCAGGGAAAGATTAGGGAGATATGCACTAGAAAATTAACAGTGGCTATTCTCATACACAGAAAGGGGCAACTGATTCATCTATTTTTAAAAAATTTTTTTCTTACCTCTACATTCAAAATTCTCTATAAGATGTGTATTTATTTTGTTGTAAGAAAAAAAAATTAAACAAGAAAAATAAGAAGTTTTGACTATGGTTGTGACATAGCATGTCTGTTCAGAATACTGACTTGGTCAGGTGATGTCATTTTCATGTCAAAAACAAAAATGAGATGTACTGGAGGGAGACACTAGATTTAAAGACTCTGGAAAGTATTTCTTTGTCCTTTAGCCATATGATAATCTCATAAAGTCATTTATATAGTTATTAACACTGACCATGAACATTATAAAAACAAGCTTTAGAAAAAAGTTATATTTGGATAAATCTAGCAGGAAACACACTAAGTAATACTTCCCCTTTTCTTACAGAGTAAATTTGTAATGTGTTGATGATCAAATGAAAAAAGTGTGAAGAGCTTCACACCAATGTAAATTATTTTAAATTTTCAAGGTTATTTTTTAAGAATGATAATTATAGAATACACATGTGCATGCACACACACACACACAGAGTGATGGGAAAGTAACTAATACATCTATCAAACACATGAGACCTTGGGGTGACAGTTGAGATCTAAACCATATCACACTGTAAACAAGAGTGTGGTCAGAAGTTCATTAGTGCCATATTCTTTGCATTTGTGTGTGTGTTTGCTAGTAATTTTGCTATTCATAATGGCCCTGAAGAATAGTGTCAAAGTGTTCTCTAGAGTTTTAAAGTAAAAGAAGACTGAGACATGCTTACTTTCAAAATAACATTTAGAAAGGGATGGGGATGTAGCTCAGTAGTAGAGTACTTGTCTATTATGTGTGAGTCTCTGGGTTCTATTCCCAGTACAGGAAGGAAGGAAGGGAGGAAGGAAAGGAGGGAGGAAGGGAGGGAGGGAGGGAGGGAGGGAGCCATAGTCAACTTCTTTGAAAACTCCACCTACTTTATAAAAGCACTCATGGCTCTGAAGTTTTCTGATGGCAGCAAAAGGACTGAAGCAAGGCAGTACAGGAAAGATTTCTTTAGTTCCTCTCAAACCAAAGTTATGTTTCATATTGATTTAGAAAATTTTTCTTCCCATGGCTCAACCAAAAGTGGGACTACTTTACTTCCTGACAAAATCAGTGTTGGTCATAAAATTATAAGGGACTAATATGATATAATGATTAAACCACAGTAAAAACTACCTCCTTTAGACAACTGCAGGAAGTAGGGAGCCTGTGAGCCTGACATCTTTCTAACCACCTGGCAACAGCGGAGGAACCAGGGGCTGCAGGTGCGTTCATTCATGCGGCAGGTGCTCATTGAGCGCCTCTCCATAGGGCCCTTCATGTGATGATGCCAGCTTGCTAAGTCTTCATAGTTTTCACCATAAAGATAACTGGACAATATTAGTCTTTCCTGGTAAAGGTGAGCACATTAAAAAAAAACTGAATAAATTCAATTTAATTAAATATAGCTAGCTGTCTAAAATGTTGAGAAAAGTATAAAAACAGCAAGCAATCTTTTTTCATCCTTATGTTATTACATCAACATAGAATTCTTATTTGTCACTCAGAGTAAAGCTGTAGAATGAATAATCAATATTTTTTTTTTGCTCCCTGGCTTTGGTTAACATATTACTGCCCCATAAAAGAGCCATTTTTTACTACAGTGACATGCTATGTTATTGACTATTCATTATATTTCTGCAACTGTACCTTTATTTTAAGGTCAGTGTAGCAGTCTTTCACTACTTTAGTGAGTTTAGTTAATATTCATAAAAATTTAAATTTATAATAATAGTAATCATTAATTGTTTCGGTTATTGAGATGAGTATATAATAAACCAGAACTTCCTCTAGATACAATCTGCTATAGTGCAAGGCTAAGTAAAGCATAGATTGATTACAGACGCCTTTAGATTATAAATACATTCAGTATAGCAAACCAACCCATCCCAAGAGGTTGAAGCAAAGTCATCATTGTGTGTGTGTGTGTGTGTGTGTGTGTGTGTGCATAAAATGTAAGTATGTGGGTATTTTTTTAAAATTTGTATATAACAAAACATAATACCTATAACAAAATATAATACCTTGTGACCTCATGAGAAATAACTGAATCTTTTCTTAGCTATTTTCTGGAACATTTGAGCTGATTCAAGATGATTCTTCCAAACACCCATTATCTTTATACAATATACCAACAAAAATTCTGCGCTGATTTGTGAACATCAATTAATGTGTCCTTTTTGCATAATGAGACAGCTTAGTTTAATAACCTAGACCTTGAAGACACTTCTGTAACCCTGCTGTATTGTATGACAATTATTTTTTTTTATTCCTTTGACATTTCACAAGTTCATTTACCAGCTGCCTCAGAGTTTAGAACAGCTTTTTCCTGAAGGTAGAGCTGCTCATACCTAGTACTTTCACTCACTGAAAAATAGGACAAAACAAAAAGAAAACATTAGAAGGTGCATTAAAATTAAATCTCTAGACTGTAAAATAATCAGCAATACAATTTCCACCCAATTAAATAACACAGAATACATTGTAATGACCGCCTTTACAGAAGATACCAGCAATACTTAGTGAACAGACTGCATGCTGATGCAGTAGGTAACTGAGACACCAGCACAATAAAATTCCTTTAAGTGCACTGACTATAAAAACAAACAACAAAAAGTGTGTAGCAGTCAAATGAAGCCTGTCTTTTTTGTAATGAACCATATAATTACCAAACAGGCAAATGTTAGTGGAGATGAAGCAGACATCTTCTAATTAAAATCTACATGGAACTGAAATCTAGTTAGGTTTTGTTAAAACCATAATGCTATAGAGATCACATAAAAAGACAAAATAACAGATTATTCTACCTCTTGAGAGGACAATACAGAGTTTTCAGATAGTGGATGAGGATGTGGTTTACTTGGGTAGGAAAAAAGTCAATCAACCATAATTGAGTCAACCAACTCATATTCCAATTATTGAATACCAGTTCCACCTAGTCTCATGAAAGGAGCCATCCATCTCCCCTGCTGTAATAAAATGCAATGGTATTTATTAAAAAGACAAAACTGAAGCATATGTTTTTATACTTAGGTGCATTTTCTTGTCAAAGTGTTCTCATTTAAAAGCCTTGTCTAATAAAATAGTTAAACAAAAATGAGCAGCAGACAAGCTATTCAGCTGGCTAAGAACTTACTTCAACATTTGTGCAAAAATAATTATGCCAGCAACATATCTAACAAAGTGGCCCTTTGAGTTAGTTCTACTTCTGTAATGGCAAGCTATGTATGAGTTGGGGGTGTCATAAAACCATTCATGAATATATAATTCTTTTAAAGTATGTTTATCATTAAGTCAGCGATCTCTTGGCTGAACTGGGAGTTACTCTTGCGTATAGTACAATTTTGCATATTAGATATCGTTATAGAGGCTTTGCGTTTAGAATGTGTGCTTTAAAAGAGGCAGGCAGCACTTCCTCTGACCTCCACCAAAGGTGAAATGTGAAAGGAGAAACACCATTATAGTTGATCCAGCCCTATCCCTGCTACAACAGGTTTAAAAGAGCACCCAGCAACTCAAACCTAGTTTCTCAGCCCTCTTGCTCAATTTCTCTGGAGAGGAAGGGTTTTCACCAAGGAAATGGGTCAGAAGGATCTTCATTATGAAGAGATTAGGAGAGTCTTTGAGGACTAGAGTAAAATAAGAGAAAGACTTCTGGATCCTGCTGACTATCCACCCTTTGGGGTTTTACACCTTTATGTAACTCTGAAGCTCTTGTTTGTGCAAAAAAATTGAGGACTGGAGAGATCCAAGTTGAAAAGTGCCAATATATATTTTGAAGTTAATTTCTCTTAATTCCCAATAATAAATGAATTGGTTTAAAACCTTTTTTTGGATGTTGAATTTTGTACCTTAACCTGCATCCAGAACAGAGAGATCTCAAGGAATCATTTGGATTATTTGTATTATGGCTCCATCATCTGAGACTGATGACCCAGAATTAGTTCTAAAACTAAAAATAGTCTACATAACTTTTGATTTGTCTTATAGACTACAACAAGGACCCTAAAAGAACACCATGTCATCAAGTGTGTTTACACTGAGAGCATGACTCTTCATGGCTAAATGCATTGCTAACGCTAAGAAGTGCTTTACTGTGAATTGGTGAAGTGTCAATCCTGCCTGCTGCTAAAGTTAGGTATTATGAACTATGAGGAGAGGCTGTGATTTAAAAGGTGGCACATGTTCCTCTGCTGGGTAGTCCCATAACTAGATGAATTGTCATAAACAATGGGCACTGAAACACAATTGTTACAAAGGATTTGTTCTTTGATATGCAGTCCAAGTTGAGGGGTTACAGATATTCACAAAAAGGCAACAAGACATTTTTGTGCAACATGTTTCTCAGGAAGTCATGCATGAAGATATATTATGTTCATTTTCATTGTCAGGTAGTGCCAAGCTGAAGAACTATTCAAGCTTCTGATTATTTATCAAGAAAACTGAATTGATCACTTTGTGTTGGTGAATACATGGGTGAATTGGCTGCTATGACTGGATAGCTCTCTGTTTTTACCACTCAGGTCAGAGAAGTCACTTCTGAATAAGAGCCTCAACTCTGTGTCATCCTTAGAAAAGTGCTGGTTAGCCAAAAATGTCACTTGAAATTAACAATGTTTTGTGGAATGTGATTAAAATTATCAACCTCATTACAGTATATTCCCTTACTTTTTGCATCTGTATAGCTCTTTGAGGAAATGGATGCAAAGCACATCTGTCATACACAGACTTGGGATGGCTTTTTCTAAGGTAGATCTTTAGCCAGAGTTTTTGAGTTAGAGGAGGCACTGTAGAAATTTCTTTTAGAGAAATACCACTAGCTGCATATCTCAGTGACACAAACTACATTGAAAACTTGCTCATTCATGTGACATGCTTGACCTAGTCAATAAACTCAGTTCAAGGTAGAATGAAAAATGTGCTCAAGTCAGCAGATAAAGTGGCTGCATTCAGAGCCAAATTGGGTAGATCTTCCTCCAAAGGAGAAGGGATCAAGAGATGGAGGGAAAGGGGAAAGGGAAGGGGATGAAAAAGGAATTAAGATGTGTTATGTACATACACCAATCCTCATTAGAGATGTAATAATTGCATACCACGACCATGTCCTAATATAAACAAAACTGAAAAAATAAAATAAAACTCCAAAGAGCCAAACTGGAATTGTGGACAAAATAATTGAACATTGGGACTTTTGACATGTTCCAAACTTTACCAGAAATTTTGAAAGAGATGGAGCCAGGTCCTCCTTTCTTCCCCTTGGTGCATAAAAATTCATCTCAGCTTTTAAAATAGTCTGAGCATTACTTCCAAGCAACAAAAGACCCCCAAACTGACAATAAGGGATCCATTTTCAATAATCCAATTTAACAGACTTTGCTTGTGAAAAAAAAAATAGAAAAAGATCAACTGCTTGAGATCACAAATAACAGTGCCCTTAAAAGTATGTTTAAAACAAATTCAAATCTCCATATGTTCTGGATTAAAGTCAGAGTGAAATATCCTGAGATTTCCACAAAAGCACCAAAAAGCTAGCTTCTATTCTCAGTATCCTATCTTTGTGAGACAGAGTGTTCTGCAGTGACAGAAAGCAAAATGAAATTACAGAGTAGACTGGACATAAGCAACATATTTCAGAATCACTACTTCCCATCACCCCCAAGACAGACCATCTATTTGCAGGAAAACAAGCTCAGAATTCCCACTGAGTTTGAACTGTGGTGACTTGTAAAATTATTTTGCTATATATTCCAATATAATAATATAAACAAGTGCACAGTAAATGTAATGCACTTGAATCATTCCCTATGCCAGGTCTTTAGAAAAGTTGTCTCCCATGAAACTGGTCACTGGTGCCAATAGGTTAGGGACCCCTGGACTATAAAGTAATGGAGAGAAAATAACATTTTAGAAATCACTGACTGTCTGTCAAACAAGAGTTTGAAGTTTTATTCTTTCTTTTAATGAATGACTTAATTATATAGCTACATGAAAAATAAATGGAGTTTTTTTTCTGATTGTATGTCTAGTAGCCTTAAGAAAAATTATTTAACAAGCATATAATTCTGAAAAATTATTTAACAAGCACATAATTCTTTAAGTTCCTCAAAGTTAAATTTAATAAACTTTTCAGGGACATCTTCCAGATTAACAGAACAGTGTGTTCAGGCTTATTTTTACCATTGTTTGTGAGTAGTTTTCAGTGGTCTCCTTGGGTTGTGTTTTCAATATTGCATTTACTGTAAAATCAATTCAAAAGATATTTTGGAAGTGCACAAAATCTTCTATACTTCATATTTTCTCAATGAAACTGTGATAATCTATTTTCTCACCCTTATATGAAAATCATCATGATTTTCAATGTTCTTTTATTATTTCCAATGAATTTGAGGAGTCCAAGAAAAACTCTTAAATATTTTAGATATGGCTGGATCTCTCATTTTGTATCTTCTCAAGGGGACCATGACAATCCATTAGTTTCACAAAATGAATCATTTGAGTGAATTCACCACTGTTAAAGTACTGCTACTTTTAACAAAGTGTCTCCTTTTAAAGCTTCAATATTTACCCAGAAGTTTCTCACACTGAAAGACGGATTATTACTTGAATAGAGATATGGAAACAAATTGCAATGATTTCTGACACCATTCACCCAGAGTTGGGCCAAGATTCCCAGGTTAAGAACACAGTCAACCACAAGACAGATCCCACATCAAATTTTAAAATAGTCTGAGCATTACTTCCAAGCTTCCAAGGTACTCAGAGGTCTACAAGTGCCCAAAAGGTTGGCAAAAGCGGGATAAGGTTTGGTATCTCTGCCTTCATCTTGATTCTGTCTCCTTGATTACCTTAAAACTTTGGAACAGATCTCTTCTCAGCTCTGCACATAAGCATATTAATCAGTGAAGAAGTGTTTAACTAAAAACTAGTAATACAAAGTTTATTGTCCCAGAATTTACATAACCCATGTCATCTCTCTTCAAGATTGAGGATACCAAAAGTAATGAAAATAATTTTCAGGTAACCAAATGTAGGGACATTCGATTGCCTGTTTTCGCAACTGTCCCATTCAGCACTCCCTGGAGACTCCAGTCATTCATCTCAGATTCCAGGGAAAACAGAGCCTCTGAGACCACCCATGTTGAACTCATCCCAAGCAGAAAAAATTACTCTGTGATGGGAGGTAAACTTGCCTCCCAAAGTGGACCTCATCATTTTATAGTGGGAACCAAATTGCTCCCTCTAGCAAAGATGGCTCTCCTGCAGCCTCTCAGAACCAGGCCTGAGGTGTGGAGCAAGCAGACCATAGCTCCATCATGGTTACCTACCCCTGCTAAGTTTGCAAACACCTAGGTAGGCAACCCCATAACCCTTACTTTTTTTACCTTTTTCTGTAAACCTCAAAGTTTTGTCAGTCCTTATAGAAAACAGATTTTGCACCTCTTTGTCTGTCTTCCCAGCATGAAAGTGCTGATCAATGCTCCTTCCCTGCCCTTGACCACCATGCACCTTTTAGACTGGCACTTTGAGACCAATGACAGCCTTGCCTATTGAGACCCTGGGAAATCGGAGGTTTCATCCTAAACGTCTGGTATCAGTAACAACTGAAAATTCAGAGGTTCCCAGGTCACCCACAGTCTACCTCCTCAGGTTTGAAAATTCACTAGAATTGGCCGTGGAAACAAGGAAATGCTATACAGGGATACAAATCAGTCACAGGGAGAACAGCACAGAACAAGGTCTGGGAGAGCATGGCACTTTCCTCTGACAAGAGAGGACACATATCCTTCAGACATATGGATGCGTGACAGCACACAGTATCGTCAACCATGGGAAGCTCACTTTTGGTATCCCAAGGATTCTTTGAGGTCTCAATATTGATTGAATGATTGACTCTGAGAGTGAACTACATTGTGTTCCCAGCTCCCTGCTCCTCCCTGGAGATCAGACTGTAGGTATCTTGGTGCTCAAAGCTCCAGCCAATTAATGACGTGGGGGGTTTTCTGTCATGACCATCCCCCATCCTGAATCATTTCATTAAATACATCATTTACCATGTATAACAAAAGCCTACTAGGAAATTCCAAGAGTTTAGAGTTTTTCTCCAGGAATGGAGAACAAAAGTTAACCAAATTCCTTATTGCATGAGAGCCTATGAAACTCTTTGTTTTATTAAAGTATTCTACAATCAGTTTTTGAACATTTTGGGAGAAGTAATACTGTAGTATTAAAACAAACTCACTTAAGTCCTTGCCTATTTTTTGTCTTCAAATTAGGCAAAGTAGAGTTGACAGTTACCAAAAAAAATAACAGTTTTCTTACAAGCAAAATGTTCCTATAAAATTCTTACTTCATACAAATTTTATGTCAGGTATAATGAACATCTCGTATATTTTCCAAAAAGATATCTCTATATTCACTCATGTAGTACATCATGGTGACAATAAGAACCAAGTTTTGGAGTTAGACCTAGATACAGATTCCAAATCTGTATATAGAGTCTAAATCTGGGTCCATTTCTGAAATGGAAAATAATTTGAGTATTTTGGCATGATCAGATAAGGTAGTGTAATCCTTAAATATATTAAAGTACAGGATACAGATTCTGTTAAAATTATTGTTGTTTATATCCATGAAGTAAAATAAAGTGTATATATATGATTATATATCATATGTTATACACATTTCATATGCATAAAATTCCTGAAAAAAGAGAACTAAACTGCTTATTGAACACTAAAAGTTTTATAGACTGACAACTAGGTGAAGCTCATAAAAGCCCTTTGGAACTGGTTTGTGTCAGAATGTGTGGAAATATTCAAACCCACATGCTAAGTTGCAAGCTCATAAATTTCCTAAAATCCTCGTCTTGTCCATCCTTTAATCTTTTTCAGTATGCCTATGCCTGATTTATTAACTTTATTGGTATTATACATTAAAAGATACCATTTTATCTTATATAATTTTTCCATTTATTCATTAAACATATTTATGTTTAATGGCACTTGCATGTTCCCCATGCAAGAACTGTATCAGTAAGCAGAAAAAAATGAAAGCCCTTTCCTTCAAGGAAATTATATTTTAGTGAGAAAGATAACCAACAAGAAAACCAACAAGATAAAATAGATAAAATCCATAGTGCTTTTTTATGTGTTAAATCTATGAAATGTAATCAAGGAACATGGAGATAATGTCAAGTGGGTGAAACTAGCAAATTACTGTTGCTGGTGAAGCTGCAACCCAAGAATGGCAAAGAGAAAGCCATGAGGCGATCCAAGAGGAAACCAGTCCAAGCAGAAGGAACAGTGAGAGCAAGGCTCTGGAGCAGGATCCTGCCCGTGTGTTCATACAGCAGCTAATAAGGCTACTGTCACCCACTTGGAATGACCTGAAAGGGATGGGAGGAGGGGAATATGAGGTAGGGTAGGTAATGTGGGGAATGAAAGGACACAAATTATATGGGACCTAATAGGTCATTGTGAGTTGGATTGGTTCCTATTTTACGGATTCACTGAAGGTTTTGAGCAGAGGGATGACTTGCATTTTAAAAGGATTATGGCTGTCATGGTCACAGCAAACTGAGATGGAAACTGCGAAGAATTAGGGAGATGATTTAGGGTGCTATTAAAATAAGTCAGGTAAGGGATAACAATAGTTTGGACTAGTGGTACTGAGGCTATTGGCATGCAAAGTGGTTAACTTAAGATATATTTTATAGGGAGTATGAACTGAATTTGATGACAATTCTTTTTAACTTTTCAAGAAAGTAAGTCAAGGATGACACCAAGACATTGAGGAACTTGAAGGAGAGTTTCCAGTAACTAAGTTGAAAGTCTGAAAGAAGCAGACATTGAGAAAGGAAGAAAAGGAGGAAGAAAACACACCCAGGATTCTAGTCTGGATTTTTCTAATTCCAAACTTTGTATCCTTAACTACAAATCAGCATGTCAACTTTCATTGACTGGACACCTGTAATGTTGCAAGGACAATGATTTGTGAATTTTATTTTACTCAACTATTCAATAGGCCTATGATAATGAAACTAACAATAAGGCAAAAATTTATAAATGTATTGAGTTCTCTCTCTGTCTTATGCACCATAATCATAGGGTAAGATACTATTATTATCCACATTTAACTAATGAAAAAGGAGAAGAAACTTTCCCTTGCATACCTAGCCAGTAAAGGAGCCAATACAGCTCCCAAGTTTATAGGACTGCCATCTGGGAGATGTAGGGAGAAGAGCAGGAATTAAAGGGCTTGTCACCACCCACCTCCGGAGATCACATGGTAAGCACTGACCTTTCACTTTTGTTCTTTCAAAGGCCTTTGGCCAAAGAGTTTGCAGAATAGCATCCTTAAGCATTTGGTGGCAGAGGGGCCAGGAGTAATAACAGAACTGATGATAATGGTCTGCTATTTTAACTATTATGAATTGTAAAACAATCTAAATATTTCTGTGTGCATGTTTGTGTGTGGGTGTTTGTGTGTATATGAGTGAGACCTAGAGGGAGGGAGGGAGGGAGGGAGAGAGAGAGAGAGAGAGAGAGAGAGAGAGAGAGAATTTTAGCTTTATTTTACTAACTTATAGGACTACCGTAACCAAGGACCACAAAGTTACCAAAACAGTATTTATTTTCTCACAATTTTATCACTAGAAATCAGGCCAAGGAGTCAGTAGGGTTGGTTTCTTCTGAGGCTGTTTTTGTTGGCATACAGCATGGATGACTTTTCCTTGGGTTTTCGGATGAGTTTCCTTCTGTGTGCTTCTGTCTCCAACTCCGCTTCTTAAGAGGACACCAAATCTATTGGATTAAGGCCCATCCTAACGACCTCATTTTGGCTTGATTTACCCTGTAGAGATCCTCTCTCTATACCTTCACAATCTGAGGTACTGCAGTTTAGGACCTCAACATAGGGATTGGGGAAGGAGCAAAAATGGACTCATAATAGTTACCTAATGCTGTTACTTAAAATTCCTTTCCATAGAAGTGGAAAACTCTCTTGGGCTGGGGATTTAGCTCAGTGGCTCAAGTGTTGGCCTGGTAAGTACAAGGTCATGAGTTCAATACCTGGTACAAAAAAAAGTTGAAAACTCTCTTGCTGGGTGAACCTTCCAGGTAGTGTTTAAATTTCTTTCTTTTTGTTTTTTAAAGATTAACTCTGGTTAATATATTGCATATTGTTATCTTCAAAGTAGTTGTTCAGCTTACAAGATAGAGGCATAAAAAATGATCAAACAGTGAAAGCAGATTCTAAATATCTGTCAGTGGAAAGGCAGAGAAGACATCCATTTGATGGCACCGGCTGCTCTGTTACGTAGATGCCCTGCCCCTTCCACTTCTTTTCTGTTGCCAACACAGGAAGAGAGACAGTAAGTAGCAGCCACACTTGCTCACTTGTGGGTGTTGCAATACAGTTTGAGAGAAAGAAGGCTTAGTCAGAAGACTGCCAGTTCGTCAGTTTGTCAGGAATTCAGGAAGATGTCTCTCATTACCCTCTTCTACCTGACATGAAAGAAGAAAATTCTTTCCTTCTTTTTTTGTTTTTGTTTTGGTTTGGTTTGGCTTGTTTGTTTGCTTTTTGGTGGTACCAGGGATCAAACTCACAATCTCGTGCTTGTCAGGCAGGCACTTATACCACAGGGCTAAATCTACAGCCCAGAAAATACTTTCAAAACCGTACAGCTAGTTCACCTTGATTTTTTTTTAATTTTAAAAACAAGACAAAAGGATAGAAATGATACCAAATTTCCCCCAAAAAATAGTATTAACTACTGTTTGTTTCCCCTTGAATTTTTAAATCAAAACTAATTTAAATTGACAAACCTCTATCAATATTGCTCTTTAACTTGGCTTCATGAAATTTTTAAAACCTGGACTTGGTTTCATAAATTTTTTTAAAACCTAAATTGAATTTGCCTCTAGGAAATACACCAAATTATTTGGAATACCTATTGATGGAAAGATACTGGAGATTTTTATTAAACATCTGTACGTAAATGTATTTCCTCTTGACTATAAAGTCTTTCAACTTCTGAAATGCAAAACTAATTAAACTTGCCTAAAAATATTTACATACTTTTCATAATGAAATGAGAACATTTTTTAGCTAAAGGGAAAAGAGGCATTGTCTAGTTCCCAGAAATTCTATAAAGCAGTAAAGTCACAAAAGTTCACTACAACAATGATGTAAAAGAGACCTGCAAGTCATTTTTAAGAACTACTTTAATGCAACTTATAGTTGTGACTATAACACTGGAATTGAGGGTTTTGCCTGTATAGTGAAAGAATGTTGTATATGTAGGCAGATGTCTTTAACACAGGGTTGATCTGTGTTAAATCAGGGCAAGAGCATCATGTAAGACTGTAAGGTCTTTAGATTGCATTCTACATAAGAAGCATTAGAGTTGAGACACCTTTAATCCGTACACTTCCAGTACCTAATTATGTTTTTACAACCAAAGTCTTGTTATATCTTTTCTTTGCAAAGATTTTGGCTGATAGCTATTGGAGACTTCTCCTGGGTAACCTGCTTCCCCCAAGCTGTCCAGAAGGCCTTGAAGACCAACCTCTTCTAACCCCCACCTCATGACACAGATCCAGAGCAGAGGCAAGTCTTTGGTTTAGAATAAGAACCAAGAGTAAGTTGGTTTGAGAAGACCTGAACCTGTTGAAACTTTTGTAGTAGGATTACATGTTTTAGTATGAATAATAAATGGCAAATTGTGGTTTTAGGATTTATTAAATTATCTATTATATAGGATAAGAACAATCACAGTAACTACTGTGATATTTTCACGATACTTTATAAATTATAAAGCCTTTTGCATTCATTATTTCATTTAATCAACTTTTTACAATATAGAATAAAAGGTCCAGGATTCAGATTTATTCACGTGCCTTGGTTTTCTCTCCAATTCTGAAGATAGTCACAGAAACGCTACTTATCTCAGGGAATAGTTGTGAATTTCAAAAGGACAGTGTCCATGAAGACAATTTAAATTCCATTTGAGGTGTTATTTTGTAACAGATTTGATTAACCAATTACATCAGAATTAATCAGCTGCTGCTTTTTGTTAGTGGTGATTGTACCATCGTCCTCTTATTGGGAATGTCAAAGTCTTTATAAACAATGAATTCATTGTTTCATGAATTTAGTGGAATAAAATTCCTACAGTTATTTTATCAATGAAAACTAAACTTTACTATATTTTATGATTGAGGAAAAGGTAAAATGTTGCCAAAAGAGAAGAACAATTATTTCTGCTGAAGAAATGTGAAGATAATCATTACCACTTGTATCAATCAGTGTTTTACTAGAGAAACAGATATAACACAAGATATACCAATGTACAAGAAATGACAAGACTGGCTCACCATACTCAGCCACAGAGCTGGACGAGGAAGTGTGCAGAGGGCGTCTGCACACTGGAGGCTGAAGGTTCCAGACAAAGGTCTGGAGCTCCCTGCAGTGTTCCATGCAAGTCTGTAGTAGGAGGCTGATGGGTCTGTGACAGAAGGCTGAAGAGTCTATGATGAAAGTCTGAATGATCTGAGGTGGAAGCTGAAGAATCTACCCTAGAACCCAGGAGCTAACCTCCAAGTTTCAGATGAATGCTGGAACTCCCTGGAAGAACAGAAGCAAGTCCCTTCATCCTATTTCTCCTTTATATCCTCCAAGCAATGAGCTACCCGAGGGTGGGTCTTTTACACCCTAGGTTGTACAGTTGCTGAGCCAATATAGTTAAAGTTCTAAACTTCTCATACTGACACAATCAATCAAATATTACTGAGCACCAACTTAGTGCCAACCACTAAGGTGCAATGCAATGTACGTATTGCTCTTTGATCTGTACACAATTGGGTGTGCTTTACTGTTCTTTTCAGCTCACCAAGGATTTAGGTGTTTTCTAATTGATTACTTGAGGGGTATAATGTAAACACCATTATCTTCTTCCCTATGAAATTTTCTGAACAGTTTAATATAAAACACGGTAATGTTTTGTGGAGAGTAGAATCGTTTGCATGAGAGTTAAGAGATGTGTCAACATAGCACAACACATGTGAATGAAAAGCTGGAGGAGGAGGAACGGCCAATCTGGATTGTGTGGTTCCCTGACTGATATTAGTAGTATTCAGTAACAAAAAGAAATACTAATAAAACGAACTCATGATATATGCTACTATATATCTTAAAAACATTTGGCTAAGTGAAAGATGCCAGTCAAAGGACCATATACCCCACAATTGCATTTATTTAAAATTTCCATAAAGGGCTAATCTACAAAGAAGGAAATAGATTAGTGGTGGTGTAATCTGGTGATGGGGTAAGAACAGGGGGTGACTGAAAATGGTCACAAATCTTTCCAGAGTGGTATAAATGCTCTACAATTGACCTGTGACAATGGTCAAATGACTCTAAACTTACTAAACATCCTTCAAGGTTAACTTAAAAATGGGTTGATTGTGCATATAAATTATGCTCAGTAAAGTCGTTGGTCTTTTTTAAAGGGGCTATACAGCCATTGTGCTTGAAATTCTACCACTTGTAGAAAACACCACAGGGAAGAAGAGTGGCTCCCTCTGTGGCAGGGAACAGGAAACAGGAGCCAAGGGGAGAAGAGCCCTTCTCACTACGTGATGTTTTTCTCCTTGAATTTTATACCCGGTGCATATAACCTCTATTCAAAAATAACATGGAACATGCTTTCATTTCTCTTTAAATAAAAAAAAAAATTTAAATAAAATAACGTGAAGCTTTTTGCATCTCTCAGTTACAAGGAGACACTTGGCTGCTGTTGATAGTGAGGTTATTCCTGGTAATGGGGTCATGGTAAAGGACACTCTAACAGAAAAACGCTGCATTATCTGTTTTCAAAAACAATCATTTTTGCATTGTGCAATGATATTGATTTGAGTAGCAATATGCTAGAATCAAGGGACTTGAAACGAACAGTATACAGAGCCTGAGATAAAGATACCCACATATTTCATTATCGTGAGTCAGCTGAAAGCCAAAGGCAAAAAGTGAGGCCATTAGTTTTTAGATACAGGAGTGATTACCCAGAAAATTTTTTGGGAAAAACATATTACCCACACTTCACTATATTTTAATCATTTTGTCATTATTCGTTTTTAAATAGATTCTGTAAGTGTAGCAGTTCTAGAGCAAATTGTGGGAAAATATGCTCAATTCACCATCTTCAGCATTTTATTTCTTCAAGTTCTCTAATTTACAGAACTCTTTGGAATATGAATAGATCTTCTTTCTATGGATGGTTTTCCATACTGCTGAAATTAATAAGTAATTGTCAAGCTTCTGCTCCACTTGGAAACCTTGTGCTAATTCATTATTACAGGTTAAATCTCATTGTAATCAATTTCCTGGTAATGAATGTATTTGTCGTCTCAAAGACTTTCAAGTCTCATTCTGTAGCTTTTACATTACACCTGCTACTGAATGCAGCAATCTCCCAGCAGATGAAAGCATTTGAGCATCTCCTTAAAACTTGTGGTTATGAAATTTTAAGATGCTGGATGAAGGAGAACATCCAGTAAATCACTGATGCTTGAAAATTATGTTCTTGAGAAAATGAGTGTGCAGTGATTAATGTGAATATCTACTTCCTATTACCTTGAATGTGTGAATAAAGGCAAAGGTGCTAATGTTTCTTTTCTTTGTCGCCAATACTTGCTTTAAACCTTTAGATTTTAATTATGACTCTTCTCAGAGGCCTGAACTATGAAAAATAGTCTAAGAATATATTAAGTGATGTTTTCTAAGTGAAAGTGGTCATGCAGTCTTGCAGACCTGATCAAAATTTTATCGCCTACATTCTAATTATTAGGTTAGGTTAGGAATGAAAGGTAAAATAAACAGATACTATTTGCCCGAGATCTAAAGAAAAGCAATTTGAACATAGCTAAGGTCAGTCTTTAGCAATATTGTGATATCTAGTGGGTTAGGTAAGAGTATAGGCTCAGAGCTGATTAGAGTTCAAATTCTAACTTTGCCATTAACTAGGCTGTGTAATTAAATTGGGCATGTTACTGAAATTATTTAAAATTCAATTTAATAGAACATAATGCAAAAGGTTTTTAGTAGCACTTATAAAAATAATACCCATAAAGAATATAGTGAAATCCTCACTCATTTCTGGGCAGTCATGGTTTTAATGGAAGCTTCAAAATGTACATCAAGAAGAGGGTAAGTCTGCCTAAAACCCAGATGCTGTTATTTAAACACAATCATGAAGTTGGAGCCTTTCCAGACAGCCAAAAAGGTGCTAAAAAATGGTTGTAGATGATCTGAATATGGACTAATGGACTCAGAATTACACAGGGAAGAAAGTTTGCTTAGAGATTTTTAAAATATCAAACAAAGTGAGTAAGTTAATATCTGAGTCCGAATTTTTCATCTGTTGTGTTAGGGAGCTTTCTTGTTTCTAGGACACAATATCCTGCACCCACAATTTAAAGCAGGTGATGTTTAATTTGGCCCATTGTTGCAGGAGATGTTGTCCATGATCAGCTGGCTCCAAGGCAGGAATACAATGGCAGAAGGGTGTGGTGGAGCAGAGCGGTCTAGTTCATGGAAGCCAGGAAACAGCAGCAGAGAAACAGTCCCAGAGAGGAAGGAGTCAGGGACAAAATGCAGTACCCAAGGTCACAACTCCATAGTCCACTTAGATGCACCCAGAGTTACTTCACTAATCCCCTGGGCATTCTTAATCCAATCAAATTGCAACATCATAATTAATGGTCACACCTAAGAAATAGGAATTGTAACAGTATGTTGGTGTGAGCAGTCAGTAGGCTCTTAAATATAAGACAGGTAACACAGTACTTGGTGCAGTGTGAGTGCCCAATAAACACTGGTAACTTACTAGGAAGGCTCCTGTAACTATGCATGTTTTGCAGTGTGGAGGATAAGAACGTAACCATCACCCAAAGTAAACTGTGTACAAACTGTTCATGAGAAAGAAAACAATTCTGAAACCTGGAAGAAGAAATTAAGAGGAAGACAACTGGGCAAGGGCCAGGTAACCACGAAGAGAGGTGATACCAAACAAGTGAGCAGGTAAAACACACCCATATGAATTCAAGGAGACTCTTTAGGGACAAAAAATAAATAAATAATTTTTTAAAAAAATTTAAAGAAAAAGAGGGGAGGAGGAAAAGGGGAAAATAAATACACTGATTTCCAGATGGGAGAGTGGGTGGAAAAGAGAAGGAAAATAGAGGAATTAGAGGTAAAAAAACAGCTGTAGCAAAGCAAATGGGGAAAAAAAGCAGCACAGCACTGCTAGGTAAATATGGTAAGAAAAAGATTATTCTACCCAAGACTAACATCCTCGGATCAAGAATAGAAAAGCACGAAAAGTCTCTGCAGAAATTATGTTGCCGGAGAGCCAGGAGCAGCTCTAGGGAATGGAGAGTCTCCCAAATGTGCTACAGCATAGGCATCCCGGGGACCCGACACAGTGCAAGAGATGAGTCAAAAGGGAAGGAAACGGAGTTTCAGAGGGGCCGTAGAGCACTAATTAAAAACACCCACGCAGTAAGTACAATCAGCAGGAAGATAATAACATGTATAAGAACATAAAAACCTGAAGAGAAGACATAAAGGACTCTCAGAGAAAAGAAATTAGATTATTTTTAGTGCAAAAACAAAGGCTGATGGAGAGAAGAGGTAAGTTTTCCTGATAGAATAATTCTAAATAATATGTGTAAGTATTTTCCCCTCTCAGGAAAAAGAACTTAATTCTTAGCCCTCTTTCCCCCAGGGCTGTACTTAGTGACTTGCTCTTATAAAACAGTGTAAGACAAACCTGAAAAACACTGCCGTAGCCAGGTAATGAAGGTTAGTGTCAGGTGCCCCTCAGTAGGATGCGATGAGGAGGTGAATGGACCTCCATGCTACTCCGTCCAAGATCAGTAACTCCATCCTAACCATGAAAAAAGTGCCAGACAAATGCAGGCAAGGGTACTCTGTGGCAACCCTGACCAATATTTCTTAATTGCCAAGATAGTAGAAGACTAAAAGACTGTCATAGACCAGAGGAGACAGGGATAGAGGGTGAAAACAAAGGTAATTGCTACACTAAATTTAGCCCTAAACAGACAAAAAGGTTTTGATGGAAAAAATGAATGAATTCCACAATTAAATGATTGTTCCAATAATGGTTTCTTAGTTTTGACAGATGTCCTATGGTAATATAAGATGCTAAAAAAGGGGAAGTACAGTGAACATATATGAGATGAATGTATATTTGTTATAGTGTATATGAGACCTCACTGTCCTATCTGTAACTTTTCTGTAAATGCAAAATTACTCTAAATTAAAAGTTATTTTAAAAGATGATCGCATGTCAAATGGACACAGGAGCCAGCAGACATATCTTCCAGTGGTCCAATGATGGTATAAGGTGGACTATAACCTGGAAATAAAATAAATGTTCGTGATCCTATACAGATATGAATACATGATTGACTAAGAAATTACCTGGGGAAAGAAAAAATGTTCCTCACAGAAGAACTATACTTAATAAATAGAGAAGAAATGAGAGACATAGAAAATATCATCAGGCCATGAATTTAATTAACACAGGCAGTTCAATCAATGAATACTAAAAATTAGTGAGAGACACTTTATGAAGAAAAGGATCTTTGCATAACCCTTAAATAGCTTCCATTAACATCTAATTAGAAAGGACAAAACTTTTCATTACAGTGGAGAAAACTGGCAGACATTATCTAAATCAAGTGATCAAGTTGACTATACATCATGTCATAATATGTGAGCCAACATCAGAAAAATTCAAAATGGAGATGCTTTATAAAATACCTGGCCAATACTTTTCTGAAACATGAAGATCATGAAAGAAAAAGACAAAGAAACTGTCACAAATCAGAAGCACGTAAATAGACGCCACAATGAAAGTCAATGTAGGTGTTATAGTTTGGGTTTGTAAAGTCCTCCAAATGACCATATGTTAAAAGGTCTGGTTCCCAGCCTAGTTCTTTTAAGGAGGTGGTAGAAACTTGGAGAGGTGGAGTCTAGTAGGAGATCTTGAGGCCATTTTGGGCAAACCCTTGAAGAGGATGTTGGGGATCTGTTCTCTTCTTCACTCTCTCTTTTGCTTCCACCCCATGAGGTGAGCAGTGTTTATCTGCTGTATGCTTCCCACCATGATGTGCTACCATAGGCCCAGAGTCCTGGGACCTATGGATCATGAAGTGAAACTCCCAAAATAGTGAATCAAAATAAACTTTTTCTCTTTATAAGTGGATTATCTCAGGTATTTGTTATAGTAACAAAAAAATGACTCACAGTGGGTTCCTTGACTGAATATAGGAACCAAATAAGAATATTAGAGGAATTAAATCTATAGTTTAGTTGATAGTATTGTGCTGGCATTAGTTTACTAATTATAATAAATGTATCATGACTATGGTAAGATACTAATAGTAGAGAAACCTGGGTGAAAGTTATATGTGAACACCATACTATCTCTGCAGCTCTAAGTCTAAAACCATCTCACAATTAAAATTAGGAAAAATTCAAATCCTCACATACATACACTAACACACACACACAAATACACACACACACAAATACACACACACACACACACACACAGGCCAAGTATAAAGAAGGCTCAGGCACCATTTGTCATTCAAATACTACCCACACACTCCTCTTCCACTCCAAAATTCTGGCTGATAGTATATGCTTACAAACAACTGAAGTACCTGGGTAATTATGTCTAGAAATAAAGAAAATACTCAAAAATAGTAAAAATTGTTTGGAACCAGAAGAGACCTTGAAGAGCAAAACCAAATGCAGCCAAAAAAGGCAAGGCAAGGGCATCATAATCCCAGACCTGAAATTACACTACACAGCTACTGTAGTAAGAACAGATCTGCAGATCAGTAGAACAGATTAAAAGATGTAAAAACAACTTGAAACACACTCAGCCACTTCTATCTTTGACAAAAGGGCCAAACATCTTCACTTGGAGAAAGACAGCCTCTTACATAAACAGTGCTGGAAAAATTGACTTTCCACATGCCAAAGACTAAAATTAGAATCTTGTTTCTCACCATGCACTAAAATCAGAATGGATCAAAGATCTAAATATTAAAACAGAAACCATCCGCTGGAAGAGAGAATAGGTAGAGCTCTTGAAGACAGATGTAGACAAAGATTTTAGAAACAAAACCTTGATCACACAGGAACTGTCACAAAGAATCGATAACTGAGATCTCATCATATTAAAAGGCTTTTGTACAGGAAAAAAGATCATCAACAGAGTGAAGAGACAACACACAAAGTGTGACATGGTTAGGGTTTACAAGGGAAAAGATTTAATACAGGACACATAAGTTATAGGATTGTTTTACAATATTCACCCAAAGAGAAATGCAAAAGAGTGCATATGAGCTGTTCACACACTAGAGACCCAAAAATCCAGCTGAGGAGCAGGATTCCACAGCGATGTCCTGCATAAGTCTGACTGGAGGACGTGAGCCCATGACAGTATCTCGTGCAAGTCTGTATCGAGGATGTGCACTGGGAAGGCCCAAAGATCAGAGACAGAAAGTCTGTGCTGATTGGGTGAAGCATCTGTGTCAGCAGGCTGAGGGATCAACCTGGAGCCAGGAAGTGAGGCTCAAGGAAAGGAACTCCCTGCAAAAGAACCGCAGCCTTCCTCAGTGACAGCTCCTTCAGCAATGAAAACAGTCGAGGTCATATTAGGAAATCCAAGATGACACACTTCTCCAGGAGGATCAACTGTATACCCTCTTCCTCTCCAGTTCTCTTTTTATGCTGCTGGCAGCAATCCTCAGGTGGGCCTTCCACACCCAGCACCGTGTTGATTCAGTTCAACTGAGTGTTACAAGTTGACCGTTAGTTAATCCACCGCAGAGTAGGAAAAATTGTTTGCCAGCTGTCTCTCAGACAAAGGCCTAATATCTAGAATATATAAAAAACTGAAAAAAAATCCGACCCCCCTCCTCAAATTTAAAGACCCAATCCAAAAAATGGGCATCTGAGATGAATAGACACATCTCAGATGAAGATATAGGAACAGAAAATAAATATATGAAAAAATGTTTAACATCACTCATCATATAAGAGGTGCAAGTTAAAAGAATGCTGATATTCCGTCTCACTCCAGAAAGAATGGCTATCATTAGGTAATCAGCCAGTAACAAATGCTAGAAAAAGGAACCCTTCTCCATTGTAGATCAGAGTGTAGGCCTCCCACTAACCTCTGTGGAAATAAGTGTGGCGATTCCTCAAAAAACTAGAACTGTAGGTTTCATTGGACCCAGCTATTTCCCTCCTCGGTATTTTCATAGAAGAATTAAAAGCATCATACAACAGTGATATATGCATACCCATGTTTATAGTGTTTATAGTGGCACAGTCTGTAATAGCTAAATCTTGGAAACAGCCCAAATGTCAATCAACTGATGATTATAGGGTTGTGTTCATATATATACAGTGGAGAATTACTCAGTCATTAAGAAGGATAAACTTGAGACATTCCTAGGTAAATGGATGCACTTTGAGATCATTATTTTAAGTGAAATAATTCGGATACACATGTGTAAAATTCACATTATTCTGTTGAGAGAAACTGAAAGCATAAATAAAGATCAGAATGTAGACTAGATATTGTGAAATAGGAAGAAAATGTCCAATGAAAAGGAGACCTAGGGAACAAGGAAGGGGAAAGGAAGAAAGGGAAAAGAAAAAGAAATGGAAGAAAAAGGAAACAATAGAGACAAAGGTTTTGTAAATGAGGAGGGGAAGCAGGGTTGCAGGGAGGGGAGAATAAAGAGAAAAAAGAAAAATCAAGTTATATCACGTACAGTTATAAATTCCCTATGATGAATGTGATCATTGTGTATATCCAAAATACATCAGTCAACTTAATTCATTAAAAAAGTAATAACAATTGATTTATAAAGTACTGTATTTAGAATTTTGCTACAATAATACAATACTGAATGAAAATGCCAAGAATGTGAGAAGTCCTATTATAAATGAGTAACATTTAAAACATGAGGTGCTATCAATTGTAGGTAAGGTTCAGTTCAATTTTGAGGTATCAGAAGCCCATGGAGTATCATGTAAAATTTTGAGCTTTATAAAAGTCTAAATATTAGAATAGACATAATTAATGGAAGTATGTAGGGAAAACATTAGGAAAGTAAAAATGACTTGGAAAATGGGTGATACCAGTGTAGACATGATTGGAATCATGAAAATAAAGACAGACAGACAGACATGTCATAGTCTTGGCAAGGAAACAAGATAAAAAGGTGGGTGTTGGCTGCAAACTGAAGTTTGTGAGCAACTGCAGGAAAATTTAAGTTCTTTCTACAAAACGACTTGAAGAAAGACTTAGAGAGGAATAGAACCATCATAAGTCTGTATACAACACAACGTGATTTAAATGTAGGCGTCACAGTTCATACAGTGAGCACAGCTAATTTGCTAGTCTGAAGAAGAAACGTGTGAATGTATTGCATGATCTCAGAACCAACTTCTGCAAAGTTTGTGATCCTAGCTTGGGCAAACATTTAGTGGCCTTTAGTCACCTTGTAAGGAAGGTGGAGGCAATCACACTTACGAAATGAAGCCAACCGCTATGATTTTCTAGCAAGGAAAAAGTGGGAGTAGTGGGAAGCAGGGAATGCTTTGACACCAGCACTCACAAAGGTGCAGAAATCTCATTGCACATGCTGAGGAATACGGCATGTAAGTATAGTATGTAGGAAGTACACTTACTTACTGCAATGTCTACAATAAGGACAGAAAACACTTCTTTATACACAGCAATGAACCACAAAGCAGCAGGAATGTTCTAAGAGATGAAAAAGGTGAAGGAAGATTTGTCCTAATTATATATTTATTGATTTTTTCCTTTTTCTTTTTTCTTTTTCTCTTGTTTCTTCTTTTTTCTCTTTTTCTTTTCATGGAAACAAAGCTTGGTAAATAAGGAGGGAAAGAGTTGCTAATGGGAGGGCAGGGGATTTGGAGAAGAAGAGGAATCAAGATATATTATATACAGGTACAAAAATCCTTATGATGAATATGATCATTACATATATTTGGATTGTACCAGTAAACTTGGAAAAAATAAAACCCATCAATAGATTGATTGCTTCCACAAGAATTTGCAGATATTTCAGATGATCTCTGGCCACATTATCTACCAAAGCAATCAACATACAGAAAAAATAAAGTAAATGGAGCTATTTAACATGTGTGACTTGAAAATCTATCCATCAGAGAAAATTCACCTCCAATTTAACAAGAAGTTTAATACAGAGATAGAAAAAAGTGGTAGTGATGTGGAACCAAAGGCATTTCTAAGTAACAGAGATCCTGGTGAAAATTATGCAAGGAAGGGTGAGTTTGTTCTAAAATCATGTTATCATTTTGTAAAACCTGATCAACATTCTTTAACTCTTCAACCTTCTCTCCCATTGTTTTTTGTATGCATGTAACCTTATTAATTTATTATTAATTAGTAACTATTATTTCCTAACCATGGACAAATTGTGTTTTAAATAATGAATGTGTCTATTAAAGTGCCTCATCAATTATTATTACAGAATATTTAGAGCTCCCATAGTTAGCAAGGACAATTAAGTTGTGTGTATTCACATTTAGATTGACCAGGACTTCATAGAGTTACCATTGGATAAATATTTCTTGACCTTATTATCCAGTATGAGTCAAGGACTTTCAATTACAGGAATATAGATTATGGTGAATGATTTTGCTGTGACCTAATGATGATAGCTATTATGTTTCGAATACTGTGTGCCAGGCACTGTGTTAAGTACCAAATGTATCATTAGAATGTCTCTTTGATGCCAATCTATGATAAGTCATATACTATTAATTTTTACAATAAAATGAATCTGAGATTAATAATTTATTGAAGGTTACTGTGTCAGTCTGCTCAGGCTGCTGTGCCATAGGCTGAGTGTCTTAAACAGGAATTTATTTTCTCTCTGTTCTGGAAGCTGGAAGTCCAAAATCAAGGATCCAGTAGGGCTGGCTTACAGTGAGATTGCATTTCTTGTCTTGCCCAGAGACTGCCTTCTCTGTGTGTCATCACCTAACCTTTTCTGTGGCATGCATGGAGAGATGGACATCTTACTGTCCCATCCTCTTCTTCCTATAAGGACTTCAGTATGTCAGGTTAGAACTTTACCCTTAAGACATCATTTAATCTTAATTATCTCCTTAAATGCCCTATCTCCATATGCAGTCACAGTGGGTTAGTTTCAATACACAGATTTCAGCAAGTGTAATCCAAGCCATAACAATCACATAGCTAATGAAAGAAGGAGTAAGGCTTTGAACCCAGAAGTCAAAATGCAGATCCTCTCTATGAGCCTTTCCTGCTTCCATCTGCTGTACAGATAGGATAAGAGCACATAAAGAGTATATAATCGTTCTTATTAATTCCAAATGAAATATCTGGCTGTCCCACTGTAAATCACAGATAAAACATCTAAAACTTGTCTCAAGAAAGAAATGGCTTGGTATATATGAAAATTCTATTTTATAACTTGTGGATGCTAAATTAACATGAATAAAGGATTGCACACTTTGTGTCTGCATAAAGGAGGCTTCTGCATAATAGAATTAGACCAGAAGGCATTCACTGAGGTTTTGAGTATAGTCCTGGGTATAAGAAAATACTAGGTGTTTTCTTGAATTGATTTAAGGGAAACCTGAGAATGAGTGATGATGAGAACATTTATCCATCCACTTGGTGAGCATGTATTAAACCCTCACCACATGTGCCATGGGACAGGTCACTGTGACAGTTTACTCTGTGCTTAAGCCTAAAAGATGCAGGAGGTCTGCACTGGGTCTATGAGAAAAGGCGTGATGATTCAGGAACAATACAGATGATGAGTTACAGAGGGATATATGCATGCTGTAGAGTTCAGACAAATTATACTAAGGTAAAGCATAAACTCAGAAGGAGAGTCCAAGGCAAATTCAGTTGCATGGATAGTTTTAAGATAGAGAAGGAAGTACCTCCCTGGAAATTTTAAATAAACCATGATGGCAACTTACTGTTAGAGATAAAAGTTGTCCCTAGATTTCTTTATCATGCTTTCTAAAGATTTTCACATTACCCATTATAAAAAAAAATTAACTGAGCTTAACAAAGGACCAGCTACTTTAAAATCTTGTCAATTGAGAAAAATTACATATGAGTGGTGTCATTCCATTTTACCATGGCATGCATTGTTTTCATGATATGCCTGGTCTCAAATCCTTGTCTAATTTTAAATACACAAGTTTAATATACATAATTGTATAATCTATAAGACCTCTTAGATCCAGAACTTATCAGATGTGGTCAAAAAACATGGTGGATGTTTAATTTTTTTAAAAAATGTATTACAGAGGAGATCCAAGATGGCCGATTGATAGGTAGCATGATAGAGAGCCTCTCTGAGAAAAACAACTCAGACGCTAGAATCTGACATCATGGAGAAGACCAGACAAAGGGAGAGGAATTCTCGTGACTCAGGAAGAAACTGAGGAAAAAGGAAAAAAAAAATAAAAAAAGAAGAAGCATGGATGGAGGGCTGGAGCTGGGCATGCTCTGGTAGCTCTGCTGCGTGCATCTTAGAGTTGGGTGACTCGCGATCAAGCTGAAGTCACATCTCTGTCGAGAGTGGGGATTGGTGAGTTGAAAACCTTGACAAGAGGAGGCACTGCAATGGGGAGTGGAGATGGTGAGCCAAGCTGCACAGACTTTGGTGAGTGCTGGGAACTGGATTCCCCAGAGTGAGATCACTAGAAGGACAATATATTGGATTTGGGCAAGGACAGGCTTGAATCAATGGCTGAGGCAGCTTCAGTCGGTGGCTCCTGACCCAAAGCAGATTGGTGGTATCTGCTTGGGCTGGGCCATGCCTTTGGTTGGGACCCAATAGCCAGGGACGAGGCTGTACTGAACCTGTGACATCTGCAGGGCACAGACTAATGTGCTGAAGACACTCACTGGTTGACTGGCTTAGAGGGGAGGAGCTGGCCCACACTGCCACTGCAAAAGTGCACCTCACAGATCAACAACAAACAGGAGAGGGCAGCACTGCCCTAGCAAGTAAGCTGCAGAGGGACTGTAAGCAATATGTAGAGGTCCAGAGACCTCCACCATTCACCTGTCTGAAAGAAACCAGAAACATGACAAGACAGAGAAACAACAAAAAGCCTCTAACCACCGACCCAGGCAAAATAAGCCCAGGAGAGGTAAATACAGAGGAGATTGAGGGCAGCAAACATGACCTCATCAGAAATAAATACTTCTGTGACCTCATCAACAAATTTAAATCTGAAATTCTAACTCAGGTGAAGCAAGATATAAGAAGATTAATAAAAGAAAGGCTGAGTACTCCTCAAGAAGACACAAATGGAAGAATGGAGAAACCCAGAGAAAGGAGAGAAGCCTTTGATGAAAAATATAAACAAAATCTAGAATACATGAAACAGATCCAAAGAGAATATCAGGAAATTAAAAACTCCACTGAAAGATGGCAAAACTTCTTAACAGAAACTAAAGACAGACCTTCAAACTTGAAGATGGATTTGCAATGTATGATCATGAAAGGAAGGATCTCTTAAAAATAACAAGGAACCAGGAAGTAATGATGCAAAGGCTAGAAGAAGACAAGAACATTTATAACTTAAGAATAAAAAATGTGAATGAAGAGGCAGGGACAAATACAAATGAGATAAAAAGGCTGTTCACTGAAATAATTAAGGAAAACTTCCCAAGCATAGAAAGTGATGTTCAGATATATGAGGCATACAGAACTCCAGCCAACTACAACCAAAACAGGTCTATACTCAGACATATAATAGTCAGGACCCTAGAAATCCATCACAAGAACAGAATATTAAAAGTGGTCAGAAAAGGGAAACAGATTACCTATACAGGAAAACTCATCAAAATCACAGCAGATTTCTCAATACAAACTATCAAATGAAGAAGAACTTAGAGTGAAATACTCCAAGCCCTGAAAGAAAATAACCTCCAACCCAAATTGATGTACTCTGCAAAACTGTCTCTCAACATTAACTGAGAGACAAGATATTTTCATGACAAAGAGGAACTGGGGGAGTTCATGACCACCAATCCAACCCTGCAAAGAATACTGAAGGACATTCTAGAGAGAGAAGAAAATCACCAGGATTCCAGGAACAATGGCAGAAAGGCCTCAATGAAAGGGGCAGACAGTGGAATGAAGGAGAAAAGTAAACAACAATGACGGAAAAATAGCATAGCAGAGATGAGGCAGAGAAGATTGGTTGTATCGCTGTTTTGTCTTGACTGATTTTATTCGAATCTGGTTTGCTTGAGGGTGTCAAGTCTGGGAGTAGGGGCAACTACTCTGGGGATGGCAGGATTCAATAGGATACCCATTCTGGTTTTATTATTAACTGCCTTTGAAGTCCTATAATGTCTCCAATGTTTGGTTTTTATTAATATTGCTATGTACTGCTAAGTTTAATTATACTATGCCTGATGATATAGACAATTTTATTGAAAATAACAGGAGACATCATGGTGACTACCATAGATCACCTAGTATTGTGGTTTTATATGTCCTTTTCATTTTGTGTTTGTCTAGAAATTTGTATTATTGACATGTTTTAGTTTGTTTTTCCCCCTAGTACAGAAAGGCTAAGTATGCATGTAGAGACTTATACATGTATAAAACTTCTAAACAGTTTAGAAGAATTGATTATAGTTATTGTAAAAAAAAAAAGAGAGGAAAGGAAAGTATTTTAAAGGATATAACCACATGTATGTTTGAGTGTGTAGGATTGGTGACCATATTTCTAAGTTTTTGTTGGCTAGATGAACAGTTGATTGCAGTCTCACTAGTTAAATGTCTAATTTGTATGCTTTACTTTTGTAACTTGAGCAACTACTTCTAAGAGGAAAATATGTAATTGTCAACTAGTGATTTCTTACTGGTTTTTGTTTTTGTTTTTCTTGAAATTTTGTACTATTTCTACCCTCTTTCTGTTTGATTTTTTCTTCTTTAAATAAATAAATAAATAAAAAGTTTTATAAAATGTATTACAGTAAAAGATACATTTCTATCAAATCCTCTGGGGGCAAAAAACTCCCCCCTTACTTTGGATACACTTATTCCATCATTTTTGCCACTTTCTAAAGGAGTTCTTGAAGCCCCCTTGTGTGAGTGTCTTTAGTGGTACTTCTGTGCCTCCTTCAAAGTCCTGAATCAAATCAAAACATTTATCTTTCACGGTCATTTCACAAGGCGCTAGGCTGGGTGAATAAGGTAGATGTAAACACACCACAGTATTTCTTTCAACTTGATTTTCCATTGAATGTCACTTGGCAACAGCATGCTCTGTATTTTGATCACACCTTAAAAACACTCAAGAAAAAGGGCTTCCAGAACTGCTTCAGAAAGTGACACGAACCATTGGATATAAGTGTTTGAAGCTAGGAGGAGGTTTTTTTTGAAGGAGAGCAGAGTAGCATTGCAGCACTGTAGTAAAGTTTTTTGATCAGCCTTTGTCGCATCTTTTCCGGTGATCTTCCAGTTTGAACATTTAAGGAACACTCTCTTCTGTCAGAAATGCTTCCTTTGCAGTTTTGCACTTTCATTCTTTGTAGTTAGAAGTCACTTGTCCTCTTTCTTTCTCTTCTCTTGTTATTCTCTCATTACTCTTCACCACTTCCAGACCCACACAATAGCACAGAGGATGTATAAACGGTATAACCCTTTGGCTTAAAGACCAGTCTAATTCACAAAGAGGCTGACTGGTGTGGATCTGAGAGTGATCCCCAAGTGCAGTTTCCCACATGGGTGACCCGGAAAGCTCTGTCCAGCATTGTTCTGACTCTTTCTCCCATGCATCCCACACTACCATCCCATTGAACCATTTCACACTTGTTCAAATTTCATAGTCCTCTCTGCTTTCCTCACTGTACACAAACTGCCCTGTGCTTATAACCTTTTCTGCAATTCTATGTGTATGTCAAGACCAAGCCAAAAAATCTTCTCTTTATTTGCCCCATTTCCATTCCCAGTCTCAACAAGGCAGCACCTGCTCTGCACTGGTATAGATCCCCGTTCATCTTTCAGTGGTGGCATTGACTACGACACTCTGTGCTTCTCCATTAACTCACCTGACAGGCCCTCCCCTACCTGCATCAGCATGGCATCTGGTCCAGAGCAAATGTTTAATAAATTCTATTGGATGAATGAGGACAAAAAGGTCATGCAGATAACATTTACAGAAGATGCACGGTTGGACTTTAGAGCAGTCCTGCCGGATGATGAAAGCAGTTTCCAAAAGAACAGGGAGCCACATTTGACAAGAAGGAATTTCATAAGAGAAAAATGTCAAAGTTTGCACTTTGCTTCTAAACAATCAACTGCAGATGTGTAGGGTTGTGGAATATTAGTTTAGGTAAATACAACTTTAGGCTTTGTTTGGCTCCAACTCAAGTTCATAGAATCCAGAAGTTTGAAAGCACACTACAGTTGAACTTGTTTAAGTCTCCATGATTCACCAATTCTCTCAACAAGATGTCTGATGAGAAACGTGCTGTCTCTTGTGTGCAACTCTGCAACTTTTACCTGGTGCTAGCTGCCAAGGAAAACAAAACATAATAAAATTAAACCTTCAGCCTCCTCAGTAAAAATATCATGAGCCCAAAGGTATAATAGTGTGATCGTCTCATTTCTATTATAACAATTACACCATTGCATTTTTACAACAGTTTCTGACAATCTTTGTTTCCTTACCTAACTTACCTATTTTACTGAGTTCTTTAAAACCCAAATATCTACCCTATGGACCTCATATCTAATTAATATTAGACTCAGTAGCACATGGACAGCAGGTTTGAGTCAGACTTTTAGCCTCACTCCATCCTTGCTGTTTGACCTTTGGCACGTCATCCAATCTCTCTGTGACTTGGTTTCTTTACCGGAAATAATAATAAACGTCTGAGAATTAAATGAGAACATAAATGTGAGCATCCAGAACTATCCTTCTAGAATTCATATTAATAAAAATATGGACATACCAAAGAGAATTTAGAAAAAAGAAATATAAAGCCATACCATATGGTGAAAAGCTAAGGGTATATGCAGTGTTTCTCTAAAGCAGGTAAGAGAGGGAACAGAGATAATCAAATAACTATTTATATAAATAATAATAACCTATTTGCTTAACATTTTCTAATTCAAAAAGAGTGTCCATATGTTATTTCATTTGATTTTCAAAACAGCTGGATAACTTGTGGAAAGGAAAGTAGGTAGCATCTTTACTCTTCATTTACAAGTAAAGCAACTAAGGCACAGAACTGCCACTTTCTTAAGCTCCCATGGATGAAAATGTGCCGTGCGGGCTAATTTCAAAAGTGCCGGTAGTTCCAGGTATGGTAGTGCATGCAAGTAATCCCAGCACTTGGGAGGCTTAGGCAGGAAAATCACTGTGAGTTCAAGGCCAGATTGGGCTATGTGGTGATCTCAAGACCAGGTTGTACTATACAGCAAGACTCTGTTTCATTAAAAGGTGCTGTTGGTATGCAGTTCAATTGTCTTTATATCTGCGCACATAGACTCCTGAAGAACATGGAGAATATTACTGTTAATCATGTGTCTACCTGACTTAATTAAAAAACACCCAGGAGATTAACAAAGCACACTTCTGAGTGTTCCTTGGTGAATCATGGGGCATGACTTTGGGTACTAAATGTGATCCCTGGCCCTTCCTCTCTGGCACTGTCCCCTAATCTGCTTGCAGGCAGATGAACTGAGAACCATTTGTGCCCCACTGAGCCCTTCTGCCATGTGTCTGCTTTGATACCACAGATCAAATAATAAAACCACCTTTAAATTGTAAATACTGAGTATTCTGTCCCAGTAGGACTGTGTCCTAGTGTCAGAAAAACTTAAGCCTAATTCCTGAGGAAGTTAAAATTAGGATTATTGGATGAGAAATCACAAAAGGTATGGAATGTCTCAAAATAATAGGAGTCTTTAAAATAATTATAATCACCTCAAGTCATAACTGAATGAATAGCCTTATGAAAAGGTAAGTTTCCTATCATTTTCCTTAAGTAGAAAAACAAATGTCCACCCATCAAGATATTGCTGGGGCTATTGAACAGAATATCTATTGCTAATCTTTCTTCAAAAAATAACCATAATTTTAAGCAGCTTTCCCATAAAAATGTTGAATTCTATACATGTAGAAATTTCCTGTCTGCTCCTCACAGAAATGTTATGAACCAATACTGGGGAATCTGAGTTCTTAAAAGAAAAACATCACATTAATTTAATGTAGTTTTATATCTATCAGTGAAAAAAATATTCTACATCAATATTATTAGAGGTGATCTTTTGCTTAAATTCAAGAAAATGTCTTACTCCTTACATTGTTTATTGATATTCAGATATAGTTCTATATTTCCTTGCTAAACAAGGCTAGTTAGCAAACAAGGTCTATATAACAAGCATTATTATAATCTAAATTTTTTAAAATTATGAATATTACTTTAAGTATGTGTTACTCCATTCCAATTGAAATCATCTCAACAATGTTTACAGGCAACATACAAATTAGGTATAATTAAAGATGATGCATTCACATGTTTTAATTACTGCTCACTTATGCAGTAGTTTGACTAAATGTAAAATTATTTCAGGGCACAGTTTTCCAATAGATCCACAGCAATCAAATGAGCTCTTCAATTTTAATTTGTTCTGCTACTCAATTATGTAAATGTCATTTATTTCTTTCTAAATTGTTTGTATATAATTTTCCAAAATCTATTTCACCAAAACCATCAGAAGAGAAATTCATAAAATACATAAATTGATATATTTTGAATACCAGTAAACTGTTAATTAATCTATAATAAAAGATGTTTATCCTCATTTTTTCTAAGAAATACTTTAAATCATCCATGACTCTTCCTTTAGTTGTTTTTAAGCAAAGAATAAGAAAGTAATACATAAGAAAATTTCATATTAATTTAACCACAATGTAATAGTATAAGTATCTAAGACGGTAATAGATTTTGAGACATTTCATGTAGTTACACACACACACACACACACACATATATATATATATATATATATATATATACATATATGTGTATATATATATATATATATATGTGGACACAAAAATTGCAGTGTAATACATTATTTAACTTACTTCCTATTAAATTTCTCCCCAAAAGATACTAATGATACCAATTTAATCCTGCATCATTTAAATTTTTATAAACATATGTTTAGGAAGATGAAAAAACTTGGTCATTGGTAGAAATTGGCTATTTACTATTTAATTGGTAAATAGTCAAATCTAAGTCATTAGTATTCAAGATAAGTTAAATGCTCTTCATCTTTTATTTAACCTTTAACAAGTGAATGTTCTCATAAAAGGCAATGGATTTCTTTTCATTTTAAACTATATTTCATTCAGTTATGTACCGAATATAGAATGAAAAGCTGGGGTGATAAAATATTCTGATAAATGAAACAAAAAAGATAACGATGTTCTGTGTCAGTTTTCAGTGATTACCTAGCAAAACTCAATCAAATTTTGTACTTTCAGGTTGGAATAGTCATTTAAACTGTAATTATTGTATTCATGAATTTCCATTATGCTCTGAAAGCACCAAAGCAAATAAAAGAGACTTTTCTTTTGAATTGCATTAGCTCCAATATAAGATTGGGAGTTGACTTTTCTGGGATGTTTTTGATTGTACAATATGATGTATTTTGTAATTGCCTTTGATAAAGTGTAAGATATTTCACTTACTGTTAGATGATCTGGAACATAATTTAGAAACAAGTAAGTTAACATATTTTAAAAACAATAATAATGACTTGAAAATCCTACATTCTGATTGCACATTGCTACAGGCAATGAGGGATCTGTAGTGATCCTGGAACATGACAAAGGGAAGAAGGAAACAGAGCCATCAAGAACATCACAAAAGCCAGTAACAGGAACCACTGCCCCCAAAATAGTTTGAAATGGATACATTTGTGAAACCAGCTCTGATTTTGAAAATCGAAATCTGTGCTATGTTCATTTAGGCAGTATTGTGAGGCATTGTCTCTAAGTTCCGGAAGCTGTTTGAGAATTTTGTTCTGCATGTGACACTGTGAGGGTTGTGAGAAGTCTAGTATTATTTGCTACATATTTCACAAATGATTTTCCATTTACTGCATTTCCAGCATAAAGCTTCAAAGATTCTGCTTTCTCCAAAACAAAAAAGTGTTCAAAAGTTCCTCATCACTGAGATCATCTTTTTTGGAGGAAGTTTGCTTTCAATGATCTATTAAAAAAAAAAATACATTCAGCTAATATTTAAGAGTTTACCGGAATAGCCATCTCTGCAATTTCCCAAAAGATTAGTCAGAGCAGTGCATGTTGTTTCTGATTTGCATATATAAGGAGTTATTATAATTTTGGAATTTCTAAGAACTCTCATAAATATTATATAATTTGATTCTAAGGAAAACACTAATTTTTATTACTTACTACTTACCCTCTCTGTTTTGAAATGCAGGTGAAGTTGTGCTTTTTAGTGGGAAAGAATTTATATGTGACTGTAGAAGACACTCATTATGTCTTTCAGAGATTTATTACCACTGTCTTCCTTTAAGAATAATGCATTGTATTAACCATATTATGTGCAATTCAATTTCTGCTTTAAAAATAGCTTATGTGATAATTTCTGTCAGACATGAAATGCTGAGAAAAATATAAACATACTTGAGTGTGCACTATTTGAAGGTATCTTACAAGCAAAATGAGAAACAACTTTATTTTGCTTCAAAAGAATTAGTCATAGAAATTAGAAATCTTTACATTATATGAAGCAGGTACTATTACATGAAACGCCTGAATTGAGACACAGAAGAATGATTTACTGTGAACATCAGTCTCTCTCTTATCTTTTTCCTTTTTTCTTTATAATTTTAATAGATATTAAGTAAATTTTTTCCTAACTCTACACTGTGACTGCTTTTAAGTATTAAATGACTATTAAATTTCTAGACATTTAATAATTTAAAACAAATCAACTCTTTAAAAGAAAAAAATAATTATTGCTTTAAATGCAGGTATCTAAAAGATTTACAGAGTACTATCAATGTGGACATAGCAAGGCACAAGCAAAGAAGGTAAGAATTTGTTTGCATTGTGCATTCCTGAGAATATGTAACAAACAGGAAGTAAGAAAATATTCCTTTAAAAAATATATATACTGTACCTAACAAACAGCCTTCATCTTGCTTTGGTTATAAAATACTCTGGCTCCCAAATGTCACATTCCCCAGGTAACAGAGAGAAGAAACCTCACCTGAAGAGGTCGTTTGACCAATCAGACCACCCAGAACAAGCCTCCTTTCTGTTAAGGTCAGGAGAGCAGCCTTGTCAATAGTAAGGCTGACATTCCAGGGCTAGATTTGTGTGAATGTTAAACAGACTGGAGGAGAAGGACTACTTTAAGAAATATGAAAATCTATTAAATTGATTCTTGAATTTTACCCTTTCTAGGTGTTTAACAAGAAAAAACTAACACATTTGGGAATATACTCAACTGAACCTGGTAGGGAAATCCTAGCGCCCTATAAAATCTTATTTGGGATACTTTTTGTATGAAAGTGTTATGAAATTTCAAAATAAAAGTGATCTGCCAGAGAAGGAAGGAAGATGGAAATATTACACTAATAGATGCACAATTATTATTCTGGTATTTTGATCTCGGTGAGGTATCTTTGGGTATTTATTTTATTATTATACTTTATAATTCGCATACACATGATGTGTGTGTTGTAGAGACAGTCTTTTCAATGTGCATCTAATCTAATAATTATTGGAATAAAACAACGAAATTGTGTAAAACTCAGCAAAAAGAAACACATACAATTATCATTTGCAGAGAGTATTATATGTAACCAGTAAAGATCCAAGAACTTAGTATCTTTCTATGGAAAAGAAAGGTTGAACTTGCCATTATGAATATTTTATTGCTCCCAATAATAACAAAATTGTTTGGGTTTTGATTTTTTGCCTTTTTCTTCATATTTATCTATTTTTAGTCTTAAGAACCTGAGTATCTATTTACATCTTGCTGCTCTCTTTGACCTCACCTTAACCCACTAAGTCTTTTGTTCTTTTTATTTGCTTTCAGGAGTTTGTTATTTTCTTTGCCATCATAAACAGGACTGCCCTTGTTGCTAAAATAGAAAACCCATTTTTGCCCTGGGCCTTTCTCTCCATCCTTCCCTCCCCAGCGATGCCCGTTCCTCCTGGTTGCCCAGCCTTGGCTTCTGTCCTGCTTCATCTTGTCATTCTCCTCACTGGTCCTCTCGAGGGAAAACAGCATATTTTGACCCCAGATGTTTTCTTCTGCACAGACTTGGTTGTTCCTCCTCTGCCTACATTTGGCCTTGAAAGAATAAAAGCCATGGGGTTTTTTTAATTCTAAAAGTCAAGTACTTTTGATATCTATAATTTTTGTCATTCTTTACTGTCTACCTAGTAAATAGTCAATTATTTCTTTTCAATTTATTCTATACTCTTCTTTGTCTCTGCAAACAAAGTGCCCTGGGACTGTTATTAAATTTTGGTGAATGTTTTGCATATCTTTCTGTTAAGAATTAATCTAAGGGTCAGGAGTAGAGCTCAGAGGCACAGTGTCTGCCTGACAAGTGACAGATACTCAACTGGATTCCCAGTACACACACACAGAGAGAGAGAGATAGAGATAGAGATAGAGAGAGAGAGAGAGAGAGAGAGAGAGAGAGAGAGGGAGAGGGAGAGAAAAGAAAGAAATCTCCCTTTACTTGGTGTTTGTCACACATCTATTTTTTTAAAGTGCACAGAAGATAAGAAAATCATTTTAGATTTAATTCATTGCCTTGCAAATATGTTCTTTGAACGCTGTATCTTCTTTGCAGTTGGAATTGTCAGATCACTAATGAAGATTTGGGACATGGTTTTGTAGTATGCCATGTAGACTACATGGTTTTGTACCTTTATAAAAGTTTTTTTCCTGCTGCTTTTGAATGCATGCCTTTATATATATGTATACATGTGTGTCTTGTTTATTATTATGGTCACTAGGCATAGATTAATTTCCATTTCCAATTCGAAAGAAATAATATTCAAATAAGAAAGATTTATTTGTCTTAGATACAAAAACCAAAGAACAATTAAAGTAGAAATTCAACCTTGGATCTTGATGATGGAACCCAAAGCTTCTTCTTGGCTTGCCATGGGGAAATCTAAGTGCTATAGTTTGGACCTGGAATGTCCCCTAAAAGCACATGTGTTAAAGGCTCTGTCCCAGCCCATGGCACCATTGAGAGGCAATGGAACCTTGAGTATGAGGAGGTGGATCTTAATGGAAGAGAGTTAGGTCAATGAGGATATGACCTTCAAAGTTATCCTGATACCCTGACCTCTTCCTCTTTAGCCATCAGGAGACAAATAGGCCTCTTCCATCATACTCCCACACATTGTGCCGTTGAAGGCCCAAAACAACAGGGACAAGTGGTCAAAAACTGAAAGCTCTAAAACTGTAAGCCATATAAATCTTTCGTCCTTATAAGTTAGCTATTCCTGACGTCTTGTCACAGTATAGAAAGCTGATTAACATTCCATAAAATTGTGTAAGTGAATAAAAAGTAATATTCTGGCTTGATATGAAGTGAGGTGCTAAAAGCGTTTACATGGGTATAATTGCCTGGCTCTTTTAAAAGCTCAGAGGAGAATAAGAGGAGGACAAGCAGAAATAGCACCAGGAAATGAAGCCCTAGAATATCTTTAATTCCATGGTAAGAGTGAATGGGATTTTGTTTTGATCAGATGAGATTCTCAATGGATTATCAGACCCTGTTTATTGGAGGAATAGAAGGTAGGGAATACATAGAGCTGAGACAGAAAATGGCAAAAATAAAGTGGAAAATCGTGCACAGATCGCTTTCTCAACTGAAAATTCCCCTTCAAGTTCATTCTACTTGGTTAGTGCAAATACGCTTCTGAGAAATGCTTAGAAGGTATCATGCAAAAATTACTATAAACTTCCTGCTTACTATTACCTCCTGGTAGCTAAATGAACGTGCTCTTATCATGTCCTAAAAAGATCCTTATTTCTTGATCTATGTACAATATTAGAGAGATATTTCTGCTAAAAATAATCCTCAAGAAGGCAATCTTGTTTTCTGCATTTCTTGTTTAAACCAATCGGTCATTGTCACAGTAACACTTCTTTACATTCTCAAAACGTAGGGGCAGACAATGACAGGAGAATTGTCAGCAGTCCACTTCTGCTTCATGTGTGTTCTGTCATTGCCCTGGAACCTGCACAAAGGCGTGTTCTTGTGATGATGCCACAAAGTGTACAAGGATGAAAAGAAACATGTGCTACCAGTTAGGATGTGCTTACCATGATGTAATGTATGAAAGAGCATGCCATTCCCTTCAGATTGTGCTGGTCAAGCAATTCATCACATCAGTGGGATGGGAAATTATGCCCCACCCTCCAGAGGGGTGATATTGGAAATTATATAGAATTGGAAGCAAAAATTTAATCTATTTCACTGCTATTCCTTCAATCCAAAGAGGTCTCGAGGTCTCATTACTAATTATCTCAGAAATGAAGGTTCCATTCCAACTTACATTTACCATATAGACACAGATTTTTTCATTTAAAAAAAATGCTTAAGGAACTATGCAAAGTTAGCATTCAGAGGAAACACAATGTTTACCAGGAAATGTCAGTCAATCCAATGATTAATGGCTGCCTACGGTACACAAACCACTGAGTAAAATCTATGTGAAAAGTAAAATATACAATGATGCTCTAAGATTTATGGAACAGGCGCCTGATAACGACATGCAGACAGGATCAGATGAAGTTTGTGATGCATAGAATAAGTAGTCTACAGTCTAGCAAAAGCTTCAGAGCAGATGCCTGAATGTTACAGCCCACCAAAGCTCTTTTGAGTATTTTGCAAAGAATTCAGAGGTTGAAAAATTTATCCTCCGTGGGAACAGAGAACTATAATCTTTTTACTTTATCTCATGATTGTCTTCACTAGGAATAGAAGGGGTTGTCCTGTAACCCTAGGAGAGTTATAAATGATTTCAAATAGTCAGAAGAAAAGTAACTTCTGAACTGGAGAGAAAATTCTCAATTGAACTGACCTGAAATTTAGGACAGTGACTTCTACTTCTTGCGTTGTGTGAGATTCAGCATGTAGAGTATGAAAAACAGAAAAATAACTAAAATTGTTATTCTGTAGTTTAACAAGAAAATAGGGGAAAAAATTAAGGGGTGAATGCATCTCTAAGTTTCACAGAGCAAAATAGTAGCAGCATTAACATCCAGAATTCAGACCAATTGGACCACAGTGAAGTACTGTTGGAATCAAGCAAACGTACTCTAGAAAATAAATAGAACTCATTCACGTAGCCATAAGGTACATCTAAGGAATGAGTCTGGATAGTAGTACTTCATGTATGGCTCCGAAATCATTAAAATTTGTAGGGATAATTGCTATTACAGTAATCTTCAGTCATCTATGACTTTGCTTTCAGAGGATTCATTTGCCTGCAGTAAGTTACATCTGAAAATACTATATAAAATTCTGGATAGAAATAATTTATAAGGTTTAAATTATATATCATTTTGACATCTCAGCTCCTCCCCCTTCATCCTACCTGAAGGTGAATTCATAGAATCCAGACTCCAGACCCTAACAACCTATTAGTTACTTAGTTGCCATTTCTGTTACAAGATCAACTGTCACAGACAGAAGCCATGACTAATGTTTCTTCACTTGAATTTCAAACTTTCTAGTCATTCTATAGTAGCTTGCAAATAACTACAGTCTATAAATCTTAGAACTTCATCCAACTCTTTTTTAAAAGTAAAACTTGAAAAATATTTGAGTTTTGGAAATTGTATTTCTAGCCAAGCTTTGCACATTAGGTTTTAGAACCCAGTTTCCCATATTTTAGCAGAGTATTCTTGTGGGAAGATATCAAAGCCTATGTTTAGAACTATTATGTTTAGCTTTTTGTCAATTTGAGGTCTGTGAAATCCATCCATGTTGACAAATGGATCAGTAGTTTATTCTTTTAAATTACTACATAATATTTTATTGTATAAATGCATATACCATTTGTTATTACAACACATACAATGACTGCTTATACATTGTACTGATAGGCATTTGGGTTATCACCATTCTTTGCTACTGTGGATATAGCATTTATGAATGTACATATTCCAGTCTTGGGTTGGCATATGTTTGCATTTCCCTTAATAAATATTTAAGAATGAAATTTATGGGTCAATTTCTGGATAAGTGTATCCTAAATCAAAAGCAGCAAAGAAAACCTCATAGAATCCTTAGTGAAAGAGTAAACTGAGATGCTGACATGTAGATCAAATATAAAGACAGATGACAAACTTTGGGGAAGATAGAATGAATATATATTTGCTGAACTCCTTAAAAAAATGAAAAAGCAAGATTTAGCTCCCACTGTATAAGCATGGATATGATTATAAAATTCATGTAATCCCAGGATTTGGAAACTAATACATTTTTGTTTGCAACCTAGAATGTAAGTGTCTTAATCTCCACCATATAAAATAATGAAAAAAATCACAACTGTTGGTTAGAGAAAGGAGAGGTAAGACAAATAACATAAATAGGCTGGCCTTCCTTATCCATGAGGTCAAAAGATATTTAAAGTGGATGGAGAAATAAATAAAACTATAAAATATAAGGACAAATTCTAAAAATATACAATGAACTTAAATTCAAGTAGTGGAGGTATAGTAGAAAGATCAGCTAGAGTGAGCGTATCCTAAATTCAGACCTGTTCATTAAGGGAGTCAGTATATGAAACTGAAAAAGTAGAAAATTTGGTATATAGGACAAAGCAAATCATTTTTAAAAATCATGGAAAAGAATGTGGAAAAGATTTTGACACAACAAAAACATAAGCCATCATAAAATATGATGACAGAACTAACAACACTTTGGTCATGTCGATAAAGGTCTGAATGTTTCCATGGAAAGGAAAAGACTCCTACTGACCCCAAAACCTAAAGGTAGCATACTGTCTATAAGACAGACAGAGAGAATCATGAGTTACTGAGTTAAACCCAGGTCTTACTCCCACATGCTTGCAATCTGCTTACTGAGAGAGAAAGGACCAGGCTACACAATACATCATGAGCTGGGCCAGACAAGACTTCAGTTAATAAGTTGCACTCTCTAAATAAACTGCTGAAACTTTTATTCTATGTCTCTTCTCTACTCCATCCAGTAACGGTCTTTTCAGAAATTTAGACCTCCTTCTCACTGGCGATAGGGCCAGCATCAGGGACCAGTGCAGAAGGGTGTAGGCTCTGCCTGCTCCTCACATGGACTTGTAGGCTGGCTCTAGAATAAAGAGATACATAGTTCTGATGGTTGACTCAGGATAACAAGACTAAGGGTGATCTGACACATACATGGCAGCCAGTTTCCCCCACCCAGGGCAGCAGCTGTGCTGCATTTGTCTTAGGCTTTTGTGAAGGGGCTGCCTGTACTTTTGGTTTCAAGAACTTCAAGATGGGCAGGTTAGGCCAGAGGCAGAAGCAGTGCAGTTTGGCCTCTTTTGGAGGAGATCACTAAAAGAAAAGTTGCAATTATATGAATAATATGGAGTTTAATTTGCCTGATCATATTTCCATTAAACACATGATAAACTTTAGCAGAAAGTTCTACCTCAAGGGCAGTATTACTAATAGGAATCTGCATTTATCTCAGCATTGCTATGGGGAGCACTTGAATTTTACAGCCTCATGGTGGTTAGATTTGGTCTTGGCCATAGGTATTAGAAAATTGATGACACATTCAGTGCCATTCAAGGACACTGAGAGCAGGAATCCACATTTTAGGATGTGGATTATCCTCAAAATGTAAGAACATAAGGCAGCAAAATGCAAAGAACGCATCCCTCCTCTGCACTCCTTTTAAGTATTCCATGAGAACGAGAAGAGTTGCATAAGATGCAGTGTGGATTTCCAAGCTCTCCAAGGTGAACGATTTTTCTAAGAAGACATACGGGCTCCGAAAAGAATGAACCATCTGATATAAAAATACCCTGGGGAAATGAAGAATGAATGTTAAAATAAAAATGGATTCAGTTCTTTCCTCCTTTCATATACAAGCAGAGTTCTTTGACTCTGGGTATCTGCATGTTATAAATTATTATTGAAAGACACACTTCCAGTCATATAAAAAGTAGAGATACTATTTTCAGATTCCTAGTTTATCTTATCTCCTAGCCCTGAAATCAATGCAAGTTTTAATGTTTATTTATTTATTTCTGTGAATAACCTAAATTTTTGTAAAATCCTGTCTAATGATAACTTTTATCATCATCCCATGCAGTCAAGACAGTATGTTGTTAATAGTGAACATGAGCAAATTAACAAGGGATTAGAATGAAGTGAAAACGTATCAACCACTCCCATCTTTCTTGAGGTGGCTGTGACTGCCTCCCAGGACCAGATCTCATGCATGTGCTGAACTTCATTCTGTTGAAAACTCAAAATTTTGGTGTCGGTGAGTCACAGCCTTTCAGAAGATGTCACCGAGAAATGTCAGTCTCACAGGGAACCTACCTGCTGGCTGCGGATCTCTAAATGAGACCCATCTTGAACCCCTAGTGCTCACATCAAAGCAAGATGCATTTCAGGTTTTGAATGAAGGGCAAATCCGTGTGCTTCCCTGACAGTGTCCCCAACAGGTTCCCAAACTGCAGGACATGTGCCCTGATTACACTGCAGGAAGCCCGGGGAAGCCCATAGATCCTGCGTGATCTCTACTCCTTTTTTGGTCTTCTTACCTATGTGTTCTCCTGCTCTCAATCTTCACTCCAGTGCTTTGCCAAATCCTTGCATCCCAGTCTGAGCATTGAGCACCAGGAAACTTGACTGCAGTATTACACAATATGTGCCCTCACCCAGCACTGAAAAGCTCAGCCTCACTGCCCTACTTCTGTTCCCAGTAGCAGAAGTCCAGACATCAACCCTGTGCAATACACACATATCTAGGATGCCTAGATTCAGCACGCAGTGAGTGGTCCCAAAGGGTCTTGAATGCCCAGGAAGAAAAAAGAAAGCCATGAAGATTTGCACCTGATGAACTATGCCCAGGGCTCAGGACACAAAACATAAATTCCTATTCTCCAAGTCCACAAACAGCAGCCCTTTGCAATGGAGCAATTATCATGAAATAAGCGACAGGGGACAGAGCAAGCAAGACAGGAATCAATTAGAGGAAGAAAATAAAGACAAGAGAGCCAGATAGGTTATGAAAGAAGCCATGGTAGTAATGATTGAAATGTAGATTAGAGGGGGAAAAAATCATCCTTCAGTAGAAGCTAAGTAATAGCAGTGTGGAAAGGCAATGATCAGCTAAAAAGAAAATGCATTTACATTTATGACCAAATGCGACTGATGATAGGAAAGTATTACTGGATAATCACAATACTCTTCCACATAGAAAGTGAAGTATCAGGGAACAGGACAGCTGATATTTAAAGGATTAACAGATTTTCAGTCTTTCAAATAGGGAGGGAACAGTGCCCCAAGACATGCTCACATAAATTAGGGAAACTCTATAGAGGTCTGACTGAGCAATTCTTAGTGAAAAGATTAAAAAGGCACCCTTGTCTCAGACCCAGTGCTCTTTGAAAGGGCGAAAGTTTTATGAGCAAATGCAAATGACTGATTCATGTATATTTTTGGAGGGGCATCTTTGGCATTTTAAGAGAGTCTTGGTATTAAGGTTAGACACAACGTGAAAAATACTCAGCAAATGACCCAGCTATGGCAGAATGTTGTGGCATTTTCAGAGAGCTCATTTCCTAGAACAATCTCCCTCTGTGCACTTCTAAAGAGCCGCTAGTAGTGCTGAATTCCAGGCCTTCTGGGATTCAACAGAAGGACTATTTTCACATGTCCCAGTTATACAGGCATTCTGAAATAAAACTGCTGGGCTAGAAACTCCATTAACCTACCACTTCCAAAACTAAAAAATATCTTCACTCACTACTCACCGATTGCCAGGTGTTGTGAGAATGAATGAATACATTTGTATTGCTTTGATTTTCAGAGCAATTCAAACATGTTTATAGTTCCAGGGAAAAAGAAAAGAAAAGAAAAAACATTTCCAAGTCATTGCTTGTCCAGGATTATGAAGTTATTCTGCCCAGTTGGCAACAACAGGATCAGTGTGGGGAATAGCTTTTGCTAATTCTTTTTCAAAATGTACTTCATTGATCTGAGTTGGTTCAACAGTCTCTCAGAGTATTAAGTAATTCTAATAACATCAAATGTTTACCTGAGTACTGGGCTGCCGGAGTCCAGCTGCAGCAGGGCTAGGGTTTCCCAAAGGTGGACAGGAAGTCGGCGAGTGAGAGACAGAAGACACTGCACACCAGTCTGTGAGTGAATCTGAATCCGCTTTATTTTTTAGAAGCTGGAATATATATTTGCTAACCTTGGCAGCAACCCCAAGTCCCAAGCAGGAAGCGCCCCAGGCTTAGGGCCAGGCAGGGATAATCCTAAACAATAAGTTTTAATTAACCTCAACCCCAAGCAGGAAGCCCCCAGGCTCAGTAGGTGTTAATTAACTCTTTTCACCTTTGTAACATCTCAATCTTGTTACTTAGTTAGCTTGGGAAATGTAAGCCGACACACCTGGATGCCTGCAGGAGGAAGATATGTGTGAGGCTATTATGCGGCTCCCTACATTGTTTCCTTTATCACTTATAGGAGTATGGCAGTCCCTGTGAGGACAGCACCTGTCTTAGGTCAAGGACTCTTCATATGAACCCAACTAGGCCTTACCCGTCATGGGCCTGCAGGACAGCAATTGGTCCTGTGCCTGTCTTAGGCAGCTGGTGGCATAACATATGTGTCCTAGTTGCCCGTCTTTGGCTGCCTGTAGGACAGCGCCTGTCTTGGGTCAAGGACTCTTCATATGAACCCAACCAGGCCTTACCCATCATGGGCCTGCAGGACAGCAATTGGTCCTGTGCCTGTCTTAGGCGGCCGGTGGTGTAACATATGTGTCCTAGTTCCCCGTCTTTGGTTGCCTGTCCAGTGTCTCAGGGCAGTTGTCTCACAGGAACCCCGCAAATCCTCCTCCATGAGCTCTTCCACCCAAAGCTCCCGCATAAACTCTCTCACACTACTCACAGAAGACAAAACCCCACAACCAGTCCTCACAAAGGGGTTATCTAGAAGGCCTCCAGCAACCCCCTTGGAGTCTCCACCCTCGACTCCATATTGAGCATTACATAAAAACATACACATGTGAACTACACAAATTACAATTATCAGTACAAAACATTCCAAGATCCCCGTGCCCAATTCCCACATGCGGTGTCCTTTTCCTGGAGAAGTGATTGTCACAAGGCGTGGATGGACTAGGACGCGGCATGGACAGAAAAGGGCACTGCACCGGGCAGAGTTTTAAGCATTTTACATGCCTGCACTCATTTATTCATCAATAGGGAACTGACAGCTAATTGGAATTTCGGCAGTTATAGCTTCTTCCTGTGATGATCAGAACAAGGCAAGGGAGGGAGACTCAGATCATCTGTCAAGTCAGGTCAGAGCATATTCAGCCAGAAACCTTGGAGAACCCATGAGGTGCAGTACTCAAGATGCTTGAAGCTGAGATACTCCTGTGGAGCTTAGGAAGGTGGATGTTTCCTCTTAGAGCTGTAGGATTTCTCTCAGTACAGCGATTTCACCCAGTATGATCCATACAGGAAGAAACTGAAAATGTAGACATTTTAGTAACTAAATTTGTATCTAGATTCTATTCCAACATACTTCTTCTTCAGAATCTTTTATAAAATGTGCTGCTATGCTTTCGTAAATAAATTCTGTCCAGGGATAGTCATTTACAAAGATAATCATTGGTTTTACCCTACCAAATATTCTTCACATTATTTCAATAAATTACTTCATTTCTATTACACCAGGATTCCATTAAATAAATCCATGGATTTGTAACTAGTTTGTCTTTGGAAAGTATGGATAACAACCAGAACATTTTTAAAGATCCCCTGTGCATTGAGTATACTCTAGGAAACCACAGATGGAAGGACCAAGAAAATCTTTTTCCTGTAACAGCTAAAATCTAAAAACCACAGTTACCACAGCAATCACATAACTTTTAGAAGCTCAGTTCTTCTGCTTCACAATGAAGCCCATAACCTTAGGGGTGGAGGACAAGCAACAAACCAGCAGGTGGGTGTTGGGCAGGCTTTCACCCAAGTTTTCTCTGGTCAGGGGCCATACGTGCCAAAGTGTAAGGGAATTTCAGTACAGTCTAATTTTAGCCAGAGCCAATGAGGGCAAAGGAAATATCATGAATTCTTATAGTACTCAATTTTCTTGGAATGGTTTTGATACTGTCCACAGATCACCAGGTGTTGATGTGTTTGATGTTGAACACAGGTTCCAGGTTCCTATAAACCTAAGGAAAGGTTACTGCTTAGGAAGTTATTATTCTGTGATGTTTTCTCTCATTCTCTTTTTCAAGCAAGCCTGATTTTATTGGTTAATTGGGGAGTATGAGGTGGTAGAGCAGGACAAAAACAGAAACAATGAAAGACTTTCTATTTTTAGGAGTGAGTTAACCCATTTATCAGTGTTAGCCACATTTGTTAGAAAATAAAGAAAGCTTGGCCATGTATATCACCACACTAGGGGAGCTACAAGCCCTTTTTACTTTCTTTTTAAGGAAATTATTTACTGGTACAATTTGGATACGCACATTCATCACAGGGAATTTGTACCTGTACATGCTATATCTTGATTCTCCTTTTTAATTTTTTCTGTTCCCCTCCCCTCCCTTCAGTCCCTTGTCTCCTTCTTCTTTACAAAGCTTTGTTTCCATTTTAACCTTATTCTTTTGTTTTCTTTTCCTGTCCTTCTTTTCCCCCTGGCCCTCCCTAGTTCACCTCCCCTTTTAATATTTTCTTTGTATTTCACAATATCTATTCTATAATTTTGTCTTTGTTTACACTTTCAGTTTCCCCCAACAGAGAATTTTAGACATTTACACTTGTGTCTGATTTATTTCACTTAGGAGGCTAGCCTCCAGGTGCATCCATTTGGTTAGGAATGTCTCAGGCTTATCCTCCTTTATGGCTGAGGAGTATTTGTATAAAAAAAACCCACATCTTAGTTATCCATTCATCAGTTGATGGGCATTTGGGCTGTCTCAAAGATTTAGTTGTTATTAACTATGCTACAATAAACATGGGTATGCATATATTGCTGTGGTATGATGTTTTTAATTTTTTGGCAAGACATTAAGAAGAATAGCTAGGTTAAATGAGACCTTTCATTCTAGGTTTTTGAAGAATCTCCACAATGATCTCTACATGATTGCACCTGTCTACACGTCCAACAACAGTAGAGAAGGGCTCCGTCTTCACCCATGTATCATCAACATTTGTTATTGGTTAATTTCTTAATAATGGCCATTCTTTCTGGAGTAAAATGAAATCTCGACATTGTTTTGATTTGCATCTCTTCAATGACCAAAGATGTTAAACATTTTTTCATATACTTTTTTGGTATTTGTACTATTCTTCTGAGAAGTATGTATTCATCTCAGATGCCCATTTTTGGATTGGGCCTTTAAATTTGGAAGTTTGGGGAGTTTTTGTTTGTTTTGTTTTTTAATTCTTTATACGTTCTAGGTATTAATCCCTTCTCTGAGGAAAAATTGGGAAAAAAATTTTTCCACTCTGTGGATTGTCTCTTTGATTTGCTGGTGATTTCACTGGCTATACAAAAGCTTTTTAATAAGAAAATATCCCAGTTGTTGATTCTTTGTAATACTTCCTGCATGGGATTTTGTTCATCAAGTCTTTGCCTATTCAAGAGTTCTACCTATTCCTTCTTCCAGCAGATTTAGTGTTTCTGTTTTAATATTTAGATTTTTGAACCATTCTGATTTTAGTTTAGTTCATGGTGAGAGACATGGATCAAGTATTAGTCTTCAACGTGTGGAAAGTCAGTTTTTCCAGCACCATTTAATAAAGAGGCTACCTTTCTTCCAGTGAATATGTTTGGCTCCTTTGTTGAAGATGAGGTGGCTGAGTGCATTTGGAGTACTATCTGCATCTTCTAATCTGTTCCACTGATACTTGGGCCTGTTTTGTTTTGCCAAGACCATGCTTATTTTACCATAGTACCTGTGTAGCCTTATCTCAAGTCAAGGATTGTGAGGTCTTTGCTTTGACTGTGTTGCCCAGAACTGTTTTTCCTATTCTAGGGCTCTTCTGGTCCAAAAGAATTCTAGGAATGTTTTCTCTAGTTCTTTGAGGTAAGTAAATGTATTGTGTTTTGATTAGAATTGCATTAAATTTGTATAATAATTTTGGGAGTATGGCCATTTTCACTATGTTGATTCTTCCTATCAAAGGGGAAGAGATATCTTTCCATTTTCTGGTATTGTCTTCAACCTCCTTTATCAGAGTACTGTAGTTGTCCAAAATGTTCTGAAAGATATTTTAGAAAGAAATAAAGAATACTACAATTCAAAAAATACCAATAGGAAGAATCCACCAGGAAAGATAAACAAACAGAGGAGAAAGATGAGGAACAAACAACAGGAAAATAAAATGACAAGGATAAAGCAATGCATATCAGTTATAACCATCAATGTAAATGGTCTCAATTCACCAACTGTCTTGGTTACTTTCCTCTCATTGCTGCAACAAATACCAGACACTCAAAATTAAGGAAGGAAAGGTTTATTTAGCTCAGTTTGTGGAAGTTTCAGTCCATACCCATCTGTCTCCAAGGCAGCGTGGCATGGCTGAGGGGCAGCAGTTCATGGCAGCTAGAAGACAGCTAAAGCAACAAGAGCAAAAGGGGAAGGAGCATCAGAGAAGACGTTTTCCATTCCTTATATCGTATGTAGGTTAAAAACCCTAGGATGGGTATAGAACTCAATAATCCCAGAATTGGGACCATGAATCAGTCACAAACTCTAGGAGCCTGCCCCCATGACTGCATGAGGCTTTGGGGGAATATCTAGACTCAAATCATAACACCAATCAAAAGAAACAGACTGGCAGAATTTATCAAAAAACAAATCCAACAATATGCTTCGTACAAGAAATACATTTAACTCAAAAAGAAATTCATACACTGAAAATACAGGAATGGAAAACAATACTTTGTGAGACAGAAACCCACAAAAAAGCTGGAGTAGCTACTGTATTTGTAGACAAAGTCAACTTCAAACCAAGACTGATCAAAAAACTTCATACTTGTTAATGGGAAACTCCAAGAAGAGTTTAACAGTCATAAATATACATGCACCAAATACTGGCACATCCAACTGTGTAAAACATACAATAACACACATAAAAACGCAAATGAGCACTAATATAATTGTAATCAGGGAACTCTCCACACAACTGTCACAGATAGACACATCAAACAAAAAATCAACAAGGAAATATCAGAACTGAACTAAACCTGTGAACAAATGGATTTAATAGATGCCTACAGAGCATTCCACCTCACATCAGAATGCATATTCTTATTAAATGCTCATGGGACATTCTCCAAAATAGACCACATACTAAGCTCATATAATATGCTTAAGTAAATGCAAGGAGTGGAAATTATCCCATGTCTGTTATCAGACCACAGTGCAATAAAATTGTAAGTCAATGTCAAAACAAACCACAAATACTTCATAAACACATGAAAATTAAATAACATCCTCCTGAACAACCAATGGTCAAAGATGAAATTAAAGAAGAAATTTACAGTATCTACAATTAAATGATAATGCCAGTACAACATATTGGAATTTATGGGATGAAATAAAAGCAGTTTTATGAGAAAAATTTATAGTGGTCAACTCTCACACCAGTAAAACTGAGTGAGCTCAAATAAATAACCTAATGTTAAACCTCAAACTTCTAGAAAAAGAAAGCACATGTTAAGCTTGAAGCTCATGCAAAGGAGAAAATTATAATGACCAGAGCAGAAAGTAAGCAATTGAGACTAAGAAAATAATTCATTGAATCAAAGAGTTTCTTTTTTAAAAAAGTTAAATAAAATTAATCAACAAAAGAGAAAGAAAAGACTGAAATCCATGCAATTAGAACTGAAAAGAATGAAATCATGATGTATCCTGTGGAAATCTATGAGATCATCAATCATCAATACCTACTTTGAGAACCTCTATTCTAGTAAGATGGAAAACCCAGAAGAAATGGACAGATTCCTAGATACATATGAATTAACAAAGCTAAACCAAGAAGGCATAATAATTCTAAATAACCCAATATCATTCGGTGAAATCGAAGATGCAATTAAAAACTATCACCAAAGAAAAGCCCAGTCCCTAATGAGTTCAAAACTCAATTATACAAGAAATTTGGAGAATATCCAATGCCATTATCACTCAAACTTTTTAATGAAATTGAAAGGAAACCAGTACTCTCAAACTCATTCCTGAAAGCAAGCATTACTCTGGCACCAAAATCAGGGCAGGATCCATGCAAAAAAGAGAACTACAAGCCAATTTCCCTAATGAACATAGTTGTAAAAGTCCTCAGTAAGATTCTGGCAAACAGAATGCAGCAAATCATCAAGAAAATTATATACAAAGACCAAGTAATATTCATCTCAGGGATGCAGGTATGGTTCAGTATACATAAATCAGTAAATGTAATACACCATGTCAACAGACCCAAGGACAAAAATCATATGATCATCTCAATATATACAGAAAAAGCATTTGAGAAAGTTCAACACACACTCATGATAAAAGCTCCACAGAAAATTGCAATAGATGGTCTTTATCTCAACCTGATAAAAGCCACCTCTGACAAACCATCAGCCAACATTATACTAAACTGACTAAAACTGAAAGCTTTCATTCTAAAATCAGAAATAAGACAGGCAAGGATTTCACTATCACCATTACTATTCAATATAGTTCTGGAAAAATTAGCCAGTGCAATTAGACAAGAGAATGAAATAAAAGGAATAAAGATAGGAAAGGAAGAAATTAAATTATCATTATTTGCAGATGACATGATATTCTGTAAAAGATCCCAAAAATGCCACCAAAAGACTAATATACATCATAGCCAAATTTAGTAGTGTAGTGACATACAAAGTCAGTACTCAAAAATCACTATCTTTCCTGTACACAAATAACAAATTCACTAAGAAAGAAGTTGAGAAACCACACCTTTCACAATAGCATCCAAAAAATGAAATATTTACGAGTAAATCTTACGTAAGAAGTAAAAGATCTTTACATTGAACCCTTCTTCCTTCATGGAATTTCTTTTATGCCTTGGGACATATTAGCCCCATATGTGTTATGTACATGACAGCTTATTTTTTTCTAGTATGGCAAAAAATTATGTTTAATTGCAAGTATGTCTTCAAAAAATTAACCTTCCAGGTTTGATATAGGTGGTAAATTCCTTCTCTACATTTTTATTGATATTTGTTTATAGTACATTTTGTTTGCATTCATCATAGGGAGTTGGTACATGTACATGACATTTCTCAAATCTTTTCCACTTTAACTGCCTTCCCTCCACTCCTTGTCCCTCCTCGCACCTCTTGGACCCCTTGCTCTATACATATATATTTTTTTCAACACATCTTTGTAGTACGTGGTGTTCACATTCCTCACAGGAACTTGGTGTATGCGCACAGTCTTTCACAATCCGCCCTTTTTTATTAATCTCATTTCCCTTACCTCCTCACTCGTTTCTCCATCTGTTACTTCCCTTCTTCTATGCCAAAGATCCATCTCACTGTTTCCCACTCTTTATTCTTTTACACTTTATATATTGAGGTTCTCATATAGGAGAAACCATGCAACATTTAAGCTTCACTATGCAATGTATTCCTTTTTTTATTTAAAAAAAAATAAAACAGAAAAAATGATAGAAATAATACGGAATTTCAAAAATAGTAATAAATTAACACTAGTTAATGTATTGCATATCATTCTCTTAGAAGTAATTGTTCAGGATGCAAGATTTAGGCATAAAAATTGATCAAACAATCAAACAATGACAGCACAAACTGCTCTTTTTGATGAACAGAGGTTAGTAGGATAGTTATCTTGCATATATATACATAAATACAGTTATATAGATATACCTACATGCATATAACCCTTTCCTTTCTTACTTTTCTCCTTTCCCCTATCCTAGCTATTCTTTCCTTTTGAGGAATGTATTCCTTTACTCTTAAAAGCATAGTTTGTTTGAGTCTTTTATTTTAGCACGTGCGACTTTTGAGTCACTGTTAGAAAAATGGGTGTACCCTAAGACAGGAATGTTAAGTGAAAGAAACCAAATATACAAGCTTAAATATTGCATTGTTTCTCACAAATGAGTAACGCAATTTTTTAAAAAGAGCAAGTAAAAGATAAGAGATAAATCTTTTGCAAAAGGGAAAGGGACAAAGAGAGGGAGGTTGGGGGAGGCAGGTGAAAGGAAGGATGAAGAATGAATGAAGACGTGTTATGTATATGTACCAGTTCGTCGTGAGGAATGTTATCATGATATGTATTGCAGACACATACTAATAAAAGTTAAAAATGGAAAAACAACACTCTGAATTGCAGAAGAAAGAATTCATCTAGCAGATCCACCAGATACTAAAATGTTAACGGAATTTCAGCTTCAAATTTAATGATGATTCCATTATTTCCCCAAGCAGCCTGCATCATCCACTCAGGGGCCAGACTTCTTGGGATTAATATCCATGACAGCTAAACCCCCTCCCCCAGACTGCTGACAGCTGTGCTTTGCTCACATCTTGCACCAGGCCCTTACCACCTCCCCGGCCCACTGCCATTCCAGCACTGTGCTTTTCCAGGACATAGAGCTGGGGCAGCACTGGTCTCTCTGAACACAGCAGGAGGTAGTGTCATCTTTTTGAGGAGCCCTTCTCCCACCTGCACCAGTCAACCAAGGTGACTGACAGGTAGAATGCATTTTTAATAATAAACAAGAATGTGATTGATTGAAGAAACTTAAAATTTACCTAAAGAAAGTTGTTCAGATAATTTTTTTTTCCTTCTAATAACATCAATCATAATCAAATGGAATGAAATCATCTCAAGCTAACTTGCTTTTTAAATCCTTTAAAATGACATTCAGTAGCAAATAGCTTTCTTTCAGAAAAATCATGTAACTCTTTTTGCTTTATCACAGAATCCTAATGGACACTAATTATTCCTGTGCTGCATACTAGAAAATCTCACTTAAAAGAAAAAATAGGATTATTTTCCATTTCTAACAATGCAGATCATAATATAACACAAGGAGAGTATAAATATACAAAGCAATGGATTTAACTTAGTAGAATATATCTTTCTGTAGTGTCATAAAGCATTAGTCTTCAGAAAATTCATTTTTTGTGGTTATCATTCTGACCATTAAGAATGAGTACAATACAGCACAGCACTTAATTGAATATATGTGATCCTTATCTCATCAGACAAAGTTTAATATGGACATAGATTCCCAAGATACACATAGGATGAAATTAAAACAGAACATTTAAAGAGAAACAGGTCCTCAGAGAATTGTATTTTGATATTCCTGCAGATAACAGACAGTCTCTTGAAGAGAAATTCTCTTCTCCTGGTTCTCTTATTATTTCTAAACCAAATTTGATGATTCTAAATTCTAATTCTTGGCAATTATAAAAAGGGAAAAAGCAATGGCAATGTGTACTCTGGAGTTTATTCATATCTGGAAATATTAAATGGTAGTTAAAATATATCAGGATGAATAAATTTTGAAAACATAATGTTAATTTTAAAATGAAGGAAATTATAAAACACACATATAATACTACAGTATACATAGCACACATAAATGCACATATGTTTCAAATAAACATCAAATATAATATATATATATCTTATGGTTAGGGACAAAAGTAGAAATATATTAAAATATGGGATTTCACACTCCAACTGGAATATAGTGATTATCTTTGGAAAACATTAGATTGAGTTGTAAGTATAAAATTTTATTTTCAGAAAGAGAAAGGTGAAAATATGGTAAGATGTTAAAATTTACTACATCTAGAAAAACAAAATAGGTAGATATTATTTTATATTTGATAGTTTAAAATAGAAAAATAAACACCTCTACATGCAGTCTCTCATTTTCCATTTCAAACCCAAGTAATGTGTGGTTCTCAGCTTTTCATTACCATGTTGTTTGAGATGTCCTCAAAAAATTTAAATTTCAAATTCCTATTGATCAGATTTTCTCCATGTCTACATTTTTATTAGAGCTCAACTTAGTAATTGATGGCAGAATTGTCATGAATAATGCTCATGTTCTGAAAGATACTTAATATTCTATCAGAAAGGAACTTAAACATCACAGAAACATGACACACATAATTATACACATTAGTAAAGTTCACACTTCAATTTGTCATAACCAAAAGAATATAAAATGAATTAGCTCATATAATAATGTAATACATTTTTATAGGTGATATTATAGTGTACTAAACAGAAGAATAGCTATAACAATAATTGAAAACTATATTATTGTATAGAAGAGACAAAATATTTGTTCCTACATTTGAAAATAATACATATTTCATGACAAGAACACCCACATCACATCTATGCCATGCAAAAGGTCCAGCGTTTAAATTCACATACTTAGAATAGAAGTTTTATTTGCTATTGTTTCCCAGGATTTGGCAAGACTTGTAGAGGAAATTAATTGGAGACTGAGATTAAACAGTAATTTGCTTATCATAAGGAAAAAAATCTTTGTATTCAGAGTAGAACAGAGAGTTGTGATTTAGGAAGAAAGATTCTGTATGAAGTTTAGAGCTCAATACCCACCTCCCCCAAAATCTATGTGGAACACAAAAACTAGAGAGAAAGATATAATGGACTGTTATTTCAATTCCTGGTTCTAAGTAAGAAGGATTCAAAAAAATAATGATACGAGAGCCCATGTACACCTGATTATATTACTTGAACCTACAGAATATATTGAAAGTATACAAACACTGTAAAGCTCCAAACATACTCCCTGCTTTCCATTTAGTTGTACTATTATCAAAAGCATAATTGGAACAAAGAAAGCTTAGAACAAGCTATGTTTTAAAAGATTCTGCCTTGTGAGGTGTTTATAGCGAAATTCCTCAGGAAACTCAACCATGTGTTTTGTGCCTTATCAGCTCCACATAACTAAGGCAGCCTGTCTGCCAAATTAAGAATCTCATAATGGTTGTTCAGATGGTGTTATTCGCAAGAGATTTGGATTAGGCTGTGCTCTCCTAAAGGAAATGGGTAGATGACATTGGTGGATAAGCAAACTGCACATTAGTGGCAAGAACACAAAATTAAAAATGACAGAATAAGTGCGATATAGGAAAGCAGAGATGAAAGGATTTTAGAGAGACAAAAAGGATTCTCTTAATTAAATGTGATTATGCATCTGTTATCAAAGAAAAAAAAGAAGATCAGACTGGTATTGAGACACATTTCTGTGCCTTTTATAATTAAACAGTGGGATTCCACCCTGCTTTCATTTATTTTAAACTTCCATTTTTGGTGAATGAATATAAAATACATCTCAGACAACAGTAATTTTGGCCTAGAAGCAGTAAGAAATAAGAAAATACTGGAATGAAGGATTTAAAATCAATAATTAGACCTTCTCCAAGTAATATCAGCATGTATTGCATCAAGAATTGGTAGATTCTTATAGATTTTCAAAGCACCATGCATAATGTTAGAGAGATAGAGTCCCTGCAGAATAAAAAATTCTAAATAAGCATTCATTAGTGCTGAAATGTGGATAGTATTTTAATATGCGAAAGACCTTTAGAGTTTTGTTGTTGCTGCTATTTGTTTTTGTGTAATCATCAGTACAAGCTGTGTTGTTATATTTAAAATAGCAACTGCATATGGATGCTAGTAATGTTGTAATTTGATAGAAACATCTTCAAAGGGTTGCTTGTGTTTACCAGAGCCTTTGGACTGTCAGAGAATTGAAAGAATGATTATGGAGCAATTAGTGTATGTGAGATAATAAGATCAGTGTGTGGAAAGGGAGTGAAAAGAAGCATACAGCTTAGTCTTGTCTTAGACCTTGTCTTTAGACCTGAGCAGCTGATAAGTGATATTCAGGGGATGTGTGACCACAGGAGACTATGGAGAAGTAAATCTAACCTAGGCTTTGAAGGTTTCTTCAGATTTTAGAACAGTATCTGGAAATTAAAAAAAAAAAAAAAAGATATAGAGTCTTACAATTTAAGAGTTCTAATTGAGAAAAATCAACTCAATTTCAAGCCCAGCAAACAACTTCTACCAACCTGTATAAAAAAGATAATGCTGAAAATGAACTTATAGTAGAGGTAGGTAGGAATTAATTAAACCAATGTACTTAATACATGAACATGTAGGAAGTTCTAAAATAAATTAGTAATTCACAACCTCAGAACTTCAGACCCTTAGAGGGATTATGAATTATTGCAAGCAGACCACAGAATTAATAAATATTATCACTTGTAAAGACAAACTACTATCTTTCAAAAGCTGTTGTGATAAAGAACTTATCTATTTAATAATATGATTGCAATTTCTCAATCAGAATAACTTCTGAGTTTTGATGTCATCTCATTGTTTCACTCATACTAAAGAAATAAGCCATGTGTTATACTATATTACTATTTCCATCTGATTTTTTAGTATTATAAACACATTTTAACTAAACAAATATCTAACTCATAAATAATTTTTAAAATTATTTAATAACTACCTATTTTCTCCTTTTCTAGACTTTAAATATTTTTATTATTGAAGACTTAAATTCTAATACTTCCTTGCTATAGACAATATTGTTACAAGCATTTTTCTATAGTTAGATGTTCTATACATGAACTGTGCATTAGTTTTTTCCTACATATGAAATTGCTAAGTCAAAGTGCATGTGCTTTTAAGAATTTTAATTTATGTTGTTAAATTGACCTTTCAAAGATTTTACTGATATACACTCCTTCTGTTAAACTATATGATCACTAGTTTCTCTTGTAGTGTAAAACAATATTATATATTTTAAGGAACCCTTGTCAGAAAGATCAGAAATTTCCTCAAAGAATTTGACATTTCCAGCTTCAGATAAATGTTGTATGAAGTACACAGAGGTACAAAACATATTTAAATGTCTTTTACATTTGTCTCTCAGCAGCAGGCAGATTTATTTATGGATGCCAAGAGCACCAGACAGTAGTTCCTGTCATCAACCATTAATATACTCACCTAAGATTTATTTCTTCTTTTGAAAGACCTTTTCTTCTTTTTAGCCTCAAGAGTTATAACCCAAGGTGCTCTGAAAAAGGAATCAATGCAGTATGAAATATCTTTGTCTTTCAATATGCACAAATGTGAAAAAGTATTTTTTTCTTTGAAGATGATTTCATTATTTTAACAGTAGTCTCAATCTTTAAAAAAGGAGTAATAGAGAAGAGTGAGGTTAGAAGTTCTATAAATGTGGTAGCATTCCTCCTATTTATCCAAAAAGGAGAGAAGGACAGAATTTGAATTTGTCTCAGTCTAGGGAACCTAGAAAAAAATGTCTTCTGGACACAGATTCATAGTTTTCTCTGCATGATAGAAAGAAAATGATTTCTTGAGTCTGAAAATAGTGACTAGAAAACCAAAAATATTCTCCTGTATTTGATTCCTTTAAGTGATGTTTATTCCATTTATAGATGATTGGAAACTCTCCTGGGAATGAAAGCCTAGGGTTCAGGATCTGTATGAGTAATTTCTATTAATTACACAGAATTTTCTGAGTACACACACATTTCAGTGACATTCACTTATATCTGTACAAAGTGAAAATAAGAAGCATTCTTTCTGATACAGAAAAATAATGTAAACAGGTAAAGAAAGTGAAATTTTTACAACTTGCAATCTTTTACACTAGATTCTATATTACATTCTATATCTACCTCATCCTTCCTGATTTGATAATCTATTCTCTTTTTCCTCGGAAATATCAAGTCATCCATTCTTGACACTGCCTTGCTTATTAGAGTTTCAGTTTCCCATATAAATTTTCAATGTCTAGTTAATAAAATTCCCCAGTATCTGATAATTTGAAGGACACTAGAGAAAGGAAGTTACTACCTCAAGTGAGACTGTAAAGTCACTTAGTTCAAATAAACTGATCATAAAAAATAGTTTCCCCTCTCAGGCCATCACTGGAACCTGTCAAGGATACAGTTAAGTCCATCACACAAGAACAGGCCAGAGGCCAGGGATTAGAGAATGAAATAAAGTTCAGCCTCTATTTATTTGCGTTTGAAAGTTACTGGGCAGCTAAGGAATTTATGGGCGTTCAAAACAAAATGAGATGTAGGAAAGAGAAATATAAATAAAGCCTATTGAGATGATATAGTCCAGACAGCAAATGGAAGTTGCTGCCCTCAGATATGAACAACCAATAAAGATGAGCTAAATCATAAACTCCCAGCCACTCAAAGGTTTCCTGAAGAATGAAACAGGTGTCCAACTCTTGCAAGAACTGAGCATCTACACTGAGAAATGGGAAGAGGGAAAAATCACAGAAAAGTTGCAAAGATAATACAAGTATTTCCATATGATCTTTACCCAGTTTTCCCTATCACCAGCATCTTACTTTTCAATAGTACCTTTGTACCAACATTAATATGTTGCAACTTTATTCAGATTTCACTAGTTTTTCCTAGTGTTACTTTTCTGTTCCAGCACTCCATCCAAGATGCCACATTAGATTCAGTCATTATGGCTCCTTAGGTTCCTAGTGTCCAGGACAGTTTCTCAGAATTTCCTTGTCCTTGTTGATCTTGACAGTTTTGAAGATCACTGGTCACATTTTCATGATTATTTTCCTAAATATCGCTCACTCAGAGTTTCTCTCGTATTTTTCTAAAAGTTAATCCAAGGTTATTTTTTGGTCAATAAGTATCAGAAAGGAGAGGTTTCATCCTCAAAAGATCCCTTATTTTGTTAATGATGAAATGAATAGATCACCTCAAGCCTTTTGAAATATGTTTCTTGTGATTTCACTCCTTAATTAATTCAAAGACTGCACTGCTAAAATGATATCAGCAAGTTTATCATGACCTTTTCCATCAAATACTTCTGGAGTTGTGGAGTTGTAACCATTTTCTTTAGCAGTGATATTATCTTTTTTTTTCTGGTAAAGAAATTTATTGACTCAGTTCTGTGTTATGACTCCTAATTCAGTTATGGGATTATAACTGTTAAGAAATACAAATTTATCATGACTGAATAGTGTCCCAGACACCACCCTGGGAGTCACCTAGCTTCTATTCACTTTGCTGACTACCAATTTCAAGGCAAAGAAGGTCAGATATTCACTTTCACGGCCTCCTCTGCATGTGACCCTGGGCTGGCCTATTAGATGAGAACAAGCCTTTTGGGAGTTCTAAGAAAAATCCTCCCTAATGAAAGAGAGAAACATGACAGGAAGGCTCTTTTCTTACCTCTTTTGATAAGGTTGTTTGAGGATGATATGGGAGGGTCTGTTTCAGTCAGGAGCCAACAAGTCCAAATATAAAAAGCCAAACAATGAAATAGGAGAAAGGCACACGCTTGTAATCCCAGTACTGGAAAGGCTGAGGAAAGAGGACTGCCATGAGTTCAAAACCATCCTGGGCTACAAAGTAAGTTCATGCCCAGCCTGAACTGCAGAGCAAAACTCTGTCTCAAAAAGACAGAAAAAAAAGGAGAAGGAGTTAAGGGGGAAGTTAGGGAAAGGAAAAGACCTAAAGCTCCAGAAGGTCGGGAAGTCAGTCTGTCAACCTTGGGATTACAAAGTGAGCTATCAATATCCTCATTTTACAGGTTCACAGCAAAAGCATCACTACTGAAAAATACAAAAATATTTGGTATTTCTCATGATAACTTGGGGTAATTTAGTAAACATAGCCATATTTTATTTTTCTACATAGTGTTAAAAAAATATAGTTGATCTCTAAAGTCAATTGATTCTGCAGAAAAAAAAATCATTTCCTTTGAAAAATCAACAAATCTAGCAACACCTGGCCTACAGGTCTACTTGTTAATAATTGTTTGGAACTGGGTATGGGCTGCCACTTTGAGATGGAATCTGTGCTCTTTTGTTCAGTTTGACACAGTCCTCGCCTGAACTGTTTCAGCACCTGTTTGGACCTTGAAGACTTCTTTGGAAAATTTTAACTTCCCAACTAATGTTTCTCAGAATTTTTACCTAGCTCAGAAGCTCCTGTAATCAGACAGGAAAATATTTAAAAGCTTCATAAATTCGTTTAGCTCCAATTGAAGCTCATCTAACTGACTGAGACTCAGTCTTCTGAGTCGAGTCTAGAAAGTATTATTGGTGTTATGTTTTGTACTTTACAGTTCAAGGTTCTTACCTCAGTGTTGCAGTGTGTACCCTATGAAACAGCCTCACTGCAGGATGCATATATGCAACACTCCCCCAGTACTGCAGGGTCCACATACACAGATTTGACAAACTTGGGCAAAATATTTTGGGAAACACAAAAGCACTTTTGTACTGAACATGAACAAACATTTTTTCTTGTCATTTTTTCCTGAACAGTATTGTGGCAATTATTTATCTAGAATTTACACTCTATTAGGTAATATAAATAATCTAGGGATGGTTTAAAGCATACAGGAGGATATTTCTAGGGCATATACAAATACTGTATCTTATACGTACTGGGATGTAAGCTTGCTGGATTTTGATACTTAGATGGGAAGGGGTTGCTGGACCTTCTCCTGCTCAAAGGGAAGACTCAATATGACCCATAGATTTCAGCTTGTCTCTCAGACATTTTCCATGTTCACAAAAAGGGTTTGCAAAGGGAGATTTTTTTCAGCAAAATGCTCTTGACCATCAACAACATTTCCACAATTGGAGTAAGTATAAGTCACTATTGACAGAACCACTTAAGAAGAAGGCCCAAGGGCTTGAGTCCACACTCCAGAACTATGCCTGGAGCATCCAGTGCCCTAGCAGTACCTCCGTTGTGGCGTATTCTCCACCTGGCTTCCCCACACAACCACCTCGGAGAGCAAAGCCCACTACCTCAGAAAATGCACCAGTCACTCAGGCCAGAAGCCAGTGCCTCAGCAAACATCTTGAGGGTGATGGAACTCATGCAGAGGGGACACTTGTTACTCATTTGAGCCTCAAGTTACAGGAAGGAGATGAGACGGGTTTCAGTTTACCACACTTCTGATATCCCCTAGGCTTATCTGACTTTCAGATGAGAAGTGTTTAACATTTCATCTTTTATTTATGATTTCATTCATATTTTATTCCCTATTTATGTTTTAATTTTTTATTCTTAAATTTTGCTTTGGGACAGGATTTCATTATGTTGCCCAGGCTAGTAGAACTTAGATGTTTAAGTGACCCTCCTGCCTCAGCCTTCCAAGTAGCTAAGACTAGCACTACACTAGGATAGTGTTTATTATCTTCAATCATTTAGCCTGATATTCAACACATTATAATGAATGAGGTGGCTGTGGGAAGAACTATCCTATAAATGGTTTCTGACACTGTAAGGTCCCTCTGTTACTTCCAACAATAAACCCTATGGAACTGATGGATTAGTTTCTTATTTAATTTGTAGTTTCTTATTTAATTTAGACTTTTAAAGTTGCTAATATTTTTAAAAAGTGTTCCTAACTTTTTACTACAACTACTCATCAGGAAGACCCTAATTTTTCTTTATAGTGTTTGGCTAGAAATCAGTAAATAAAGCAGATTTCTCTGAAGGAAATCATACATTTCCAAAGGGATAATGTTGAAAGAAGAAGACATTATTTTAAACATTGTAGATGTTAAAAATATTTGAAATACTACTATGTGGTCATAATGGTAAATGATCATTTTGGCTTCTAAAGTGCACATAAACATATAATGACTTATATAGATGATAGACATGATAGATAGATAGATAGATAGATAGATAGATAGATAGATAGATAGACAGACAGATGATAGATAATACAATCTCAATGCTTAGGGACAATTAGAGGTGGACGTAGGTAGGGATGATAGAGAACATGACCTGGGTGGCTGATGGCTGTGTAATTACTACAAGTTTATCATGCACTAAGTACTTGAGGAAGTTGGCACTTGTAAAATTATTAGATGTACAATGGGCCCGTTTAACTTTCCTCAACCTAGAAACAAAGGCTAAGACCCTGATTGACTTTGATTACACCAGTCAGTGAAACAGTCATTCTTAGAAACCAACTTCTCCCTCTATGAGTACAGTGGTCCCCTGATAGTTGATAAGCTCCGTAGCATTTCCCTGCCCATAGCAGCTCCATTGCTTGGCCACCGTTCCTTGCATTCACACACCTTATCAATAAACATTTGCTTCACATTACTGTCACTTCTGATTTCCTCTTCCTTCCTTTTACCTGAGTTCTTATTCCCCACTGAGATCCTCCTCTCTGAGCCAGCGCCAGCCATGGCTCACTTCCCTATTTTTCACCTGATTAGAGGGGAGGGACCCAGAGATACTGCGGGTGAGAAGGGAGGTCGTTGATGACCCCTGGTTCCTCCAACACCACCCACCTGATGCTACAAATGCATCCGTGTGTGTGTGTGTGTGTGTGTGTGTGTGTGTCTGTCTGTCTGTCTGTCTGTCTCTCTCTCTCTCTCTCTCTATCTATCTATCTATATATATATATATATATATATGTATGTATAGTTAAATATATATGTAACTAAACAAATAAAACCAAGTTATAAAACTGATCTAAGTAAGGTAAATATTCATAATTCACTAATTTTGTTTGTACCATAGCATTTAGAAGAAATTTGAGAATGATAAAATTTAGACAAATTATTTCAAGAAATAATTGTTGTATTTGAATTGATACATTGCTTTTCCCTTGGAAATGTTCCATCTAATAGTGAGAAACATTTTCCACAACTTTTAACTTACTATTTCCCTTTAGAGATTGGAGAAATGTCTAGTTCATGTTTACTGTCCTGTTATAGATGGTGATAATGAAGACAACAATGAAAATTGTTCATTTTTATTCTTTTTGGTTCAGAGTTTTAAAGGACATCCAAATTTTTTTTAAAAATCTTTGAAAATAAAATCTTATCAGGAAACATTTAAAAATATATATGCCATAATTAATTAGGGGAAACACATTTGTGACACTCAAACTAGGAATATTTATTTCTTATTATAATCAATGAAATGAAATATATTCAGTTGCACACAAAAATATGAAAGCAGGTACAATTAATAACAGTTGCAGTTTGTATCGACTTTAGCATCTAGTTTGCCTCTGTGTTGCTTTTCTGTCCACACAAAATTAAAATGACATTAACACATAAGAATAGAAGTGCCAATTGGTAGATAAAACAATATCTTGAAATCTCAGGATTTTTAATTGAATTTATCCACATGTTTTAAATTGAATTTATCTGTAAGAAAAATTAATAGAACCTTTGTTTCAAAAGTAATAGTGAGATCAAAGCAAAGCTAAGCTAAAGTAACCATTTTATCCTATTAATCTATGTATTATATATATATAATACTATGCATATACAAACACCCATGGATGATAATAACAAAATTCCTGTACCATCCACTTGAATACAGAGAACATGCAATGGGCAGGAGCTGGTTGTTTTGGCAAGCACTGAAAACAGTACATTTTTAGTGCAATATATTTTCTTTTGTTATTTTACAAGAACTGCAGAGCTGGAAAACACACTTATTTATTAGTCATATTTTATTCTTAGCACAGAGCTAGGTCATAGTAGGCATATTTGTTGAATGAAATGAATAAACTTATTTAAGGCTTTACTGAACACTCTCAGAACTTTCATAAATTATTGATAATCCATGTTACCAATTACCAAGTCTTTATAAGGGACCAATGTAGGGACCCATAAAACATTATGTATGGTGAAGTCACACCATACATAATGTAGTGTAGACATGATTACTGATATATCGTTACCTATGTTACGCCTCTGCAAGTAACCTGGATATTATAGTGGATACAATCATATCTAAAAAGAGTTCAGGATTCTTTGGAAAAATCCAGTAAACAAAGGTAAATTATCATGCTCTGGATTTTAAGAAAAGAGGTATAAGGTACATTTATTTTATTCTTTTAAAAAGTATATATAAAATGCTTTCTTCTGGGTAAAGAAAGCAATGGTAACTAAAGCAATTCAATTATTTTGAGGACTGTGTCAATTTATTTTCCTTTCTTTTCACCCAAATTAAAATCATTACTGTGTAATCCAATTAAGTGGAATGAAATATTTTTAGTAATATAAGGAGATGTTCCTTTAGTTTCTATCTGAAAATTGCAACTTTTGTCAGTACTGGTAATTAATTTCTCACCATATGTTCCAGAAGCATAAAAATATAAAAATAGAAATACATTTTGAACAATAAAGGCCATGAAATCATTGACTTATTTCCTGGATCCTTTTTCCTAACATTGTTCATCTACCTCCATGAACCAAAATTTTGTTAATAGCTTTTGTTATTTTACGGAAACTGCAAAGCTGAAAAACACTTTTATTTTTATATTATATCTTATAAAAATGTTTTAAATCAATTGTTTATATAGTTATTTGTATTTTTTAATTATGATTTAAACAGTTACTTCACAGAAAGCAATATCCTTCATGCTAGACTTTATCCTAAGTAGATGCTATTCAACTGCAAGAATAGATGTGGCATGTTCAGCATACCTGGACCCTATCACCTGTCTATGCAGCATCTCAATCCTAGATTAATGAAAACAAAATTAAAGAAAAAATTGCAGTACATTGATGAATAGTAAGGAAACTAATTAAAACTAATTAATCCATTTTAATTATGCACTTATGATTTTCATCATTATAGACTTCAGTATGGATCATTTTTATGAAAATCTTTGTACCCCTGGTAATCCAGCTCCAATACCAAACATGTAAAAAGTTTCCTAGGGAAATTTTTAAGAATTTAATTTGGATAAGTATTGTAATTCTACTTTTCATACCTAAACTAGGAAGATACTCCAAACCATGGTTTAAAGTACACACACAACATGATGTTTCTAATTTTCCCTTTTATAAGGTATTTATTTTGCTGAATAATACAATACTGTTAAATGAATTGTAGTTCATATAAATAATGAAGCTCCCTACAGACATTTAAATTGTTTTCTAACAATGTAAATTACACAGAAAAATCTAACATATCATTAAAATATTAAGAGAAAGTATAATATACAAGCACAATGCCTATGGAATTTCTTGGTCCAATAGAAATACAGAATAGAAAAATTGTATATCAACATGTAACAACTTACCTATTTTAAACAATATTTTATTGAATATCTAATACATATTTGTTGAATAATAATCAGAAAACATAGATAAACAGAAAAAATTACCTATCATTCTGGAACACCTGGATAATGTTAGAATACAAATGTATGAATATATATTTCTGAATATTTTCTTATGTATGTTTAGGTTTTCATATAAAAAATTTATCATACTGCTCACACTTGAACTTTTTGATATTTTCTAATTTGTTACTATAAGCAGTATCATGATGAACATTCAAATAAGTATATTTCTTATTGCTATTAGTTTCTTCAGCATAGTTACAAATATACTTGGTAATTCAAATTATAGACATGCTATTATAATATATTAGAATACGTATGTATATGTGTATATGCACACACACACACATATACACATGCTGATGGTTAATGTTATATGTCAACTTCCCAAGGTCACCAGGTTCCTGAATATTTGGCTAAGCAAATATTTGTTCCTTTAGAGGATGTTTTTGGATGAATTAAATTGGAGGACTGGGTGGAATAGATTGTGCATCCTAACATTGGAGGGATCTCATCTAATTAGTTAAAAACCTGAGCAAAATAAAAGGCCCACTCTCCACTAAATAAAAAGAAATAACTCTATCCTTGCTACCTTTGAGCTAAAACATTTGTATTTGTTTTTTATTTGACTTTTTGGTTGATTGGTTCACTGGTTGATTTTGTTTTTGTGTGTGACCTTGAGACTCAAACTGAAACATCAGCTCCTGTTGGTTAGCAAGCCTGCCAGCCTTTGTCTTGGAACTGCCTTGCTGGCTCTCCTGATTCACCAGTCTGCCAACTATAGATCTTGGGACTTGTCAGCTTCTACAATCTTCGGATCTAATTCTTTATGACAAGTAAGCATACACACACATACACAAGCTGTATTAGTTTTGCTTCTCTGTAGAATATTGACTAATAATGTGGTCTTTAAAAAGTATATAAATTTATACTGCCACCAGCATTGGATTAAAATCTTCATCTGTCTGAACTAAGGCCAAATAAATTCTCTATATTTACTATTTTTCTGTACTAAGAAATCATACTGTTGTTTTCATTTATATTTCTATTAGTTAAAATAAATATTATCACATTCTTTTATTTTCACTTTTGGGTCTTCACTTTTTTATATATTTTTCAACTTATGTGCATACATATTATAAAGGATTGTAAATCACAGACATTAATTCCTTGCTATATAAGTTCCAAATATTCTCAGTTTATTTTTGTATTTCCTTTATTTCTGTTTATATTTTATTATTTTATAAGGAAACTTGAAACATTTAGGTATACAAATCAGATGTGTCTCATTTCTATGATATCTAACAATATTATTCTAATACTTTCCTCATTGTAAAACATAAATATTTACACAATCAGTGAGAGCCCTGAGCTTGTTTTCTTGAAGCTGGTTGATCCCAGCTGGAGTGATGGGAGACAGTGACACCTAAAGTGTGTTGTTTGTGCCCAGTCTACCCTGTAATCTTGTTTTGGTTGCTATCTCTGCAGAAAACCCTGCTTCACAAAGATGGAATGTTGGAAATGGAAGCAGGCTTTTCAGTGCTTTTGTGGTAATCTCAGGATATCCCCCCCTTAACTTTAATCCAAAACAGAGAAATTTGAAATTGTCTCAATCATACTATAAAGCCATTGTCAGTTTCCATGCTCAATGTCAGTTCACCTGGCTTAATCACAAATGAGTTGTAGATCCTCATCTTCCAATTTTGGGGATCTTCTGTGGTTGGGAAATGCATCGGTTACTTTTTCATCACTAAAACATAACACACAACACCCCCCACTCAAAGGAGAAAAGGCTTATTTTGGCTCAGAGTTTGTAGAGGTTTAGATCCATAATTGGCAGCTCCAAGATAGGGTAGTAAGGCAGAGGGGCACAACAGAGGGTTGCTCATGCCATGGGAGGCAAGAACCAGACAGAAGAGTCAAGGTGTAAGGAGGGAGATACATCCTTCCAGACCATTCTCCCAGTGAAAACGGATGAGTTTTGCACCCCATCATCCAACCACCTCCTCAATGCCTCACCTATAAGTTCATGAGACCTTGAGGGACATCTAGTTATAAGGCATAATGGTAATGCTCAAACTTGAAAACTGAGATAGGTGATAATGTTTCAGCTGGGAGAAAAAAGCCCTGGCTCAGTCTCTTTCAAAATCTTCACTAATGTTTGAAACATCAAAAATCCCAGTTCCCCTTGTCACCTCTGTAATTTGTTCATCTTTGAATGCAGCCACTTTGTCTGCCAACTTAAACAAATTGACTTCCTTCCCCCCAAAATAACCTTGAATTTGTTGTTACAAACAGGTTTTGCAACTCATTCTGTGTCACTGAATTTGCTGCTAGTAGTGGCTATTTTTTAAAAAAGAAATTTCTGGAGTGCCACTTGTACCTCAAAAACTGGCAAGTAATCTACCTCAGAAAACCATCTGAGGCTGGAGCATAAATGAAGACGTCTACACTCTGCATTCACTTCCTCCCAGAGCTGTGAGAACAGATATGAATTAAAGGCATCTATTTAATGCAGTTGATAATGTTAACTACATCTTGAAAAATGTTAAGTTCAGGTGACATTGTTCAGCTAGCCAGTATTTCTCCGTGGATATCCAAACATGTGGACTCACACTGAAGTGTGGACTGACATTGAGATGTGATCTCTTTGACCCAAGTAGAAAAACCAGGAAGCTGTCCAGTCATGGTAACCACTCTATCCATGTATGCATTGAATGATGTAAAATGATTTACTCAGTTTTCTTGATAAGTAATCAAAGACTTTAGTCTTATAGTTGCTTTGACTGGTAACATATCTTCACGTGCATCTTCTTGAAGACTATATGGTATAGAAACAGGTATCACTGTCTCGTTACCAGCATTGTGCAGCTTGCATCGTGTAGCCATAGTGACTCATCAATCATCTACAAGTGTTCTTCAATATTCACTATTCTTTCACGATTTATTCTAGTTATGGTGCTAAGTGAAAGAAGAAAATGTTGCCACTTTTTGAAATGCAGTCTGTCCTAAAAGTACTTGACAAACATCTACAGTAGCAGGCAGAATCAATTAACTCTTCACAACAGTAAAGGGCTTCTTAGTATTAGCAACATGGTCAGCCTCTAAAAGGGCTTTGATGAAGTGGTGGCCTTCAACAGCTGCTTTTGTTCTTCACATTCATCTTTTCTTTTGAAAATCTCCAAAGACTTGTCCTTTAATTCAGAGAGTTTATCTTCACGTGGCAAAGCACTTTTGAAGGCTTCATTGTTGAGTAGCCATTCTCCACACGTGACAGAGAGCAGACTTACAGAGTATCCATTGCAGGGAGCCCCGTAATGTAAGCTGAACTCGGTGTAGTCACATTCTTTTTGTTGGCTTCTGATGTCTTATCAGTGCCCGTTTTGAAGAATTGCTCCAGCGGCATTCATTTTGTTGTTGTTGTTTGTTTACTCATTTTGGCCGGGGTTTACTTGTGGGCTTATCAAAATTATGACCAAGACAAATGTGCAGCTTGAGAAAGTGGTGCACATGGGAGTAAGTAAAATAATGGGCAGGCCACGCATGAACTAAGACGAAGTTTGAATTATGACTCGAAGTCACCAGATGTACCTTAATTGTTACTTGTTGTTCATTGATAGGGTTTTTATGAATCTGAGCAATTGATTTATTATGCCTTCTGCACAGTCAAACTTTTCTGCTAATGTTAATCTGCATTTGCAGCTGCTCCCTGGAGCTATCATCACCACCTCAGCTGTACCTCATGTCATCAGGCATTACATTCTCATAAGGAGCCTGCAGCCTAGATATCTCACATGCACAGTTCACAGCAAAGTTTGTGCTCCTACCCCACCATTAATCTGCAAGGAGGTGGAGACCAGGCAGTAACATGAATCATAGGCAATAGCTGTACATTCCGATGAAGCTTTGCTAAGTTCATCACTATTTATTTCCTGCTGTGCTGCAGGATTCCTAACAGGTGTGGGACCACTACTGATCTATGGACCCCTGCTCTAAAGAACTTTGTAGTTCTCAGGAAAAGCATCATACGACAACATAACCCAGCACGCAAGTTTACCTACATGAAGTGACACAACTCAAATATACACTACTACGAGGTAGCAGCTCAATGTGATAGAGCTAGTTAGCAAGCCAAAAGCAAGGAAAAAAAAAAAAAAGATCCCAGAGTCTCAGACTGCCAGTTGTTTTACAGTTGCCTTGCAGAGTTTTGGACTCAACATTTCATGTAAAATTAGTTCAGATATCAAACTATAGTTTTATGGTGCATTAAAGAGGTAATAAAAAGTTTGTTATTCACAAGAAAAGAACTTTCTAAGGGAGAGCCAGGAAGGTAGGTAGGCTGATCTGAAATGGCTGAGCAAAGGAAGGGTGTAAGTGGTTTTCATTTTTATTGCAGCTAATGGATGGGACTTAGTGAAAGTTCTTGCAGGCAGGAAAGGGATTGCGTGGCTTGAACTTTCTCTACCAGCAATAAAGGAGGGACTGATCGGATTTCCTGTCAGCTTGCTCACATGTGTGCCAAGAGGGGAAAGAAATAGGCAGATCCCAAAGGCTATCAGCAGTCAAACTTCAGAACAATGGAGTCAGGCCACCTATCACACAGTATTTATTTCTTTTTTTGTTCCATCATTGTTGGATGTGTTACATAAAGTGAATAAAAATGATTTAGGAAATTATCTACAATCTTTGCCCTTATGGAATTGGTCAATTAGTATGTGAATTATCTGGCTTCTTAAAATTTTCTAGAATTTTTGCCTATACTATGAATTGTGTTTAGAGCTAGTTCTCTGACAAGGTGTTTCATGGTTATTTGTGTTTTAGAGTTGTTTCCATTAAGGCAGGATTACTTGATTGACATTATTTATATTTTTGAAAAACAACATAACTTTTCTCTTATACTACCTGCTTGTTTTCTAAATTTCTTCTTTATGTTTTGGAGTGGAGCTACTGCAGGTTCAGAATACTGAGTTAACTGCAATCTACATTTCATCATGTACAATTATTGGCCCATTTCCCTCATTTAGTTTATTTATTTACTTAATCCATTTCATTCATTTATCCCTTTCTCATTTTTCTCCCTGTCAGAGGAAAATATTTCAATATATTTGGTATACACTTGACGTGTATGTAACATTGCAATTCATGCTTTTTGCATATGTTTTAGTAGTATTGTTCTTCAGATACAATTCTGCCTTAATTGTAACTAAATTTTTAAAGGTACAGATATGCATAAGGATGCATATCCATGCATAGTGATGTATTCCAATTGCTTCCACATACTGAAGGGCTGTCTGTAATATGGATGTACCTTATTCTATTTATTTATTCTCCTAGAGAATGGATACATGGTAACTAATTCATTATTACTGAAAGTAACACAAAGATATATCTAGGAAAGTGGATTAGGCACTTATAGATTTCTTTCTAGAATGGCTATACCAGTGACCAGTTCCCTGCAAGAAGAATATATTACTTTTTATATTACTTTTTAATTGAAATTTAAGTTGGCTTTTTAAAACTGACCAAAACTAATTTCTTCAGATGATTAAAGTAAAGTATCAATTGAAGGGGGCCCAGTCCTTAGCCATTCATCTCACATTTAATGATCATTTATATGCAATTAACATATATGCAATACAGGAATTGGGACCTACATCAAAAGAATAACATCAATAATGATATTTCTACAAGTCACCCTGATAATGGATAGCCCCAATTGTGCCACTAAAGAAGTTTAATATCAGCAGATTTCTTCTATAGGAAAATCATTCATTATTGCTGAGTATAAATTAAAATATGTAAGTATTTCAGTCCTATAGTTACATCCATTAAGATTAGAGCTCAAGGAAAAGAAAAACATATTTGAGAGTCTTCTCCATATATATGGAAACTATAGTCATAAGTTTGAAGGAAATTGCATATTATATAAATTAAATGACTGTCGTTTAGCAAACACTATAATCATATTTATTCATAATTTTATGCACTATGAGTAACTACTGTGAAGATAATGATACATAATGTAGTATTTGTTGTTATTCTTATTTAGTTATAAAATTTTGTTTTTTCATCAAATAAATAAAATCATACAGTATATTCTCTTACAAAAATACATGGAACAATAGTTTCTTTATGCTAATTATATTATCACTTCACAAAGAAGTATGCAATGGTCATAAATTGAATCTTAAAATCAAAACTGCCAAAATATCTAAAAATTCTACTTTCTTTGTTTTATGCCCATATATAGATGGCTAAAAGTAATAGAAAAAGGTGATATTAAATACTGACACTAATAAAAACTGAGATTTTAGACAACAAACCCAATGGACCCTAATACTCAACAAAAACTCTATTAGTTTTCTGTTGCTCTGTAACAAATTACCATTATATATATATATATATTGCATATTGGGTCTTACATCCCAATTAAAAATGCTATGACAGAGTTTTGATCTAGAGGAAGAGGTGCTTTTTTCAGTTACAATTACATTTAAAACATTTAGTTTTATGTCTGCTCTATTTATTTCTACCCATCATCAATAACTTGGGACTCCAAATAAAGAAAAATTCTTTGGAAGATAAGACTGAGAAATTTTTTTTAAATTACTAGTTTCTAGAACCCTGATTGTCTAGGTTGAATACAGAAAATTTATTTTTGGGTATGGATTATCCAGAAGTATGGTCTAACTACTTCTTGATAAGAAAGAGATAAAAGGAAGGTAATCCTAAATATGGTGACCTTTAATGAAGAAAAAGAATTCTGTCCCTAGAAAATGAGCTCCATTTAAAATAAACTTGATACTCTTCTACCTTTGAGAAATGATGGACCAAAGAGATTTGAGATTTTCCTTTAAAAACTTTAATTTAGAAACAGGAAAATATTATATTAAAATTACTATAGTACAGTAGGGTCCCTGTTTAGCATATGCAAGGCCTTGAATTAAATCACCAGCACCAGCAAAACAAAACACTTTCAATAACAGTTATTGTTAATCTTTCACTATTTAATAGTGCTAGCCTGGAGGTGCAAGACTTAGAAGCTATAAATAATGTCTGTCTTTATTATGACTTAATATCAATCAAAATAAGTAAAGATCTATTACTCTCAGAAGTTTCTTAAACATGTGCATGTTTTAAAATGCTGCCTTGATCCAACCGACTGATAAACAGTTACATGGGCCTTCAAGAGTAATTGGTAATGTTATAGGACTTTAAATTTCTAATTTTTACCCTTTTCCAATCTACTTTATTGAGATGAAGGAAAATTAGAATACTGGACATTGCTTAGGAATAAAAGAATTTGAGATAGATTTTTAAAACAATTTTTTTCATTTTCATCTGCAATGAATTGAGCTTAAAATTGTTTCATAAAGTTTATGAGCAGAATTATACAACCTAGTAATGAAATGCAAATATCTCTGTTCATTAAGGCTTAACTGTTTCATCAATTTTGCATACATAGTTCATTCAGTGGGGACTGATAAGTATATTGCAATGTGAAAAAATGTTTATTAAGTACCATTATAAGGCAAGTAGGTGTATCCAATTACACCCATGTAATGCAATTTCACAAAGTGATTTGATTTTATTTATTACTTCATCATCTTCATTTTACTGAATTTGATGGAATTTGGCATTTCAAAGTGAGTTACTCACAATGAAAACACTTAACCAAGCAGTTCTTAAAATCAGGAATCTCATTTTGATGACATTGTGTATATGTAGCATAATTCTCTTTAAGGTTATATAAAGAAATGTCACTTAATATTTAAGGTTATTCACATAATTTTCTTTAACATTATATAAAGAAGCATCTCTTAATATTTAAAGCTGTCATTATATATATGTATGTATGTCTTACATATATTTATTTTTTAAAATGGAAGTCAAATTTTAATTGTAACAAATGAAACATTGTTCGATACACAGCCAATCTTTCACCAGTTTTTAAGGGCAGAACACACCCACTTTTGTAGTATGATTTCATTCTATAAGTTTCCCAACAAACCTGGTTCTGATGATTTCTGACCTACATAATATGATGTCTAGGTTTTTATTTTGGGGTTTGGATCGGTTTGATTTGGTTTGGTTTGGTTTGTACTGGGAATCAAACCAAGGACCCTACAGTTGCCAGGCCCGTGCTTGTGCCACTGAGCTATATCCCCGTATTACACATATTTGATTCCATTAAATACTTTTTTGCATTTTAAACCAGCTTAGAATTCTGATATAAATATTAGAATTTTTGTTTTGATAAATTAAATATGCCAGGTTCCTTTTCCAATTTTGTTATACAAAGTTGCCATATATAAAGCATACTAAAAGGAAAAAAAATCAAGATGGGTTTGCAAAGGAGTAAGATTTCTCTTATAATCAATAAAACCATATCTTTCATTTAAATTTCTAATTTGATTTTCCAAATAACCACAGTCATTTAAAAAAAATCAATGCCAACCAGTCATTTAATGAGCTTCTTTTGGGAATACCTAGAATTATATCTTATTCTTTAACAACTATTCCTGATCAATTTTTACCAACTATTCCTAAAATTATAGAGATTTTTCTCCTTTCAACCCCTGAAACACTTCCCCTGCCCAAAACTCCCACAAAATTGTAGCCTTGACAGATAACTCCCCCACCATGGAGTAATTTGGCATTCTGACATTCTGAGTAGCTTCTTCTCTTTTAGTTGCCTTCATTCTGATTACGTAGTCCATCTGTTTTGAGAGGAGTACATCTTTCCTATGTAACGTATTTTCCCCATATGTTCTCCAACAACTTCACTCTTCTACATTGGTTTATTTTCCTTTTTTCCTCAAACATACATTATAATTCCCATTAAAAATAATAAAAAATAAAACTCCTACTTTATTTTTCTCTTCTATATATCTTTCTTTTGCCATTTACAGGCATTGCATTGTCCTTGAGTATTCAGATAAACTACTCGATTTCCTTAGCCTTTCCATTCTGCCTAAAATATACAGGATCTAATTTTCAATCCTATCACACCACTAAAGTTACCATTTAGAGGTTGTGTCCTTCCCCTGTGTTAAGATAGAGGTCATTTCTCCATCCTCACTGCAACCTTGCTCCTACTTTTGGCCCAGCCAATTAGTCCCTCTTTTCCACCCCCTCTTGGTTTCTGTGACGTTATATTCTTCTGGCTCTTCTCTTACCTCTCTCATCATAATTTTTTTCTCTAACTGACTTTACTCCCTCTTTCAATCTCAATATTCGTTGGATATAATGTAAACAAATAAAAATCAAAAGGCATGATTGTGCAGCTCCATCAATTTTTATGAGTTACACTCCATTACAATCAGGACCCAGATTAAAAAGCAGAACATCTCCACCGTTCCAGAGGCCAGTCCCTACCCCTCTCCAAACTACCCTAGACATGATGCCTCACTCTTTATTACCCTTCACCAAGTGACTTCTATGAATTCTATTATCATTTCCATATTGAGGAATCCTACCCTGATATTTCAGAACTGGATGTATTGTTTGAAATATTTTTTTAATCTCTTTTGTATAGGCAGACATTAAAATCTAATAATTCCTTTTTCAACATGTTTCTCTTTTTATTCACATTTTACTATGACAGTGTAGTCTATTGTTCAACAACTGTGGCCTATAGCCCGAATACAGCTCTTTACATTGTGAGGGTCGAGACGCCCGCCACGTGTAGGAAGACCCCAACAGATGCCTTCTCATGCAACTGGCAAGGGGTCTTTATTGTCCAAGCATGCGTGGGGCTCACTGAACACGCAGGAACAGAGAGCCCCCAAGTTGAGCCGGAGCAGGGCTTTTAAGCTATAGAACAAAGGGAGGAAGGACTTTGGCAAGTGTGGTTACAGAAGCAGAAGGCATTGGTTAGTTTAAATGGCTTTTTACATTCATTGGAGGAGACGACCATAGGGAGGTCTAGAGTCGGGCGGCAGAGGGTGCTTCCTAATATGGGCAGCAGATGCTCAGGAAGGGTACATTCTGTAAATTTCTTAGTCATGAGAGGGGGCTGTTTTAAATTCCTCTTACAACATGTTTTCATAAATAAATCTTATTGAAAAACAGCCATTCAGCTGGAATCTGACAACATGGAGAAAGCCAGACAAAAGGAGAGGAATTCTCACAACCCAGGAAGAAACTGAGGAAAAAGAAAAAAAAAAAAGAAAAGAAAGAAGAAGAAGCATGGATGGAGGGCTGGAGCTGGGCAAGCCCAGGTGCTGTACCGGACACATCTTGGAGTCGACTCAAGATGGAGCTGGGATGGTGGCACTGCCAAGAGTGGGGGTTGGTGAGCTCTGGATCCTCAGCTAGAGGAGGTGCTGCGGCAGGGAGTGGAGACAGCCAGTCGAGCTGCATGAACTTTGGTGAGTGGCAGGAACTGGTTTCCCCAGAGTGGGAGGACCAGCTAGATGACATTTTGGAGTTGGGCAGGGCCAGCCTGAATCAAAACCTAGGGGGCATCAGTCCACAGCCCCTGGTCCAAAGCAGATTGGTGGGATCTGCTTGGGCTGGGCTAGGCCCTTGGGTGAAACCCAATAGCCAGGATGAGGCTTTTCTGAGCCAGTGGCATCCCCAGGGAACACACAAACTTGCTGAAGCATCCCCTGGTTGACTGACATAGGGGGAGGGGCTGGCTCTCAGCCTGCACCTCACAGATCCACAGCCAACTGGGGGGCGGCACTTCCCTAGCAAGTGCACTTTGCAGAAAAAACTGTAAACAATATGAAAGGCCCAGAGACCTCCACCACTCACCTGTATGAAGGGGGCTGGAAACATGACAAGATAGAGAAATGACAAAAGTCTCCAACCGCAGAACCAGGGAAAGAGATTCCAGCAGAGGTAAATGCAGAGGAGGCTGAGAGCAGCAAACCTCTAATGTCAGAGACAGCCTCATCAGAAATAAAGAAATACTTCCATGACCTCATCCATGAATTTAAATCGGAAATTCTAACTCAGGTGAAGCAAGATATAAGAACATTAATAAAAGAAGTCCTGGGTTATCCTCAAGTAGGCACAAATCAAAGAATAGAGGAACCCAGAGAAAGGAGAGAAGCCTTTGATGAAGAATATAAACAAAATCTAGAATACATGAAACAGATCTAAAGAGAGTATCAGGAAATTAAAAACTCCATTGAAAGCTGGCAAAACCTTTTAACAGAAACTGAAGACAAACTTTCAAAACTTGAAGATAGATTTGCAACATATGATCACAAAAGGAAGGATCTCTTAAAAATAATAAGGAACCAGGAAGCAATGATACAAAGGCTAGAAGATGACAAGAGGATTTATAACCTAAGAATAAAATATGTGAATGAAGATGCAGCAACAAATACAAATGAAATAAAAAGTCTATTCACAGAAATAATTAAGGAAAACTTCCCAAACATAGGAAACAGAAGTGATGTTCAGATAAATGAGGCATATAGAACTCCAGCCAGCTACAACCAAAACAGAGATCTACACCCAGACATACAATAATCAGGATCCCAGAAATCCATCACAAGAACAGAATATTAAAAGCAGTCAGAGAAAAGAAACAGATTACCTATAAAGGAAAACTTATCAAAATCACAGTAGACTTCTCATTGCAAATCATCAAATCAAGAAGAGCTTGGAGAAATGTATTCCAAGCCCTGAAAGAAAATACCCTCCAACCCAGAATGATGTACGTTATAAAACTGTCTCTCAAAATTAATGGAAAGACAAGACATTTCCACGACAAAGAGGAAATGGGGGAATTTGTGACCACCAATCCAACCCTGCAAAGAATACTGAAGAACATTCTAGAGAGAGAGAAGAAAATCCCCAGGGTTCCAGGAACAATGGCAGAAAGGCCTCAAAGAAAGGGGCAGACAGTGGAATGAAGGAGAGAAGTAAACAAACAGCATTGACAGAAAAATAACATAGCAGACATAAGACACAAGATTGGTTATATTGTTGTTTTATCTTGACTGATTTTATTTGAATCTGGTATGCTTGAGAGTATCAAGTCTGAGAGCAGAGGCAACTATTCTGAGGGTGACAAGATTCAATAGGATACCCATTCTGGTTTGATTATTAACTGCTTTTAAAGTCCTATAATATCTCCAATGTTTAGATTTTATTAATAGTGTAATGCAATGCTAAGTTTAATGATACTGTGTTTGACAATATAGACAATTTTATTGAAAACAACAAGAGACATCATAGTAACTACCGTAGATCACCTAGTATTGTGGTTTTATACGTCCTTTTCATTTTGTGTTTCTCTAGGAATTTGTATTGTTGACTTGTTTTGATTTGTTTCTCCCTCTAATACAGAAAGACTAGTTATATGTGTAGAGACTTATACATGTGTACAACTTCTAAGTAGTTTACTAGAATGGATTATAGTTATTGTAGAAAGGAAAAGAAAGTATTCTAAAGGATGTAACTGCATGTATGTTTGAGTGTATGGGATTGATAACCATGTTGCTAAAGTTTTTGTTGGATGGATGAACAAAACTGATGGCAGTCTCACTGTTTGGATGTCCACTTTGTAGGCCTTGCTTTTGTAACTTGAACAACTACTTCAAAGAGGAAAATATGTAGTTATCAACTAGTGATTTCTTACTGGTTACTATTTTTGTTTTTTTGTTTTGTTTTGTTTTTGAGATTTTGTATTATTTCTACCCCCTTTCTGTTTCAATTTTTTTTCTTTAAATAAAAAAAAGAAAAACAGCCATTCATTCATTTACATATTGGGTGGGGCTGCCTTTTTGATATAAATATTTGTTTACATATTGAGGGTGGTTGCTTTCATTGTAATTATCACAGAGACCATAAGACCTAAGAAACCTAAAATTTGTACCCATTGCAGAAAAAGAAAATCAACTTTTGTTTTAGATCTTCATTATTTACCGTAGATTGCCATAGCAAATTCCTGTTGGGTTATGAGTGACATTTTCCATTCTTCCTATCCTTGGCTAGTTACCCTGTTAAGGTTACTTAAATATGTTTCAAATTTACCATAAATTCTTTTGATTACTATGGGGTTAAATTACTTTTCCTAGCAATCAAAGTAGCTTCTATGATGGGAAAATGTAAAACTACAAGCATTACAGGAGGAGTCAAGTACAACACTCAAGTCACACGTCACTACTTCTTTCTTCATTGCCTGTATTTCCTATTTTTTATTATCCTTTAATCTCATATCCACATACTTTATTTGTAGCTATATCCCACCATTACTAAGGTGACTCCCTTTATTCCTCAAATGTATTTATTCTTCCATTCCACCTGACCCTTTAAAGTTTATACACCCTTCACACTTGACCCAAATTCTATCTCCTCAGGAAGTCAAACCCTGCCTCCTTCCATTCTGTCATCCTGTAGCACTGATAAGCTGTAGCTCAGAACCTGTCTTGACTATCTATCATCGTAAATTACTTCCTCAGGGAGGGGAAGCTCCCAAAAGGCAGAGCATATTGCTTCCACTTTTCTAGACTCCACTGGGCACATAGAGAAAACTTAATAGACACTGATGTATTTGACTTTCAGTTTCCATAAGTAAATTAAGTTCAGAATTTTTGTTCAGAAATGATGCTGCCAGCTCAGTTACCATAATAAGATCACAAAACTGCATTTATATCTTCCCCATCCCTCTATTAGCAGAGATTAGAGTCTCAAATTTCAGGTGATTGAACAACTGGTGAAGAAGAATGTCTGAGGCCATTATATGTTGCTCTAACAGAATACCTGGGACTGAGTAATTTATAACAAGTAGAAATTTCTGGAAGCTGAAAGCTTCCAAAATCAAAGGACTGGTATATGGAAAGGACTTTCTTACTGAGCTATTCCTATGTGGAAACCAGAAAGACAAGAAAGGGTAAGATAGACAGATAAACAGACAGACAGACAGGAAAACAGACCCCCCAAAAAATGGAAGTCAGACTTGCAGCTTTATAATGAAACTGCTCCTACAATAATGGCACTAATTCATTCATGGGGGCAAAGACATCATGGCCTAATTACCCTTTAAAGTCATATTTCTTAATACTATTACAGTGACAATTACACTTACACATGAGTTCAGAAAAGGACAAATCATAGCTAAGAAACATCTACAGAAGATTTTAGCTCAAAATACCTTTACTTTGATATCTATAGTTTATCATTCTAGGTACAGTGACTTAGAAATAGCATAGTTCAAATTAGGTATGTACATTTCCATCATTGAAATTGGTTTTCATTATATTCATTTTCTGTGTTCTTTTCTATATAACTAAAATCATATGCTGAAGATTGGGGGGATTGTTTGTTCATTGTGGGTTTTTTGCTTTGTTTTGTTTTGTTAATCACTTTTTCTGATCTCCAAAGATAAAAAATAGACTTTATTAAAGAAATTGAACTCTTTCTTTCTTTCTTTCTTTCTTTCTCTCTTTATTTTTAATTAAAGAAAAATAAGGCACCTGAATGGACAGAAGAGGATTTTAGCCAGTTGACAAGAAGTATGGTTAAGTTCCCAAGAGGGACCCCAGGTCGATGGGAAAAGATTGCCCACGAATTGGGTCGATCTGTGACAGATTAAAAAAAAAAACCCTTGGGGAAAAGAAGCAACCACTCCCTTCCCTGGTGAGTGGCTGTGAGCCTGCCACAAACATATCCACCCTCACCCCACACCCAACCAACCCCCCACCCCCACCCATTTAGCAAGTGGGAGCCAGAGATCTGAGCATCTCTTGGGAGATTGACCATATGCAATGTAGCAAGTAGGGGGGATTTCCTTCTACCATCTCTTTGAAGGCAAATATTGTTATCACTGTTTTGCTTTGTTCTGATTAATGGTGTTGCTCTATTCAATACTCTGGTTTGTTTTGTTTCACGTTTTTCTAGGAACTTGTTTTGCTTTGTCTTGCTAAGTTTTTTCTCTTACCCTCTAATACAGAAAGGAGAGAAATACATGTAGAGACTCATACATGTGTAGAACTTATAAACAATTAACAAGAACTGAATATATAATGCATAATGAAAAGAACAACACATTATGGTAGCTACTGTTAATATCCAGCTGTCTCGTTGTGAAGTGATGTGTAGCTTACAATGTTCTGTTCTGATCTGCTCTGTTCTGTCCTCTCTTGTTTTATTCTCTGTAAAATTAAAAAAATAAATGAATAAATAAATAAATTGAATTCAGGTGAACCATGAAACCCCACAGCAATACCCATGCACATACTTGGAGATCTTTATCAAAGAAAAACAAAACAAAAAGTCATAAGGATTAAGAGTCTAGAAGTTACCACAAACACTCAAGGATCAAAAGTGTCACGCAGAGTGTTCCATAAAAAAACCACAACTTTAAATGATTCTTCATCTCATTTTCAAAGAAATTGCACATCCAGTGGAGTAAATGCTTGATTCAAAGTTCTTAGGATTCCAAATTGCATGGTCACTGTCCAAAGAGAAATTCCCTAAATCCAAGAATAAAGCAGAAGAAAATGGAATCACAGGCTGCGTTATTGCTAGACAATAGTCCTATGATTGTGCGGTCCAAGACAATACTTTGGAAAGTTTGTTGTTACCCAAAGACATTTGGCTTCAGTCTAGTAACATTGCCTTTCTAGTCCATGCTTCTCAAAACCATAACAACACACATGCACAAATGCCATCCAAAAAAGTCCTAAATTATAAATGCGTAACACTTGCTTTCCAAGGTCTTACTTCTTCAGTCCATCCATCTCATGTTTGCTTTTGGAGTTTTTTGGAATAAGAAACTATAAACCATACAGGCTGTAAGGTTTGGTGAAGATGTAACAGTGTCACTCCTTTAAGCATCGTCTTTTACAAGGTTTTTTCACCTCCCTTTCAATGTCCAGCATTCTAGAACTTGAATCTGCATGATTAATACATCAACAGCCAATTGACTTCTTTTTTTAGATTGCAGAACTGAGACTGTTTGGTAACATCAGAACTTGTAATAATTCTCTGTATTCTTTAACTAACATGAGGCACATAACCGCCATAAGGTTTCACTTGTAGAAAAGTGGTGTGTGTATCTAAACCAGCCTCAGGAGGTTGAGGTCCTTTGTGATGCTCTGGCTCAAAAGAAGGTAAAAAGGAGACACACACCCTGGCTAATGAAAATGCCACAGATCCCTTAATCTTCCTGCCCATTGTCCTCTGCACATCCTTTCCCTCACAGTAAGAGCCCTTTGTGCCCCTAAGTTCCCAAAAATGGGGCTTGGAGGTATTGGTTCCTCTTCTCAGAAGTAGAAACCCCTTGAATAGAACTAATTTCCTTTCCACTAATACTCACCTCCTAGGTATTAGCTTTCAAGTGGTAAACAGCTGGACCTGCCACTAGTCATAATTAGGTTGAATCAAAGGTTTATGGGGATTTAAATGGCTTCTGGTACAGGGTAGTATGCTGTGGCTTCTTAGTGCTGATGGTAGAATATTGCAATTTGTTGTTCGCTGCCTTATTACTTCAGGACACTCTGCCTAATCTCTTTCATGCACCTTCAGGCTCAGGAATAACCCTCAACCCTCTTCCATGGGCTTTAGGGACCTCTCTGCTAACTGCCTTGAGGGAACATGACATTAAAGTGAAGGGCCCCCAGCAAATGTAAATTTTACTTTGGTTCTGCTACAACAGACTTCTTTTCATTTAGCAGTGTTATGAATTTAACATGATTCCTATTGAAACCCAGAGGTTTATTTTTAATCATCTTTAGAAAGTGTTGATCATATTCCCCAAGTCACAGAAGTGTCCTTACAGTAGACATCAAAGCTTTTGTAGAGTAGCGTATTCATTTCAGCTTATCTTAGTTGTTTCATTCTTTTTGCAAATGTTTCCCAATTTTAGTTTTCAGCTTTTTGCTTTTCTTCCCAGTTGTTACTTATCTTGAATTAACTTCAAAACTATTATCATTTGCAGTAATTGACCAGTTTAAGTATTTATGCACCTAACATTTATCCACAAATGGTATTCCAAAGCATTCATTCATCATTATTTCAAACGACTTGTACTAGGGAACTAGCATAGTCAGTGAGCTCTGAGCTGTGAACATGGTAAATAAAGCCAAGTACAAAGGCTTTGTAGAGTTCAGACCTAATGGCTAGACATACAAACTAGTGAAACAATCATAAAACAAATGTGACGTTGCTATTGCATCAAGTCATGAAAAAAAAGCATATCATGTGATGTCATAATGTGTTTTGGAAGATCATATAATTCTTCCCTGAAGTGGTGTTACTGGAACTTAGATCTGAATGTCATGTCTAGTTGAACTAGGTTAGGGTTGCAGAGGTGAGAATACTACACAAAACAAAGAACATGGCAAAGAGCCTGTGTTGGACAAGTTCCCCAAGGAGTACACGGAACTGAAGGAAAGTCAGTGTGGCTGAAGCAGTGGATGTAAGGGCAGCTGAGGTGTAATAAGAAGCCACATTCTGTTGATTCTGCCTTCAAACTATCTCCTCATTGTGTTCATTTCTCTAAGTCCCTTCTCCTCCCAACCTTCTTTCGAGTAGGATAGAATTCATGTCTTTCCTAGAATTGGGCATCTTGTCACTGTCTGCTCTTATTATTTCACCTTGCCCCTACAATTGGCTAAGTGTAGCCAGTGATTTTTCTAAAACTAAATTATGTTCCATCACCTCTCACTCCGTTTACCGCTCTTCAATGACACTCCACTTTTCATAAGATAATAGGCCTCCTAAACTGTGTGAATGTTTTCAATGCACCTTGGCCTTTTCTCCATACCTCCTGAGAACATGCATTCAAGCTATTCCTGATACATGGAAGCTACTAACTTTCTTCAGGTGCTTAGTACACATAATTTTAAAAAAAGATGTCAATAATTAAGACCTTTCCCCTCCTCTCCTTTATATTTTTTCCTGGTCTTATACTTTTTCTTTCTGATGATAGATTGCATTATTGGCCTTAATTTTTCACTCTTTGCATATCAAAATATGGTTTTCTGGCTGCTGCAGAACCTTATTGCCGAAGTTGTGTGCACTTCTCTACCCCTTGCCTTCAAGCGTGGCTATGACCTTTACTTCAGCTGAAGACAGATTAGCAGACATCAAGGAAGCCAAAATATAAAAGTTCCTATGGTCAGGCTATGTCGCTTATCCTTGGACCACTGGTCCAAGGTGGATGGGACATGTAGCGCAGACCCAATCCATGGTCTACCGCTCTTTAGTCGAGCCCAGCAAAGATCAACAGATCAACCCAACCAAGTCAAAACCATGCGAAAACCCAGAAATTTTTATGGAAGATGATTTTAGCTACCTGTAAGAAGTTAGCAACAACCAGGAAAACAGCTTAGTTGGGACTATCTAAGCAAATTCTTTACTGGTTACTATCATAAGCATGTCTTGTAACTCACTCCCTAGTATGAAAATGAGAAGAATGAGCTTAGCAAGGGTAGCAGATGGATTTGACTTGAGAAATGACTCCAGGTGATTTTTATGATTTTTCTGGAATGCAACAAGTTTATAAATGCTCACCAAAAAATCCAGAAACTGTTGGTATTTCACATAATACATTTGCGAGCTCAATATTGTGTCATAGGACTTTGGGTTTTTCTCTTCATTACTCAGCTCAGCTGTCTATGAGGACTCTATATGGGGACCTGGCAGTTCTAGAGTTTCAGGGGAAAAAAGACTGAATTCCATTGGCCCTTTTTCACTCATATAAGCCATGTACTTACTCCTAATCGACTATTTCTAGGAGAAATGGGATATTGCACTAGCTAAGCCAAGGGCATAATGCTGCCTTCCTGAGGTATTTTAATTGATTTCATTTTCTTCTCTATATTTTTTCTAAGTATCTTGACTTCTTCACAATGATTATGTGATGTCCCTATAATAAAAAAGATGTGAGCATCATTCATAAAGGCTACAAAGAAGGCAAGCATATAGTTCTGGTTGGACTAATTTTGAACAATATATGACTATCATCTTCAAACCTATTACATTTAGTTCTGACAAAATGAAACCTTAGATCTGCCTCAGTTCCTCAAGCATGATGCAAAAAATTAAAGTTTTTTTTGATTAATGCTATTTTCTATTCTCTTTAAAGTAATTTTTGCATAAATTTTACTATACACTATAGAAAGGGATAATTTGCTTTAAAATGTACTTGGTATGATTACAAAAATCTTCAACATATTGCTGTTTTACTTTGTTCTATAAGGAAGACCTAGTTATTCTTGTGTTTCATTCTCCACCATTGTTTGTAAGAATGAAAGATGTTTCTAAGTATAGACTTTCCATGTAAACATTGAGATAAACAAAAGGACAATGTTAATTATATAAATTCAGGAAAAGCCTGCTATACCCAAAGCCCATCTGTGGTATAATGAATATCCTTAACAATACTTTAAGTTGAATGAGTGCCAAGTACTGTATGTGATTTCCTCCAGGACTGAAAGTGCATTGTTTGGCTCTTGGAATGAATTCTTAAGATCTTTCACTACAAAAGGACCATGAAATAAGACTCCTGTTTACATGGAATGGAGTTGCAACCAAGAGTGTACTCACCAATAGAGCACATTTCCTTCAGTTTTAGGCCATAGTAAAGTCAGGAAAATCTCCATCTTGCTTACTTTCTGAATCCTTTAGAATTCCATCTTCTGTATATCTTGAACATTTGTGGGGAGATGCTTACATTTACTGAAATATAAATAAGCTATACTGCACATACATCTTTGCTCAACTCAATAACAAATCCAAACATACTGAATGCACTTTGAAAAAGACTATGAGGAAAAATTTTTAAATCTAGAGAGTAAAGAGTTTATCTAGAGAGTAAAGAGTAAAGAGTAAAGAATAGCCCCACTGAAACTTGATCAATTTGGGTGAGGCCTAAAGGCCATATGCATTTTCCTTGTTTGCTATAAGAAATAAGTACACATAAGCATGACCAGAAATGGCATCTTCCATATTTTTCTCCATATTTTTCCATATTTTTTCCATATCTTTCAAACATCTTTTACACTTAGTAACACTCTGCAGGACCTTCACACTGTCTAGGCTGTGGTCAGGATAACTCTTCCTTGACTGCTTTCTCTAGTCAAATTCTAACACTGCACCCTGGATTCCTATCCCACCTGCCTTTAGCTTCAGTTCCTTCAGCTCCATCTCTTCATACTATGCATCTGGAAGGTATCAAATATAACCACCTAAGCTAAAGCCTCCATGCACCACGTGAATATGTTGTCTGTCTTGCCTTTTTTCTCTCTCTCCTTTTGAGAACTACATCAAGGAAGAGAAAAATGACTGGAAACTTTGGCATCTTAATAAACTAATTAAAAAGTCATATGAAAATACATATGTTGATAGATAGCTACATACATATATAATATACATGTAACATATGTACATAAATGTAAATCATAAATATCAAAATACTCAAATCACAATAAAGGCAATAGTTTAAGACACGTACATATTAAAAACTGCTTTACTATGCAAATTTTTTTCAAATATCTACACAGATATATACCTAGATTTCATTCTTTAGAAAAAAAAGAATTTAAAAATAATTGAATTTGAAACAAACGAAATTTGTTCCTCAGCACTTGTCAAAAATCAAAATCGAACATCAAATTTCATCTCTATCAGTTTTTTTAAAAAATTCATAGAATCAGAATAAATAGGAACCCATCATGACAAGATAATTCTGTCTAGTTATGTGACTAATGTGCTATTTTGTTGACCTGCATCATCAGATGAAATTTTATGTTTTTTATAAAATGCAATAGCCATGTAACTCTGCTACATAAAAATAATAATACCTGGATCTTGTGCCTCAACTCTTAAGACTGACACACCACTATAAATTTAGGTTCAGAATTTAAATACCTATTTTAACATAACAATTTCCTTCTCGTGAAGAAAACTGCTTTGGTAAATTACAGCAAACAGTATAACACTGTGGCCCCTGGTTCATGATTTTAATTCATTCCTCAGTTCTGGTGAAGATAGCCACATTCGTGTTTATGTGGGGAAGATGGCCATGGTCATGTTCATCACCCAATGCAAAATTCACAAACAGAAGCAAAATTTTGCTGACTGCTGTTTGTGAATCGAATTGTCGAAGCATTGGTGAACTGAGGTATTATTGTAGTGTGTTCTGCAACCATTAATAGGGCATGTTAAATGTTATATCAAAATTATTAAAATGTTTATCAAGTGATTTTATGCATAGATAGGTGAATTAGAAAGTGCTATGTAATAACAAGAAAATAAACATATAAAGACAAATCTTAAGAACAGCTCCTGCCTGGCAAGTGTAAGGTTCTGAGTTTGATAGTCAGAACCAAAAAAAAAAAAAAATAGAAAGAAACAAAGGGAAAAAAAGAAATCAACCTTGGAGTAATTTGGAGTAATTACTATGTTGTTCTTGATGTTAATAATAAGTATCCTCATTAAAAAAGAACAAAATTAATTTATTTATCTTTAGCTTTGACTTCATTTTTAACAAACAGTCATAGATGTTCATAGATCAAAGTGTGGAAAAGCATAATGTCAACTATCTTTCTCCTCTTGAACACGCAATTGTGAGACATAAATCTTTCATGTAAAGCTTCCTTTGTTTAACGTTTCTCATTTGACTTGTTTTCTCCTTAGTTGGTGATCAATATCTATTTAAGAGCTGATTTATTTTTCTGCAATTCAGAGCAAATGTTTCTACTACTCAAATTTTGCTTTGTATATCACACTACTAATTACACAAAGAGCATTGTTCTTTCACAAACTTTCACAACATTATCACTAACAAGTAAGTATATGCACATCTCCACTCAACAATTTCATGTTTATGACCTTAAAAAACATCAATCTAATTTAAAAGTATATATGTCTGTGTGTATAGGTGTGTGTGTGTGTGTGTATACTTGATTTTGTGACTATAAAGGAAGATAAGTTATTACAGGAGAATGTTAATGACTCATAAAATATATAATTTGTTATCAGTCTTAAAATCCTTGACATAGATATATCAAGATAGATTGGATTTAAATATTGTATTTGGTGTCAGAATTTTTCAAATTTGAGGAAGAACATGGTGTTTATACCACCTCCATCAGTTCTCAGAGCCATACCCTATCATTAAAGACATTAACATGTCTGCTATAAAAATACATCAGTGGGATGAATAAAGTCTACAGATAGCTTGAAATTATTTCTGATAAGCATTTTCTGCCAGATGAGCTTATTAAAAAACATAAGAAAAAATTTTTGACTCTATTGATTCAAAGATTTGTTAATATCTTAGGCACTAAGATATTGTGGATTTATATAGTGTGTCAGTGACATTCAGAGCAGCAATATTTAAGCCACTGAGATTGGAATCTACCTGTGCCCCCTCTGTAGACTTTCCTTAAGACTCATTTGTGTTCCTTCTCATCTCTACTCAAGAAGTGATAATTAAGTGCATATGCTTTTTCGTCCTTTTGACTTCAGTGAAGAGCATTCATCAATGAGTGATTTATGTATGTATGGTTAAGTAACTTCACTTAAAGAATATAAATCTATGAGTTTTGACACTTGTATACCTCTGTGGAATCAAGCCCACAATCAAGACATGAAACATTTCCAACTGCCTGAAAGATTCTTCATGCTCCTTTTCATCCACTCTCTCCATCCTCCCATCAACCTGACCTCTCACCCACTGATCTGCCTTTTCCACATGGATAATTTTACACTTTGTGTTAATAGGATTACATAGTATGCACTTGTTTGTGTCTCCTCCTTTCGCTCCACATTTTTAAAATTCATGCATGTTGCATTCTTCAGTAGCCACTTCAGTAGCATTCTAAGCATTTTACAACAAAGCACAAAGGACAAACTCCTTGCTCATTTTGACTTTTATTTCTGTTAATATTTACAATATACACTTAGGTCTATCAACAGTGGATGAATAAATGCTGTTGTTATGTCTCCTTAAGTAATTTACCCTTGCACCATAACATACGATATTTTTCTTGTGATATATATATATAATTTAGATATTCTACATCTTTTGAAAGAATTTGACCTACTTATGTTTAAAATAGTTATTGACAAGTACTATTGCTATTTTTCATTGACTTGGTGGTTTCGTTTTTTCTTTGTTCCATTTTTCCTCTCTTCTTAACTTTATTATGATTTAATGATTTGTGTGTGTGTGTGTGTGTGTGTATGCTTTGGTTATGTTTTGGTTCCTTTTCCTTATGTTTTGTGCATATGCAGTAGGACTTTCTTTTGTGGTTATTACAGGGTTCACATAAAATATATGTATCACAGTCCTTTTTAACCTGAAAATACCTTATTTTTAATGGCACATGAAAATTCTCCACTTCCAATTCTCCCATTCACTGACAATTTTTTATTTCTTTTTTTCCTTTATTTTTTTATTTTAAAGAGGGTAAAATTAAACACAACAAAACAGAACATAAGAAAGCAATGTAAGAGACATAAATTTCAAAGCAAGACAACTAGAGATCTTCACTATCTATCATATTGTCTCTTGTTTTCTTCCAAATAGTTGTCCAGATCTTCACATTCAGAGAATTCATACAAAACAATATAGTATAAAACTGATTCAAACAGAATTAGGAACGTATTTTAAGTCTTAAAGACCAGACAATAGGGAAGTCAACAATGGCTGCCATAATGTCTCTCATTCTCTTCAAAATAACTGTCCATACCTTCATGTATGTTGAAATTAAACAAAGCAAAACAGGCTAAAATCACTCTGAACAAAGAATAATAGTATTGCTGGATTTCACATCATGACACTACAGAATCAGCACTGGGTACAGTAGTGTCTCTTTTTCTTCAAAGTAGTTGTTCATTTCATCATGTGTTATATAATCAGTTCTCATAAACTGTTTATAAGTTCTACGCATGCATGAGTCTCTACATGTATTTCTATCTTTTCTGTATTAGAGGGAAAGAAAAAACAAAGCAAGACAAAATAAAACAAATTCCTAAAAAAAACATGAAATGAAAAAGTCATATAAAAACACAGTACAAGGTGATCTACAATGGTTACTGTGATGTCTCCTTTTATCTTCAATAGAACTGTCTATATCATCAGGCATACTATAATTGAATATAGCAGTACATAACAATATTAATAAAAATGAAACATTGTAGACAGTGTAAGACTTCAAAAGCAGGTAATAATCAAACCAGAGTGGGTATCCTAGTGAGTTTGTCATCTTCAGTGTTGTTGCCTATACTCTCAGACTTGATACTATCAATTGTAATAGATTCGAATAAAATCTGTCAATACAAAACAGTATTCTAATAAACCAGATTCAAATAACATTATTCATGCTAAGACAGTGTAAGTTATGCAGGGCTTCAGATTAAGTTAACAGGAAATTAAGGATGATTACTGTACTACATTCTGCTGTTTTTGGGATAGCTGTCTGTGCCCTCAAGTCTAGTACAGGTAGACAAACTGGAATAGAATGGAATCCATCTAAACAGAGCGGTATGAGTAATGTGGGTATTAAATCCTGATACACTATTAACAATACCCTCTGCCTTCCTTTTTTGGACAATTCCTCCCCTTTTCATTCCCACAGGATGTACTGCGCATTTTGGGTTCCACCAACTCCCTCAGTTTTTAGATTGCGGTGGGCAACCTGCTATTTACCTAAGTGGTTCCAAACCTTCTCACTCCTGGACTTGATCTCAAGTTGTATTCCTTTACCTACAAAAGCCTCAAGGTTTTCCTTTATTGTAGCTGAGTATTTCTCTACTGCACATAAATATCATGTCTTTCCAACCTATCTGCAGGTGCTAGTCAAGTTGCCCCTATTTCTCTCTGGTTCCCTGTCACATAGAGCACTGTTTTCTCATATTTGATTTTCAGTCCATAAACTGTTTTTCAGGTTAATTATATTTCCTATACAGAGCATCTCAATGGACCCTACCTCCTGATCTACTCTGCCTGTATTTCTTTTTTTTTTTTTTAGTGTATCAAGGCCATCTACGTTAGAGATTATAACCAACCTTCTCTGCCTCATTTCTGCTATGCTATTTTTCTGCCATTGATTGTCTACTTTTCTCCTTCATTCTACTGCCTATCTCATTCATTGAGGCCTCTCTGCCACTGTTCCTGAAATCCTGGTTGTTGTTTTTTTCTTTCTCTCTCTTCAGAATGTCCTTCAGTATTCTCTGTAGGGTTGGATTGGTGGTCAAAAATTCCCCCAGTTCCTCTTTGTCATGGAAGCATCTTGTTTTTCCATCAATTTTTAGAGACAGTTTTGCAGGGTACATCAATCTGGGTTGGAGATTATTTTCTTTCAGGGCTTGGAATACTTCACTCCAAGCTCTTCTCAATTTGATGGTCTGTGTCGAGAAGTCTGCCATGATTTTGATGCATTTTCCTTTATAGGTGAACTGTTTCTTTTCTCTGATGGTTTTTAATATTCTGTTCTTGTATTGAATTTCTGGGATCTTGATTATTATATGTCTGGGTGTAGATCTGTTTTGGTTGTAGCTGACTAGCATTCTGTATGCCTCATACATCTGAATATCATTTCCTTTTCCTATGGTTGGGAAGTTTTCCTTAATTCTTTCTGTGAATAACCTTTGTATTTCCTTTGTTTTTACCCCTGCTTCTTCATTCATATTTTTCATACTTAAGTTACAGATCCTCTTGTAGCCTTTTAGCCTTTGTATTGTTACTGCCTGTTTATTATTTTTAAGAGATTTTTCCTTTCATGATCACTCATTTAAAACCTGTCTTCAAGTTTTGATAGTCTATCCTTCGTTTCTTCCAAGCAGTTTTGCCAGCTTTCAATGGAGCTTTGAATTTCCTGGTAATCTCTTTGAGTCTGCTTCATGTATTTTAGGTTTTCTTTGTATTCTTCATCAAATGTTTATCTCCCTTTTTTATGTTCTTCCATTCTTCCATGTATGTCTTCTTGAGAGGTGTTTAGCATTTCTTTTATTAATCTTCTTATATCTTGCTTAACTTGAATTAATATTTCAGTTTTGAGCTCGTCAGTGATGTCACAGAGATATCTCTTTATGTCAGCTGATGCCATGTCTGATATTGCATGTTTGCTGCCCTCAATCTCTTTTGTATTTACTCTCCTGGATAAATGTTTGCAGGATTGGGGGCTTTTTCTTATTTCTTTCTCTTGTCATGTTTTCAGTTTCTTTCATACAGGTGTGTAGTGGAGGTCCCAGCCCCTTTCTTTGTTGTTTATAGTTCTTCTGAAGCACACTGGCTAGGGATTTCTGCCCTCTCCAGTTTGCTGTTGGTTATTGAGGTGCAAGCAAGGGCAGTGTGTGCAAGCAAGGGCAGTGTGTGCAAGCAAGGGCAGCATATGCTGGTCTCTCCCCTCTGAGCCAGTCAATCTGCAGGAGCCTTCACCATTTTAGTGTGTGTGACAGATATGGATTCAGTTCAGGGCAGCTTATTGGGTCCCAGCCAGGGGCATGACCCAGGCCAAGCAGATTCCACCAATCTGCTTTGGGTAGGGAGCAACCAATTGAAGTCACTGTCATTTCTTATTCATGTCCATCATGCCCTATTCCAACATGTTGTCCAGTTGGTCACCCCTTTCCTATGGGAGGGTCCTATTCTGAGCACTCATCATTGGATAGTGCGGGTCCCTCACCAGCTCCACTCTCCTATGGGCTCACCAACCCCCAACTTCAGTGCTACTGTGGCTCCTTTGAGTCATGGTGGGAGCAAGTTCGGGCAGCTTGGGGGGTCAAGGTGGTTCGGGCAGCTCAGCAGGTTACAATAGGCATGAGCTTGGGCAGCTCCAGTGAAAGCGCCATGGCCACTAATCTTACCTGCTCCAATGGTAGCCCCAAGACTGCATATTTGACCAGCTTTTTTCCTTTTAGTTTCTTCCTGGGTCACAAGGATCCATCTCCCTCTGTCTAGATCCCTCCAGGAGGTTTTATTCTGGCATATGAGTTGTTTCTCTCTGGGAAGCTCTGTATTTTGCTGCTTACTGATCAGCCTTCTTTAGCTCCTCCTCCAATTTTTTATTTCTTATGACACATCTATATATTTTATATTTTGTATCCTTTAACCAATTTCTTTATCAAACATTGGTTTTTTCAAGATATCTAATTCATTATGTATAAATCTGGTGGTTTGTGAAGTTCAAAAATTTTTATGTTTTACCTTGGCTATTAAATGTTTTGGCATAAAGGAGAAAAGTAGCTGGGATAGGAGAAAGGAGAAAAGAAGAAAGGGAAAAAGAAAAATACATATATTTGTATAAATATACATAAGATAGCTAAGATGACTCTACTGCTAATTCTATTAGCTCTTGGAAAAGAACAGTTAATATCATATGATTAGATCAATTTTTCATGTCTGTATCTAGTAATCTAAGTGACATTTTTAACAATAACAATATGCAATGTAACAGCCATTGTTAAATTCCTATCATCTTGTTTTGAAAGCCTATGTTGCTATTGTTTTTGGGTTTGTTGCTTATTTGTCTCTTCTACTTTTTGTTTTTCTTTTCTGTGTCTTTTTTTCTCTTAAATTAAGAAAATATTTTTGAAATAATGCTATTTATGATATTCTATCCTTTTAGAATCTGTAGTAATAACACCTCTTTTATTATTTATATTATATTCATATTCTTTTTCTTTTTGTTTCAGTCATTCCAGTTAGGGGTAGTTCAGTTTTGTTTTGTTTTGTTTTGTTTTTTAATTAATAGACTTTATTTTTACAGTACTTTTAGGTTTATAGAAAAATCAAGCAGGAAGTACAGAATTCTGATACACCACACTCTTAGTTTCTCCTTCTATTAATTAATCTTGCATTGCTGTGATACACATGACAAAAATGCATGAACCAATATTGATATATTTAATAACTAGAATCCATATCTTACATTAAGTTTCACTTTTTATGTTGTATATCCACTGGGTTTTGCCAAATGTATGGCATGTATCCACCATTATTGTATCATACAAAGGAATTTCAAATTCATACAAAGGAATTTCCTCTCTGTTCTTGGAAGAACCCTAAAATTCCTCCATGTCCCACCTATTCACCCTTTTCTCCATGGCTGCATAGTTGTATCTTCTCTGGAATGTCATACAGAATGTGTTCTCTCAGACTCCTCTTTTACTTACCAATGTACATTTAATTTCTTCCAGACCATTTCATGGCATAATAGTTCATTTTTTTATTATTGAATAATAGTCCATCTTTTTTATGTAGCATAGTTTGTCTATGCACTAACCTACTGAGGGAGGTATTAGTTGTTTTCCAGTTTGGGTATCTATAAATTAAACTGCTATAAGCATTCATGTGTACATTTTTATGTGGATCTAGGTTTCCAACTAACTCAAGTAAGTATCAGAGCACAACTGCTAAATCATATTCTAAGAATATGTTTAGAATTATAGAAACTGCCAAAGGATCTTCCAAAGTGACAGAACATTTCCACCCTTAATTTTCAGTACTGGAGGTTGAGCTCAGGGCCTTACATCACTGAGTCACATCCCAGCCTGGACATTTTTTAATTCCACTGGCAATGAGACCTCCCGTTGCTCTCAAACCTTGCCAGCTTTGCTACTATACAGGTTTCATATTTTCAACATCCTAGCAGATATGGTATTATCTCATTGTTTTAATCTGCAATTCTGGAATGACATGTGAAGTTACGCATATTTTCATATATTTACTGTCCATCTCTTTTCATAAGATACCTGTTCAGATCTTTTTCTAGTTTTTTTTTCCTTTTCCTCTTTTTAAAATTGATTTCTTCTCTTGTTGAGCTTTTAGAATTACTTCCATAGTTTGAATACCAGGTTTTATCAGTTATTTTTGTAAGATTTTTCTTTCAATTTTGAGTTATTTTTTCATTTTACTGCATGTTTCACAAAATAATTTTAATTTTAACAAAGTTCAATTTATCAATTTTTTTCTTTCCTGGATCTCCCTTTCTGTGTTGTATCTTAAAATGCATTTCCAGACACAGTCATTTAAATTCTAACAGCCTTAAAGTTTTTGCATTTAACTTTCTTATGTGATACATTTTAGATTTGTGTAAGAAGGTGAAGTCATTGTCTACATTTATATTTTTGCATGTATATGTCTAGTTGTTTTCCTAAGGTTTGTTGAGTCTTTTTTCGATTGAGTTATCTTTGACTCTTTGCCAAAGAGCAGTTGATTGCACTTGTGTGTATCTATTTTTGGGCATGGTACTCTACTGCACTGACATACTTACCTAGTCTTCACCAATGTCACACTGTCTAGATTATTATGGCTTTATGATAACCCTTGGATTTGGATGGTACCAACATTCTTCATTTGTTCTCTTTTAGTACTGGGTTAGGTTTTTTTGGCCTCTCCACATAAACATTAGAATGTTTGTTGATATTCACAAGATAATTTGCTACAATTTTGATGAGGATTGTATTAAGTCTATGATTAAAGTGGGAAAACCTAACATTTGATAGTATTAAGTCTCCCTCCCAAAGGTATAGAATATCTGTTCATTCATCTAGATCTTTAAATTCTTCAGTTGGAGCTTTATAATTTTTTTCATATAGATCTTGCACATATTTTGAGATTTTTACTTAAATATTTCATTTTTTGGTCTGTGCATTATTTTTTGGTCCAGCATGCTGTTACTCTCTGCAGTGTGGAGAGAGCAACTTGTCATATGACTTCAATTATCTGATACCTCTAAGGTGCTCAATTTTCAATTGGTTCATTTGTTTCCTCTTTGGGGAATGAAAGTGAAACTTCCAAGTAACGAAGTGCCACACATGCAATCAATAATTCATTTAATTATTTTTGTAAACATTGACATTATTAATTTGGCAAAAATTTGAGATTATTAATTTGGTATTATTAACTTCCATTACTATTTGTTTTATACCTTATTGATTTATGTTTCTTATTAGAACCGTCCTTCTGATCAATTTTGAATTATTTTGCTCTTTTTTATGAGGTGTTTTCAGGTGAAACATTAGATCACTGGTTTTAGAATTCTGGTGTTCTAATGTAAACATTTAAAGTAAATTAAAATGTTTCCTTATAAACATTCCTTCACCTGCATTTCTTTATTTTTTTTATTTTAAAGAGAATAAAACAAAACAAAACAGAACAAAGCAAATCAGAACAATGCAAGCAACACAGGACTTCAAAAGAAGACAACAGGAAATCAGCAGTGGCTACTGTAATATCACTTGTTTCCTTCAAAATAGTTGAACATACCTTCACACACAATAACTTCAAACATGACAAAAAAAAGTATAAAACTAATCCAAAGAGTGAAAGCATTACAGGACTTCAAAACCAGATAACAGGAAATGAACAATGGTTACTATAAGGTCTCATTTTCTTCAAAACAGCTGTCCCAATTTTTGATAGGTTTCATTTTACTATTATTTAGTTTTAAATATTTTCTTTGTGAGTTTATCTTTGACTTATAGATTTAGAATATTGTTGCCTAGCTTTCAATTATTTGGATTTTAAAGCTATCTTATTGTTCTTGATTTTTCATTTAATTTTGTTGTGTTATGAATATATAATCTATCAGTGTGACCTTTCAAACTGTATTCAGTATTGTCTTACTGCCTGGCGTATGGTTCATTTTGGTAAATGTGCTACATGATCTTTAAAATAATGTGAATTCTGAAGTTTTGGGGTTTAGAGTTCTATAAATATAAATTGGATTAAGATGACTGTGAGAAAATAAATTGTCAACCCTAAAATTCTATATCCAACAAAAATGTCATCCAAAAGTAAAGGTGAAATAAAGAAATTTTCAGGTACATGAAACAAAAATTCATTACCCTGAACTTCATTATAAGAAATGCTAATGATATCCATCAAGTTGAAATGATATCATGAGAGAAATGGTATCAAAAGAAGTTTGGATCTTTAAGAATGGAAGAAAAACAGTGGAAATTGTAAATGTAAAGTACACACACACACACATATATGCATCTTTCTCTTACTTCATATTCCTATTTAAAGAAAAAATTTTAATATTATCATTTGGAATCTACAGTTACATACATAATGCACATAACAATGCCATTCATTCCCTAAACCTCTATGGCTACAGAAGAAATAGAAATACAGCTCAGTTAGATGAATAATACCAAATCTTCCCAAAGATCTTTAATTATCAGTAATTCATGAATTTTCATGAGACTTAAGAAAAAGTAGGTTAATAAAATAATTTATCTGTTGAAAGTTAACCCAAATGGAAAGTTTTAGCGAACTCTGAGTTTGTATGTAAACGTTGAAATCATCTAGTATTTTAGATCATTTTAACCCCCAGTCAGAGCAGCGGCTCTTCCCAGGTCACAGCAGACCCCAGGACAGTGTCCTCAGATGCCCAATAAATGCTCTATTTTTGTCCTTTTGATTCTCTTCCTTCTTAATTGCCCTGGTCCACATTACCACTAATTTTCTCTTCGTGATTTTTTAATACTTAACTTTTTGGAGTTTCCTATCGGCAGGAACTGCCTCTCCTGTTGCTCCTATTCCCTTTCTGCCTGCATGTAACAGGCCTCTACAAAAAAAAAAGCCTTGAAAACTTTCATCCAATAAAGGAGCCCTTGTCAATTAAAAACTCTTGTAAAAGATCCAGAGAGACTTTGAGGACCATGTGCACAACAGGAAATGCTACCTTTACTGCTTAGGAAATAGGTAGAGCAGGTGAATTCTGCAGTGGCTCAGCCACTGTGTCTTTCCAAGCCGTCCCTGAGCTGCTCTGCTTACGCAGGGAGAGCCTCTCCTCTCCAGGGTCACCGTGTGTTCTCACTGAACTTGCTATTTCTCTTTCAGCTTCCCTATAATTTGAACTCTGTTTACTTTAGTAAATTAAACATATTTTTCTAGGCTGTTATTTAAACAAGAATTTGAACTATGGCATCTAGTACAAGAAACAATGCAAATGGAAATACAGCAATTTGTAGCAATTCTAACAAGCAACACCAGCATAATTCTCAACAAATTATCTTGTAACCAGAATACCCAACTGTTCTATTTTCAGATGGTCATTTGAACCTTTATCCTTTTTTTAATCATCATAAGTTCCTATGTTGTACAACATGAGTCTCCTAATCAATTTATCTTTCTCAAAGTTTTATTAATTCAAAATAATGAATGTAAACACACAATGACAAAAACTAGCCAATTTTTAATCAACCCAAGTTGCCATCATATTGAATTGTATGATTTGTAGAGTATCTAGAAACTTTGTAACCATACTGCAGCTTATAAAAATTAAATAATTTTTGTTAGAGTGACAATTTGAAAATTTTGTTTGGCAATTCAAAAATGTTATTTCTTGCCATAAATTACCTGGACTACTAGAATTCTCAAGCTAAGTAAATGATTCACAACATCTTTTCTGACTATCCCTTCCTTTCTAGGTATTCTTCCAGTGTCTTCCTCCATTCTTTCCTGTGGTTGTTCACAGATGGATATGACAGCTGTATCATTTATTTTTTAACTATTAAATCCCTCAGGCTTCAACTTATGTTACCAGTTACTCTCCCAAACATTTCTTTCAGCAGCCACTTCTTTGCTTAAATGACATCGGTAACTCCCATTACTTATTTTATACATTGCAAATTCCTTCACCTTACATTCAAGAGTTTGGCATTCCATCTCTCTCAGTTTAACTACTCACTTCACCCACCACCGCATCTACCCCTTGCTTCCTAGCTGGATGCATTTATTCTGTCACATCCTCCTCCACCTGTCTCGCACCCTAACTTCTACTGTGGAGGCCCAGCCCCGTCTGCCTGTTCACTTCCTTCTTGCTGAAACACTCTAATCCTCCATGGCCTAAATCACCTCTCAGGCTCAGGATTATGACATTTTATGTGTATCTCTCGCTGTCTTTATAACTCATTTGTTTGTTTTTCAATGCTTAGTTTTAAACAACCTTGAAAGAAAGCTGCTTTCTTAATCATGGGTCCCTAACATTCCTAAAAGACGACTGGGAATCAATGGCCACAAAATTCCTCTTTTCTTCTTCTTCTTGCATGCATAGAATTGTGAGCTAAAGAGGCCCAGACCTCACTGCAAGAAAGACTGGGTCGCTGTCTTGAACTGTAGTTTCCTAATAGGTGAAATGGAGATAATTGCTGCATCTGCTTCACAAAATAGTTATTAAAAGTAACTGCCGCTAAAAAAAAACACTCCATGAGCAATAACTAGTTTTACTACTTTCGTATGTTGTTATACGGTTCTTCTTTTTTAAAGCCTGGAGGCCGTCTACAATGCGTGAGGTGGCTGAAGTATATTTGGCTTTGAACAGTGGATATAACTTGCTTTTTCTCCCTCCTCACATCTCTTTGTTCCTTTGAGTCCTGAAAAGTGAGGCCGTTCATGACATGAGATTCAGAAGTACAGTAGTCAGAGTTGGGATTTTTGTCAGAAACAGAAAAAGCAAGCATTCACCCTACTTTAATGTAAATTTATAGAAAACTAAATATTGCCTGAAAAAGTCAGTGGATGGGGTATGCGCAACAGGCGGGTCCTAGTCATTCGTGCATGGCGGGCACTGTTTGTATCTCTTTAAGAGAGATATTAACATGGTGAAAGCCACTGGTACATGAGGTCAAAAAGCAAAGCCAAGACCACGCAAGCACTGAGGATGCAGCATTGCTACCTGCTGGTAGAGACCACAGAGCGACCTTCCGTTTCCGACGACTGCACTATAATCCAAGCCTGTGCTGCGTGGCATCAGCTGCTAATCACTTCTAATACAGTGCAGTTAGCCAGATCTGGACTGGCCTAAATTTAGAAAAAAAAAGAGCTTTTTCACAGACTGTGGAAAAACTTTGCCCCATCTCCAGTACTGAGGAATGAACCAAGGGACTTCTTACTGAGCTACACCCAAAGGCAATTTTTATTATTTAAGACAGGATCTCTCCATGTTGCCCCGGCTGAGCTCAGACTTGGGATCCTCCTGCCTCAGTCTCCCAGCATGCTGAGATTACAGGCAGGTACCACGATGCCCAGATGGGAAACCCTGAACTCTCTTCCTTTTCGCCCTTCTTTCCTTCCTTCTGCCTTTCTTTTTTGCTTCCTTCTTCCCTTCCCTTTCTCCCTCCTTTCCATCTATTCTTCCTTTGTTCTGTTTTATTTTGCTTATGGTACAAATCTGTTACTTGTGGTAAATAAGGGTGACACCATAAAACTCAGTACATTTCTCCTTCCTTCCATCCCATTTTTCTTGCCTTATAAAAAAATGTCTGTCAATACCGCTCAGGTATTTTGAGAACTGTACACAACTTGAAAATTTATGAAGAACAACTCTCCTACCAATGTTTGAATATATGTAGAATTTTCTGTTCTCTGAAAACTTTCAAAGGTGCTTCATGACCTAGAAAAAGGCCAGGTTTCACTGAACAATATCTATAGCTATACGGTCTTATTACAACCTGTCTCTTGAGTCTTATTTTCCAGAATTTCCTGTGGTATATCTGTTTCAGTTTCATTTCTTTAATTCATTCACTCAAGAAATAGTTATTAAACATCTACTTTTGACTAAGAATGAGCTAGATACTGAAAATTAAGCAATAACCAGTACACAGTACTCGAGCTGATGGAACTTAGAATCTAACAAACCAGATAACTAGAGTTTCAATTGCATTGTGATAAGTACAACACAAATATGCAGTGTGCAGTTACAATGTGTAACAGCACCTTATCAAGTCTCTGGAAATTAAATTTCCTACATTTTTGTACAAACTAAATTGTAAGATCTAGTAGATATCTGGTAAAAGTAGAATGGAAAAAAGGAACATTTCAAACTGAAGGAAAGGAATATTCAAAGGCCGAAAGTTAGTAAGGATATTGGCATAGTTGGGCAGAATATTAGCAGCTAGGTTTGGAGGAATAGTCAAGGCCTAGGTCCACATATCCAAATCTAAAGATTCTGAGGTTGGAACTTTCTCTTACCAATTTTCTAAGTTTAATCTGATGGACACTTAGAACATTTACCTGGAACATTCACAAAAAAGCCTCAAACCTTATTTCAAAATACACAAATACTCAAACAAAACATTGGCAGTATCATTTTGCTTGAGAGTGTGATGGGTCACGAACTCATATATGCTCCAGGGCTGCCCAGTCTTGGTTTTGGTATCCACTGCCACTTCTGGGAAGTGGAAGTCTGAGGTCTGCTGTCAAACCCAAGCCATTGGATTCTACAGCTATGGCTGCCAGATACACATGTTCTCCTTCAAGTGACAAAGTCAACATAGGGATTTTAAAGGTCATCTTTTGTGCCCTTCCTTTTTAAGCTATTCTGTGAGTGAAAGAGATATGAATCTTATTTACAAAGCATTGAAAGATGTATTTTCCCTCTTTTCATTCTTCTTACCAAGAGTAAAGAACTTTCTAAAGATTTTCAATACTATTGTCATCATAATCCACTGGCCTAACCCAAATCAGTGTCTCCGATGAAGCCTAATTCTTGCCTGAACACCTGTCACTTCTGCAGCAGCTGTCTCAAACTGTGTTGGCTCCATTATCGTGAATTGCAAGGAGACCATGAGGCAGATGTAGCCTGCACAGGGACTGACAGAAAAATTGCATAAAGCTCTACCTGTTGCAGAAATAAAATTGTGTCCACAAGCTTATTTCATTTCCTTTAAATCAAATCAGACCCTTAAGCTACCTATTTTGTGGGTTACTGTCTGGCCCAGCTGGCTTCTATGGATGAGATGTTCAGCTTCTCCATTTGTGTAGAATCCAGGAATCTTTACCAAGACCAGAATCTCAATTCTTGTATTTTTGTCTCCTTAAATAAACTATACACACAAATGTCCCTTCTGAGGTCCAAGTATTCCTGGAGGGAATCACATTAACATAGTCTAACTCCCCGGTTTCTCTCCTCCTCTAACCTCCAACTGTTTACTTTTGCTTTGAAGAAATTACTTGCCCTTTCCTCATTAACACATAGATGTTTAGCATCATTTCTTTAATGAACTCAAGCTAGAGGGTAAATTCAGGCAGATGGGAAATACAGCAAAGCCTACACACAAGACTGCACTAAGGCCAAAAGTCACTAAAAACCACCTTCAAGGGACAAAATAAGAGAAGCATTAACTCTTGATAATATTTCAGTACATTGTCTTTTACTACTACAAACAATCCTTCATTCTTCTTTATTATCATAGTATACTATATGATGTTACTTTTGGCCTTGTAATATCTGTGTGTAGGAAAATGTGTGCATATATACATATGTATCTTGATTTTTCTACCAGTTAATAAAATTTTCAAATGCAGGTAACATGACTTATTCTTCTCTACCACCTCATAATAAATAACATGTAGTAGTCTCCAAATAATTATTTGGAATGTGAGTAAATGAATATTTATAAAGCTACATTGATCCTATTTCAAATTTAAATATAGACAATGCTTTCCAAGTAGGAAAAACGAGGGTTAAAAATATCTGATATAAGCAATTTGTTTTAACCTCAGAGTCATTCAAATGCTATTACACATTATTCTTTTTCTATGTATGCTCAAAAGGCTAAACTTGTTTTAGAGTTTTAGATATTCAACTCAACTGTGGAATAGACCAGGAATGATTATTTAGGATTAGTAGCTCTCTCTTAGGAAAGATGCCTTGTCTCAAGACACAAAGAAATCAGTTGACATTATTATCCCCCAGACAAAATGATCATGAATTATTGTCACAGCCAATTATGAACAAGAGCTAAGATGATAGATAAACCTAGATAAAAGTTATAATGCAAGTCCCTTTCTCAAGGACAAACATCAGACCATAATTATAAGATTCTGATGCCCAGATTTTTATAAAGTTACAAGTTTTTTTGTAGCTGTTGTTAATAAGTTTTATTGAGGCTACTAAATGCCTTGGTTGAGATAAGTGAAATTGGTTTCGTATTCAAATCAGAGAGAAGTAGCAAAAAGACATCTTTCATAGAAACATAAAATTCTTTAAGAAATTTTCTGCAATATTTTATGCTTTTAAATATTATTATAGGGCATTTTATAGAAATACACATAGGGACAAGATGAGTTGTGTTTAGGCTTCTTAGGAATATATTTGTTCTCATTAATGGACCACATTCTGTTTCTAGCTTAACCCCAATTTATCTTGTCACTTTGTTAAATTAAGGCATTTCCTAAATATTTTAATGTCAAATAAAACCGTCACCCTCATTAACTTGAGGAAATGGGAAAGATCAAATTGATGAGAGGTGTCAAGAGTTCTAAGTTTTCAATTTTGATTGTGGCATATAGTCCAGCCCCATGTTCGGCATTAATAGCAAAAGCTAACCTATTATGCACAAGCCCACACACATAATATTGGGGGGGGTACGCACAGGTAATCCTGATGGTAGTTTAAGTTCTCCCTCAGGGATTTGGTATACAAGCCTTACTCAGCATTTTTCACTTGAGCAGAAATTTTTGGAAAACATTAAAAACAGAGGAGGTGTCTGTATAACAGAAGGACCATCCTTAATCCATAGCAGTGTACTTTTGTCCTTAACACCTGGCTCTCCAAAAAATAAACTGAGATTGCATTCTTCTTTGAATCCATTAGAACACATTTTAGTGTCATTTATTTGGACGTGGGCTAAAAATGCAAATCCTTCCAGTATTTATCTCTCAATTCCAATACCAAGAATTAAAAAAAAAACCCTAGATTTAGGCAAGAACTGTTAATAAATTTTATAAGCAACAATTACTGCTGACCACAAAATACCAGTCCTAGCAGCAGTCTGGTAACCAAAAATTATTGCTAGGGCTCTGGAAGAACCTAAATTCTGGTGAGCAATTCATGCAAGAGGCAGATAAGATTGAAGATGGACAAAAGGGAGTTCTGAGAATGCATGGGCTTACATTTTAAGGAAAGATCAGGACAAAAGCATAAGGGCATAAATAATGAATCATTTTGAATTTTACAACTCAAAATTTGGCTTACAAACTGTGTGCTGCAATTACCTTCTCCTCTTCTTTGATGAGGACAAATCTCTTTTTAACTGCAGTGAACATTCTGCAGCTCAATGTGTAGAGCAAGATCATTAAATCAATGAGCCAGCTTTTAGAAGCAACCTTATGGTAATGAGCCACTCACAGGTCTCTCCCTTTGTACTGCTCAGCCATCATTTTATTTTGCTTTGCTCTTCTGACCTCAGCATCAGTGTTTTACTTCACTATGACAAGGAAGATATTTTGAGAGCAAACTCAATCTTTAGCTACACATTCCTCAACTCTGATATGGCCCAGTAGTGTCAAAAAAATGTTCTAAAAGAAGAAAGGCAGTGTTCAACAGCTTTCACAAACACGAGTTCCTTCTTTTATAGATGTGGTTAGATAACAAAAACATGAATTAACAAAATTTTTTATAGGTGAACTTTATTCAAAGCACTCTGCTAGGTATGGTAGGTAGCTATCAATTAAATCACATTATCACCCTCTAAGAGCTTGTGTCTAATTCAGATATGGCAAAAATGTGAGGCTCACTTATGGGCCCGTGTGGACGTTTCAATTTGAGGACAGTACGCTCCTGATCTGCACAACCTCCTCAAAATCCTTCTGGGTCATTAAAATTAGTGTGTGGGATGAAATGTATTAGTCAGGGATGATCCAAAGGGAGAGATGAAATGAAGATTAAAGAATAGAATAGATTAAAGAAAACAACTAGCAGACAGTATAAAATGTACTCTAAATGAATGACAGACTCTGAGTGCTACGGAATTTCAAAGGAGTAATTGCCTGCTGTGGATAGAAAAAAGAAATCCTTTCAAAGGATTTAAGACCTCAACTAGTTAGCTTCAAAACATAAACCTAATTTAACTGGAGAGAATGCAATAATATTTCAGATAGGAAGAATGGCACCAAAGATACTGAAACAGAAATAAATGAACAGCTTGGGGGATAGTTGGAAATGGATCATTGTGCTTAGAGCAAAGATTTTGTGGAGAACACTAGACACTCCATAAAATGTCTCCTTACTCTTTATCCATCTAACACTTTGAGTACACCATCATCTCTTTCTTGTTAGGATTATGACCAAGACAAAACTCACACACATAGGATATTAATTTTACTTCAATTGGAATAATTATGTATTGAATAGATTCATGTGTCCAAATGTCATCATACATATATATAATTTTATGTTTTGTGCATGTTTAATAATTATATTTTAAGAGAATTACGTAGCTGTGTACCAAAGGATGAACTCTTTTGTGAGTTCCCCACCCCTGCCTTATGGCATGTGTTAGCCTGTGAACACCTTAAGACAGGAAATAAAGTAGGTTTATCTTAAGTCCCAGTACTAATGGTTTTTAGTGGCATCCTAAAAGATCACACCAGCTTCACTAGGAAAATTTTCATAATTAAGGAATGACATCTGACCTGGGTATATGCCTGCCTTTCACTCACCATGGCCTCATACTGCCAAATGTCAGTTACAGTCAAAGGTATTATCACAATGTGAGACTCAAATTGCAGCTATATATTAATGAACTTTTTGTGATCCTCACCACATGGAAGATCAACTAATCAGCTGTTACTTTGAATCACTTTGAAGACCTCAGAAATTTATTTGATACCTACTTATTAGACCTTGACTCTGATGTACACACATTCCCTAAGTCCACGATATTTTCAAATCACCTTCTTATGAAGGCTTTTTTTTAACCTACATAAATAAGCAGTTCCATTAGGGTCACAATCAGTACTAGCATTGAGACATAGCAGTGAAAGTACTTCCCCAATAGCCAATATAGGTCTTACCTCCCACCTATCTATGAACATGTATGTCATGTCAAAAGTAGTGAATGTTTAAATAAAAGGCTTATTACAGCAAAAGATATTATCATTAACATTAACCTCACTAGGAGTATTCCTCTTGCTTTGAACACATTTATCCCTTTCTTGGCAATGTGTCTCCTATTATAATAAGATTTTTTTCTTAATTTAAACATTTGCCATATTTTAATCGTATCTTTTATATAACTTGTCCCATCACTGCATCAATCTTTAATAACCATATCTCCATGCCTCTCATCTGCCTTTTAATCTGGGCAGCTCAAGGGCCCATATTGGAAAGAATCCAGTCAAATCTTTAAGAAGTATTTGTCTATTAACATCGAATGGTACATCTCTCCCTGTGTGTTCTGATTCATAATGTGTCCTTACTTCATTTTAAGTTTCACTAGGTCCTCACTGGAATAATTTTGAAGGATTTTGGGCTTCAGAATAAAATGAGTTAATTCTTTTTGTTTAGTGGAATCAATTGACCACTACATGACTTTTAAAAAAATGTTTTTGTGTGTGATTGGCTGATTGATGTGATTTTATTAGTCCATGTTTGCAGCACATAATGTTACATTTCTTGTGGGGAATTAGCACATGTACATAACACATCTTAATTCCTTTTCTCATTCCCTTTGTCTACCCTTCCTCCACTTCCTCCATCTCATGGTTCCCCTCTCCTTTGAGAAAGGTCTGTCTCCCTGATTCCTTTATCGTTTATCTTGCTCTTTATTTATACTTTGAGTTTCTCATGTAAAAGAAACTAAGCAATGTTTAAGTTTGGATGTCTGATTTGTTTCACAGTATTATTTTCTCCTCAAGGTTCATGACTTATTTTTTAAAGAACTAAGAATTTTTCTTCCATATTCAAGACTGATACCTTCTACATTATCTTAGAAAACAGATTAAATACCATCTGGTTTCTTATACCAAGATGTTGAAACAGCATTTGACTCCAAGTTAAACACAATAGATTCTGAGATCAGAAATGTGAAATGTTGTTAGACTATTTCTTTCAGTGTAATGAAGACGTGGAGTGTGTATCTTCCTTATTTTAGTTCTGAAAAGACGTGTGTCTAATAAATTACACCGGGTAGCTTTGACTCATCAAAATGCCATCAAGAAGGAATATGTTAATTATATTGCTGAATGGTCCAAATATATAGAGTTCATTAGACATCAAAGAGACTTGCAACAAAATAATACCAAAAAAACAAATTTTATTTCATATGGACTGTTAATGCCTGAGGAGATATTACTTTTTTCTCTTGATTCTCAGTCCTTCTAATAAGACATACTAATTGACCGATGTTGTCATGAATAAAAAAATATAGGAGTATTTCAGAGGAAAACCTAACCAAAAAAGGACATAAAAGTTCATTTCTTCCTAAATTTTCTGATTTAATTTTTATGGCATCACATGAATATGTTTCCTATCACTTTGAGAGTTTAAACAAAATGTTTTCAATACTAGCATTTTTCACATTATAATTATTTTGTTAGCCCTGTCACAAGACATGACATACAGACAACAAATTCAGCTTCTGTTGAAAACTGTCTAGTACTTTTGATACTACCATGGAAATAAGTTAAAACATGCGAGGTGTATATCTTTACCACCAGATCACCAACTGCGGCAGCTTTTTATAGTCAACATTATTCACCCAGCCAGCATACTCGCGTCCCACTAGCTGTACATTACTCGTTCTGGAAAAGATACAGTTCACCTAGGAGAATTTTTTGAAGAATTTTAGGATGTCTCAGATTTCATCATTCCCCGAAGAAGCCTTTCATACCTTCCAACTCTGGTCCCAAGTTGGTGATAATTCACAGTGTTGGGCTTATCACTTTTAGTACAAACAAGCCTTCAAGCCTAGCATCATGCATACCATTTATCTAAGGACTCTGTAGAAACTTGACACTTTTAACACACCTTTGAGCTAAGAACCCATAAACGTTGGAAAATATTCATCTATATGTATCATGCTTTGTCAAAAATGACTCCACTGGGAGCACCTTTAATACAATGGAGAGAAAAAAAATCAAGCAAAGCAGCTTGTACTGTACTGTTCATGTTTATTAATCTTTTAAATGCCAAGAATCATCTTAAGTGGGCAATCCTGAAAGCTGGGAAATGAGGAAGCAGAGTGACACACAATGTTGGTGATTAAATGAAGAGATGGTATAAATAAGAGAGAAATAAGGCATATTAGTTTCCTAGAGCTGTCATAATGATGTACCAAAACCTGGATAGTAGCAATTTATTCATTTACAGTTCTGGAAACTAGAAGTCAAAAGTCATCATCAAAGTCATGGTTTTCCTAATATTCTTGAATTAATTTCTTCTTGCCTCTTCTTACCTTCTGGTGATAACCATCAAATTCTTATCCAAGTCAGCTTGTACCTGCATGACTTCAAACCCTTCCTCCATCATTCTATGGCACTCTCCTTGTGTGTCTTCATTGTCACATGGCATTTTCCTCTTCTTATAAGAACACCAGTCATTTTGTGTTAGGTTCCAAATAGACCTCTTTTTAACTTGATTACACCTCAAAAGCCATTTCTAAATGAAGCCTCATTTAACTGTCCTAGGAGTCAGAATTAAACTCATTTTTGGGACAAACATGATTTAACTCACCACACAAGAACACAGAAATAAAAATAGAATAGAAACATAACCAAAAAAACTTCTGAAAATAATTTTTAATATTAGCAGCTATAGTTATGCTTTCTATACTCACCCATTTGAATTGGGTATCCTATTTATTTTGTCATCTTTATTTCCTTGCTTTTGACATTTCACTTTTCCTACTTTCTACTGGTGATATTTTTAAATCATCATCCAATGGTCATTAACTCCCAAAGCCTCAAATTTTCTTTAGCTTATAGGTATTCTGACCACCTATAATAGACTACACTTTGGTTCTCCATAACAAAGGCTTATCAAATTATTAAAGTACACAATAAAAACCCATGCCTATATTCTACCGTGATTATAATATTCTACTAATTTTAAGCCCCCTAAAAATTCTGTATATACTCGCATGTGTAAACACTGTATTGTCTCCCTAGTGTAAGAAACCAAAAGAGTAAGATCCAAAAGGTATAATAGATATTGTGAAAGGAAAAGAAACTGCTCAAAAGGAAAGAACAACTGTAATGTGGAAAAGGAGAAAGGAAGGAAAGGAAAGGGAAAAAATATAAATATAAATATGGGTAAGATAATTGCACTACTAATTCTACTAGTTCAAGGAAAAGAACAGTTAGTGTTCCTATTGTTTGATCAATTTTGCATGCCTGTATCTGAGAATCTGAGCAACTCTTTTGATGACAACAAGATGCAATATAACAACAGTTGTTAAATTCCTATCATCTTGTCTTGAAATCCTAAATCACTATTATTTTGGGGTTTGTTGTTGTTGCTGCAGGTTTCTCTTGTTTGTTTTTGTTTTTTCTGGGGTTTTTTCTCTTTAAAACCAAATTAAAATTTTTTTAAATGAGGGTGAGGGAAAAGAGGAATAAAGAATTGAGATATACTATATACATATACCAATTCCCCACAATGAATGCACTCATTATGTACTGCAAATGCATACTAACACAAATAAAAATTTAAAAAACAGAGTTAAGGGACAGGAAAACAGTCACCAAAGAAAAGAACTAAAAGTTCTCAAAAAATAGAAAGAAAAGTTGCCAGCTAAGCTCTCTCTGTAAACAAAGGAAAATAATTTTAAGAAGAAAAAGAATGTTCAGATAATTTGAGTATTCAGAGAAAATAAAGAAATGGAGCAAAGAGAACATGAAAAGGGAAAAAGAATGAAAAAGGTTTAAGCAAGATGCGTTATATACATGTGCCAACTGCCCACAATGAATGTAATCAAGTACTGCAAAGAGTACAAATACAATCTTTAAAAAATTTTTAAATTCTGTATATAAATTCTATATAAAATTGATTTCCCAAAATGGCTAAAAATTTATATCTTCTATCTTGTCTTTTCTGTTGAAATAAGTACATCTTTTTGTAACTACCAGGAAGTTCCAAAATTATCACTTGAGTGAATACTGATTGAAATTCTAACATATCCAAAGTCTCTGTACTTCTATATTTCAAAGCTCATCTCTTTTCCTAGGTAGTAAAATTCCATTAATGACAATCATTTTCTCCTAAATAGAAAGAGTTAGAAAACCTAGTACCATTCTGGAATTTTTTCAAAATTCTGTTTCTCTAAGCAAATGATAAGGTACACATATGTGAATTAATTGGATGACAATAATTTACTAATTAACTTAATTATAGTAATCATTATATAATGTAAACCTATAACAGTTCATAAAATTATGGGTCTTGAATAAACACAATTTTTATTTGTCTATTATACCACAAAAAGGCTTGCAAAAGAAACACTGAATCTCCAAACCATGTCAGTCATATCTCTTACTTTTTCTCTTTTTTTATTTATGGCTTATCTTTTCCTTTAAGTTGATATAATTGTGTAGTTCTCATTTGCCTGCAGTATCATAAACTTTCTGGTGATAGCAGTTGTACTGGAACCAGCCAAGGAGTGTACATCATGGTCTTGCCTAAACATTAATAAATTAACTGAGAAGTTAATAGGGATGAGAAGAAACAAGATACTAGAAAATAGAAATTATCTTGAAGGAATTTAATAACAAATTTTCATTTAGAATGATGAACTTTAAAAAAAATGATATTGTGCAACTTAGTACCCTCTCCTGACCACCAATATCTGAGCAATCTTTTGATTATAATTCTGCTCACAATGTCTTTTCTATGCGTCCTTGAGATAACTCAAGAGATAATCATAGTCGGAGCAAAAGTGTTAGCAGTGAAATCTTAAATGGCTTAAAAGTACTATTACTGTTATTCTGGCCATTAAATAATGAAAGTAGCTGCCAAAATCCATTATTTGGCTTTCCAGTTATTGCTCTATTAACAAGAACACTGTTATCTTTGTAAAAATATGTTAGTTTAGTAGCCTAAGGAAAATCACTACAAATAATATCAACAATGTTTGAGTCTGTGACGTACTTTGAAAATGATCTGTAATCAAGTTCAACCTTAATGAATCACAAAGGTAGCCAAAAATGGGCCATTTGTAGTAAAGGATTGCCCCAAGTGTTTAAAATTCATTTTTACCTTTGGCCTGTATCCCTGTACCTTTTCAGGTATTCTTTATTTGTGCTTCTGGATTATTAACTGTACTCATGTCATACTGGTGTCGAACTGGTGTTGAACCCTGGACATTGAACATGTTATCAAAGTGCTCTACCACTGATCTTCACCTGAAACTCTGCATTTTAAGTATTATTTCATGATGCCCCAGCATGTGTTTCAGAGAGTCTATAAGTCTATTTTACAGTCGCTTTCATACAAGCAATCTAATTAAAAAGTAAAGCTAGATGGAGTATTTTGGCATCTATGTGATAACAAACAAATTTACTAGTCAGACAAATGACAGGATAAAATGTTTCCATGAGACAAACTGCCCATAGCAGCACAAGCTGGCTTGCTTTCTTCACCAATTCAGATGTCACCTGATCTGTCAGAAACACAGCAATGCACTACTTGGCTCAGTCCAATAATTAAATAGTAATTTGGAGCTTTTAAAGAATCTTTGCATGTTTCACTGTCAAAACTATTGTTAGAGTTAAATCAGTTAGAGTTAAATCAGAGTTGCCACAGCCACTGAAAGTATTATAAAAATAAAAGGTTTGTATGGAAATTAGATTTATACAAATGTGGTAGAAGCTGGGAAAACAAAGGTCTAAAGGGCAAAACAAAAGGATCTAAGAAAATAATTATTAATCATGTCAGACTGACATGGTGGCTCAAGTGGACAAGGGAGAACCTGAGGGAAATGCGTCAGTCAGGGAGATTCCTGGGCTCCATTTCTTTTCTGAAAGCACCTATTCTAGGAATTTGCTGCTGTAGAGCAACTTATTCACCGTTGTGGGATGAAACTAAGTAACTCACAGGGAGCCTGGTGTCACTGTGCATCAGCAGAGCCAATAGTCGCTGAATGGACAATGAGAACAGACAATGACTCTCTGTGACTGCCCAAAACAACACTGTGTCCATCCAGTACTGAGTTTGCCACCTTCAGTCTGTCAGGGTAGCTCTGCTTCATTTGCACCTTCCAAATCTCAAGCCACTTCCTTTTTGACTTCTAGTAATTTGGAGCCATATAGGAAAGGCGTATCAGTCGGCTTTCCAATACTAGACACAATACCCAACACTCACAGCTTAAAGCAGAGTTTTAGCTTGACTCATGGTTTGGGGGTATTCAGCCCATTGTCACCTGGATCCAAGCATGAATTACAGTAAGCATAGCAGTGCAAAGCTGCTCAGTTCACAATGGCCAGGGAGCAGAGAACTGCCATAGAGGAATCAGGGAAAGACCACATACAGTACCTATAGACTCACCTTCATGACCCACCCAGACCCATTCAAGAGTGGACTCCACTAATCTTCCAGATATGTCTTAATTCCATGAAGTTGATATTCCAGAATTACTGGTCACAAAAGATGATATATTCAAAGATAGTTTCCAATGTTTGACAGATGTAGCAATGGCAATTGACACAATTATGCTAAGATGTTAAAGTGAGATTTTATTAAGCTTATTTTAAAAAGGGAAGTAAGTCATGTCTCATTCAAGTTATCTGGCTAATATGTGGTAGACAGGAAAAACATTAGAAAAGATGCCTTATGAAAAATATTCAAATGACAAATAAACATTTGATATCACTAAACTATAAGAATCAGATACCACTATAAAGCCAAAAGAAGAAAAACCTAAAATTTTTGACAATAACAAATATTGTTTTTTGATTTTCTGGTACTGGAGATTGAACTCACAACCTTGCACTTGCCAAGCAGGCACTTACACCACTGAGCTAAACTCCCAGCCCAAGTACTAACAAATATTTTTGAGGGTATAGAGAAAAGAAACTCTGAAACACTGATGTCAGTATATAAGTAAACACAATCACTTAGAAAATAGTTTGGTATTATCTAGAAAAATACACCCAGGAAAAACATGTGCGTGCCAAATATTTATGGATATGTGTATATAATGCTCGCAGAAATATTATTTGTATTAACCCAAAACTGGAAACAACCCAAATGTCCATCTATAAAAGAACAGATAAATTTTGATGCATTTATACAATAGAATACTGTACAAGTATACTGAATATATTAGTGTTAGCCACAAAAAAACATATACATTAACCTTATAATACAATAGTATACAGCAATTATACTTCTCATAAGCTGAATTCTCCAATCAAAGGATAGGAATCCTCATATGTAAAAGACACAAAAAAATAAGTATCAAAATTATACACAAGACAACAATTTTTAAAACAATAGAAATCTTATAAAAGGAATAATAGGATACACTATCATTCTGAATGTAATTGAAGATATTTCATTTTCTGATTTCTTAAGGTCAAAAATGTAACTGCCATTCAAGAGATAAAAAGTAAGTTTTTTTCCTTGAACATCTAATTTGACACCCATTTTCAAAAACCATCAAGTCACATTAAAATAGCCATAATTACTTTAATAGCTAATATTATTTACAGTATTAAGAAAGGTCATTTTCCCTGTAATAATTACTCTATAATATGGTTATTCCTGTGTTTTCTTTGGGTTTTCTTAGATCTTATATCTTTTCCCTCACACCATGTACAGTAATATCATACACACAATATTAAACATTTTACAATTCATATCTCATGTTAAAACTTAAGACCAAAGACACTCCCTTGGTAAAGAACTTACACAAGAATATCATGCTTTAAGAAACTTCCCTTAAGACAGTTTGTAGCGGGAGTAGATACACTGAAGATGTGGAATATAGAACTGGATTAGAGAAAATTTGTCAGTGGTGCTTCTCTTTTTTTGATTTAGGATTTAACACCGTGAAAAGGGACTTCTGAGTTCAGTCTACTGATGAAATAGCTCTCAGAGCTTGAAAAAAGTGATCCACAACAAACCTTTGCCAGGATTGCTCTGACTGTACAGCAAGAAATCAACAGGCTCAGAGCAGTGGGCGCGACTAAATGGATCTATCACAAAGACATAAAACCAAAAGCTGACTGTATTCCCAGGGTCAGCCCAGAGCACTCTTCTATTGCCATGGCAGCAAAGAATTCTCAGGTGAGGGGTCACTAGCATCACTGAGAAGCTCAAGAGTCATCTTCTCTGGAAACCATTACTGATGGAGACCATTGCAGAACTGGGTTCCCTATAACAGCAGGAATGCTGTAGCAATAGGAAAATTAAGGACCCCAAATAGAAAAATTCAAAAGGAAGCAATTAATCCTCACTTGTGAGGGAAACATAATCATCAAAAGAGCAAATAAATTGGAATGGCAGCTACTGAAGCCTGGCTCAAAAGGATCTATGGATATAACTCATCTCACGTATTCCTAAAGGGAAGACAGCCAGCATGGGTGTTATGTAATATACAAAATCAAAATATAAGAGGAAAAGATAAGAAAAAGGCTTAGGTGAGTCTTTCATGAAAAATTGTAGTCCCTTATTTTAAACACTGTCATTCACTAGAGACTTCACTGTTGAATTCTACCAAATTTTTGAAGGAAAAATGTCTGCACTACACAGATGTAGTTGAAAACTGAAGAAGAGAGAATGCTTCCACATTCATATTTTAAGATAGATTGGGTCTTGCTATATGGTTCAGATGAGACTTGAACTCACTTTGTAGCCCAGACTGGCCTCACATTCACAGTGATCTTCCTGCCTGAGCCTCCCAAGTGCTAGATTACAGGTGTGTGCCACTAGGGCCGGCTAAAATCACATATCATTTAAACAATAAAGCCAGACACTGTGGGTTCAAAGCTCTGCTATGTCCCCAATAGAGTAAGGGTAACTGCATATGGAAGTAGATAATAAGTAGAATCTGGCCTAAGGACATCCTACAGTGAATCCAACACTGGTGGTGTTGGAATTTCCAAACGTATAGAAGATGAAAAATCTCAGATATTTGCTGGGATCATAGTGGATGGCTGTTAACTACCACCACTTTAACTAAGTAGTTATGATATACTAGATACCTTACACCAAGTATATACCAGGTTGATGTACCAGATGTAACATGATCCCTGAAACAGACTTTCAGCGTGGCCTCTGGTATGTCCCAGTGAGGTTGGCAGATCTATTCATTTCCACTCCTAGCAAGGGGGAAGGACCACACGGTGCCAGATGCATGTGATGAACAAGACTGAAGATGGAAGGAGTAACATGAAGATAATAGTTAAAACATTAGAAAAGAAAAGGCAGGAGGGTCTAAAATAGGTCCACCTCACAGGGGACACACAGCACTGTGAAACCACGGTTCCATTTCAGGGCTCTGTTTTCTCTCCTCTTTGAGTCACAATATTTTTCTCTTTATCATGAATAATAAGGACGCAAGAGAATGGGGCTGAGTTATCTCCTTTTCTTCTTCTATGACGTGATTGCCAGTGTAAATAACTGGCTAACACAAGAAAGTAATGTAAGTAAGATAAAGTGTGATAGAATCCCTTGGTCACTGATTTCTTAGAAACTGTTTCCCTTCTTTCTGCAGCTGAAGTAAGAAAACAGAAAGCACAGCCACATGAGGCTGCCAGCAGCCCCACTTACGCAGGTTTGGTTGTACTGGCTTTGAGACTCACTGAGCCACACAAGCGAGGTCTACAGGGACTCTGTGTCCATAGTACACAGAACACCACATGCGACTGGAACGGCATAGAACAGGGACTGTATTCTCTGCCTCCTTTTCTGCTCACACGCACACCCATTGTCCTATCATACTTCCTTCTTAAAACTTAAGTTCTAAGATGGAATTTTAAAGAATTTCATGATGGCAACAGCAGAGAATTAAGCAGAGTGTGAAGTCACTTCAAACACAGAGCCTCAAGGGACTGCACAGGCCACACACCCATGTAGCTTGCACTGCAGACGCAGTTTATGGCAATGACAACAAACCAGAGGCCGAGTGTCCAAACTGCAACCCAAAACCCGTTTGTTTATCACAAAATGTCAACAGCAGTTAAACCTAATACTGAGGTTTTAGTATAGAAAAAACAAATCATACATTAATGTTTTTATCTTAAAAGAAAAACACAGTAACAGGCATACTATAGGCTCACCACCGCTAGTGGATGGAACATTTTAATGAACAAATGAATCTCATTGAAACAGGAGAAAAGAAAAGAATTTAAATTCCTACAACAGTTAGATATTTTAGTCTATCAAATTATCAAACACATTTTTTTTCTTTTCAATTAAGGATTTTTTATCTTTTAAAAAATGTTTCCTACATTTTTATTAATGAAAATCAATCTCTTTTTCACACAACATCTATAGCAAGATTTATTGGACCACAGTAACAACTTTTACATTTCAGGTGTAACAATTCTTCGCTACATCCATATTCCTTAACAGAGCAGTTCTATCTATGGAAGTCTGCTCTAAGGAAATATTTTAAAATTTTGAACACAGATTCAAAATGTTGCATGTGTATTTCATCATTATTATTTTTATTTCAGTTTATTAGCTTATGTGTGTAGTGCAAAATGTTTACACTCCTTTTGTGAAGTCAGAAAATGTATATAATACATCATCATTTTTTCATCACTTCCCCCACACATACACACCATCTCTTGGTCCCCTTTCCCTTTGAGAAAAATCTCTTCCCATTAAATCAGACCCACACTTAACTATCATATGGTTTCTCTTCTATGAGAAACCCAGAGTCAAAACAAAGTGCAGCGTTATTTTTTAAAAACAAAGAATCTGAAACAATTTTAATGCCTAAGAGCAAGGGACTAATTAGAAAATACTTCATGTTTCTATATGACAAAATATTATTAGGTTATCATGCAAAATCATGTGTTTTAAATATATCTGGAGTCATAGATAATGCTCATATAATTTAAGGGATATAAATTTACATACATGTTATATTCATTATATCCATATATATTTAAAGATTGGAAAGAATTACTCAAAATATTAATAGTGCTTATCCAAGTAATAAGATTACTGGAGATTTATCTTATGTTTCTTACTTCTCATGTCTTCTACTATCTTTAATTTCTTTGAAAAATTAAAAATATATACATACTTAGCATCAATCAGAAGAAAGGCTTCAGACTAATTTTAAGCATTCTAGGACTTACTAATATTGTAGAATGCATTCATCTGTCTGGCACATTTTTTATGATTTGTGTTTCTCTTCATCCTTTCAATTGCTTTGTAAAATCAATTGCTTTTACCTCTGTATGCTCGAGAGAGAGAGATAGAAAAGTGTGATGGTAATAACAGTTGTATTAATAAAAAAAAAAGAGGCAGACACTCGAAGGGCTTGTATCTTTTCAATTTTTTTTACTTACATACAAAACTAAAATTGCAATAGACTCTTGAAGCTTTTGTCCAACACTTATCTTGTCTTGGTGAGATGAACTCTGGCACTACTAATACAATTAAGGTGCTTGAAAGATGATGGAATTGGCCTCAAAGATGCTATTGCTGTTATTGTATAAAATTGTTTCCTCCATAATTATCAGTACAATTTCATAGAATTTTAAATTGTACTTATTCTCACACATTTCTCAGTTTTACTTATACTCCAAGGGTAGACTGACAAATATACTAACATAAATTGACCAGCATATGAATATTCATGACAAAGACACAAGTGCTCCTAATAATAGAAGTTCAAGTGGTCATTTCTAACTGTCTAATTATGAGGAAAAGCAATTACTCTAAACCTCTTAATTTGTTCAAATCAGTACTTCCAAGTACTTAAAGTACTATTTTTAAAGAACATATAGAAAAAGTTTATAGATGTTTTCTACAGAGCTTTAAGTTGCATTTGAATTTTCTAACAAGCAAAGGATGCCTCATCTTCTTTTCCCTAAATTAGCAAATATTTTAAGAAAAAAGGCTCAACTGAAGTTATTTAGGTTAAGCTGACCTGCCTTTTCCTGAGCTGATTCATCCAGTAGAGAATCTGTGACTTCACCTTACAGTCTCTGTCTTCAAGGCCTCTTCACACAAGAGTAGAGATTAGCATCAATCTAAGATTCTTAAGGTCAAAGGCAGCCTTAGAAATCATTTCTCCAATGTGTCCAGGTGTGCTGTGATTTTAATGATTTTCTGTGAAATAAATAAAAGACAAAGAAAATAATGTGTTTATAAAGCTAATTTTATTAGCTCTGAAGTCATTTCCTTTGATCTAAGAAAATATCATTATAACTTTTGGGTATTAAAATGTCCTCTCATAAAATATCAAAAAAATATGAGTGTCTTTATTTATGCTCTTTGAGAAAATTGATGATGTAGTATTGCTTGTCTTTGAAAACTGGTTGTCTTATGAAGCTCTAAAGTCTGAATCAGTCAGAGAGCATCTTTTCTACCTCAACTTGAGACAGCAGGTAAGCAAAGAAGGACTGGTGGGAAGCGGTGGGCAGAGAGCAGCTTTGGAGGCAGATGGAATAGGATGGAAAGTCTATTAATTTGGGAGAAATTGGCTAAACCTAGTTGAGTAATTTCTTTGTCTGTACTTGTTGAACTAATGTTATCATTGTGTCTCGTTGTGAAATTGGAAAAAATAATGAATGGTTAGCTCTTTATTTTCTTAATGCAAATTTCACCATCTTGAAAGGGTTTGTTTATTGCACTTTAATTTATGTGGCCTCTTTTCTTCCTACTCACCCAGATATTCTTTATCCCAGGTCTGGGCACTTATCACTCTGGGTTAATTTAATTTTTTATTTTTCATTGTTTTGTGCATTGTCAATTTTCCCAACCAAAGTATGAGATTCATGGGAGAAGAGACCTTGACTGTCCTATTCTCATTGAATCCTTTTTACCTAATACTAGCAAAAATATGACAGTACTCAATAAATACTCATTGAGTATTGAATGAATATAAAATGTTCCACATGAAAATGACTCAGTAAATATTTACCTTCTTTCTGATGGAGGAGAAATCTGTCTCCCTAAGACACCACATTACTCATCATCCTCTAAAGGTGTGACAACCTCCCTCCAACACACAAACTGTCTCTCTTTCAAACACATAAACTTCATAGGAAATAATTCTTTAAGTCACTACTATTTGCTTCAAAAGTGGCTAAAATTACCAATGATTATGCAATGGCATCCTAAAGATGGACTTTGGATATAAATTTTCTTCCTTTACTGTATAAAAAGAATCTCTAATCTTTGGGACTTACAGAGTGCCAGGGAAATATCACTTAAAGCCTTCTATTTTAAACTTTGTCACAGTAGCTGGCAATTGCTTGTATTCATTTAAATATCAATCAGTCTTGAAAAAAATTTAGCTAAATTGTCTTAGTCTGCTAAAAGCTATCATTAATGAGTAAGTAATTAACCTAACACAAACATAACAAATGCTCATAAATAAAAGAATAAGAAGGAAGCAAAGAGGGAAGGAAGAATTGCCACTGAGCAAAGAGCAAAAAATTTTTTTAAAAAACCCTCAAAACAGTTGGCCTTTAAATTGAAGAAAGCAATGCCACAGGGAAGACTCTTACTCACCCAAGATGAGGAAATGGTTGTTCCAGAAAAGGCTGAGAGGTCAGCCCAATGAAGAAATGTTCAACTATAATGTAAATGCATGTGTCTGGAACAAAGAGAGAAGAGGCCGAGTCAGACCATCCCTGTCTTAATGTTGGCTGAATTCCATCCCTCACTCCACATACTTAGCGCTTTGTATTCAGGGATTGGCAGCCACTGAAATGAAACTTGCCAAAGCTTTGACTCCTCTTGGCAGGAAGAGTATCCGGTGCAGCTGTGGAAAACGGTGGGGCAGTTTTCCAGGTAGTGCTGGTGGAAAATGAGCCAAGACATGGTGTATCAATGCCTGTTTAGCACAGTGCTGGATGCTGTGAAAGATACCCACACTCCTAGTTTGGAGTCCAATGTATAAAACATTTGGAAATCATCATTTCCATCCTTATGACAAGAAAATGCTGAAAAGACCAAAAATCCTTGGACCCACTAGAGAACAGAGATCACAAAGCAAACAATCACACCCAAATTTGGAGAGCTAAGCATATGCAAAGAGATACTCAAATAGGCTTACTAGAAGCTGAGGCCACTAGGATTGTAAACTGGCAGGAATACTTGCATGATAATTTTTGTGACTTTTTTGGAGACTGACTTTGGACTAGTTTGAGAGTGGGAAACTCCTAGAGTCTGCAGATCTTAGAGTGTCCTCCCACTTAAAGTTTCACTTCTGGAAACCCCAGCAGATTCTCATTGTGAAATGCCAAGAAAGATCACCTCATGGCTGTGACAAAGAAGTATATACAAAATATTCTGTATAAGAAAGACCTATGCTTCATGGCAGACTTCACTGAAGCCTAATTCCACATGAAGAAGCACTTTTTCTCCCATTCTAGCAATCTCTAGCTTTTGTCTCCCTAAAGGGGAGAATGAAGATGGGGAACAAGCTAATAAAAACTTAGGAAAGCCACCACCTGGAAACACATGCCCACCAGCAGACTGAAATTTAATCATATAATGACACAATGCTTCTTCTCCCTGATAATTTTCCATCACACCCACAGGTACCTAGTGAAATAACAGTGGATTCAGCTAGAAAACTGAAAGACTCATGCTATTTAAGAAGAAGATTATTAGACAGTAGAAGACAATGGGGGAGACCAAAACAAAGATAAAGAGGAATTGAAGCATCTGGTATCTTCAGCTGCAGGATCATTAAATACAAATAAACTTCTGGCCAAATTAACTGAAAATATCACAGCAAGGTCTATTTACCTCAGTTTCTATTGCCTAATACATCACTGTCCAGTTTTCAACAGCAACAGAAAAATTACAATATATGCTAAAAGAAAAAAACATAGTCTGAAGAGACAAAGTGGGCATCAGAATCAGACGTAGATATGACACAGATGTTGGGATTGTCAGGCCTGGAATTTTAAATAATTGTGATTAACATATTTAGGACTCCAATAGAAGAAGTAGGCAACAGGTAGAAACTGATGGATTGTATAAGCAGAAGGGTAAACATTCTACAAAGAATCAAAGGGAAGCACTAGGAAAAAGAGCACTTTAGCAGATATTGAAGAGTGACTTTCATGTGTCAGCAGACTATAAATGGTTAGTGCTGCTAAGAAAGAACATAGAAGCGACCCTTGAGTTTGGCAAGGCAAAGGCCATGAAGGACCTTTATGAGAACAAACTGTGCCATCAGGAAGACAAAAGCCTGGGAAATCACAGAAGTGAATTTGGTGAGGGAGCAAAAATAGTAAGGCAAAAAAGTTTGCTGTGAAAGAGAGTTGAGAGACAGGGAGTCTCTGAGGAGTGTAGGGGTTCTACAAGCAAAGGGAAAATAAAGGGACACACACACTAAGGGTCAGCAAAATGGCTGCCGCCCGGCCAGCCTAAGCAAGCAGCTTTTATTGAGATGAAGAACAAAGAAATTGTGCATGCTTAGATTATATAACTTGTCTGCTTCTTGTCCTTACGGGATCTCGTGTTTTTACCTTGATGAGGGAACGTCTCAAGGCCTGCACCTTCTGACACAACACTGTCAATCAGATGTATACAGAACAAAATGGAGTCAGTATGGTCTCCCTATAGAAGAGCATCTGGAGTAAAAAAAAAAATAGTCATTCAAGTTTAGAAAATCTATTGGAAAAGATACTTCCTGCACCAAACCAGTTGAGAAAGACAGTTGACCCATTTGAACTTATCTGGCTTCCTTCAGACTCCTTCCTTCATCAGGCTTGGGCTGTCTCTGATTCACATGAGACTTTTGAAGGACATTTATAGTTAAACAATGAGAGGGAAGAAAGAAGGGAAGAGGGAAAAGCGAGAGAGAGAATTCTATTAAAGAACTAACTTATATCTTCCACTGATTGAATGAAGCCCATCTACATTAAGGTAATTTCCTTTACTCAAAGTCTACTGATAAAAACGTTGACCACATCTACAAAAGTACCTTCACAGAAACATCTAGAAGAATGTTTGACAAATGATCTGATTACTTGGGCCTAGCTAAGCTGACCTAAATTTAGCCAGGACAAGTTCACCCTTGTCAACATGGTACTCATATATATATTGTTAAATCATATGCAATCTCCAAATAAAGACAAAAACAAACATACTTCTACCTACCTAACATGACACAACTATCCTGCTACACTGGAAACACACTCACAGTTTCTATAGGAGAAAATGCAAGATTCTTCAGTAACATACTCATTCCGCCACTGGACTCCAGGGCTCAGACAGTGCACCCAGGAGAGTCTCACTAAAAAGAACAGTAAAGAACATGTGGCCTCCCACAGATGTCAGTTTTATGGCTGCTATTTTAAGAAGTCCTTTAGTTACTTGCTTTCTGGAGCAGCAATGTTGCTATGTAAAACAATACTCTTTTAGCTGGTGAATTTTCAAATTTAGCTCTTATTTTTGATTCTGATACAAATAACCTGTAACAGAAAGAATAAACTCATGAATTCAGTTCATAATTCCTCTGGATTTTCTTCCTCTCTCCACATGATATTTGTCTCTTACAGGGAAGGAACCAGAATTAGAACTACATACAGCATTTTACACAAACTGCATGGAGGACACCTCCACCCCAGTGCTTTTAATAAGTGTCTACACTGAGGCAAACATTGTCTTCCCCAAAATTCACATTTGTTTCAAACCTCGGAATGTGACTACTGGAAATACGATTTCTGCAGTTGTAGTCAGTTAAGTGATAGCAGTGTCACATGGGATTGGGATGGACTTTAAAGCTAATGTCTGATGTCCTTGTCAGAGGGCCATCTGAGGACACAGAGAAGGACAAGTGAAGAAGGCAACAGAGGCTAAAGTGATGGGTCCCCAAGCCAAGCATGTTAGCAATCCCCAGATGTCGTAGAACAAAGAAGGATTCTTTCCTGAAGCCTTTGATAAAAGGGCTGTGCCCAAACATTTTTAAAAGACTTTGAGCATCCAGAACTATAAAAGGATAATTTCCATTGTTTTAAGCCATCATGTCTGTGGTAATTTATTACACTAGTCCTAGGAAACTAGAATGGTATTTTAAGATTAGTAGTAATAAGTTTCAATTGGAATACATAATTTCATGGTTTTTAATTTTTTGTAGTGATTAATTTATGATAGTAATAGGCTCAAGCTAAAACTCAAAATATAGAAATTTATAAAGCTGAAGCCCTCCTTGATGCTTTTTGATACCTATTTATATTTCTGACATTTTCTATGAGTATAAATAGAAACACTATTTTTTAATAAAATGAGATCACCATGTGTGTTTTAGTTTGTTTTTGCTTAGTAACTATATTATGAAATATGTAGCTATCTTCACATACCAATATGTAGAGACCAAGATCTTCATTTAGCAGGCTGTATGATATTCCATCACAGTCACCATCCCACACTTCACACATTTCATCCCAACACATTTATTACCTTCTCTGTCCTAGGCATGGAATCCCTGGTTTTAAGAAGTGGAAGACACATGAGTAAAAAGGAAGTTACAGTGCTGTGTGACAAGTATTTCAATAGGCACACACACAGGGGCTATGGGCAAGGTGAGCAGAGTATTACAGGCACAGGGAAAAGAGTGAAAAAATGATGGGAAGTAACAAAGAATAATCCTTCAAGACAACCTCTCATCATAACGACTGCAAAGAAAAAATGATCCATACGAGAGCTCTGGAAGCTTAAACCTGATCAGTTTTCCCAGATTTAAACAAACATTCTCAAGAAGCATACATGAAGTCATTTAATGAACAGTTAGTTGCTCAGCATAGTACATTATGTGCCTTGCTCTAGTGGTGCTTAAAAAGAAACACACTTGGTTATAACTCTTGACCACTGGCACATGAACTCTAATGACTCACAGTTCAGATTTCTAAGATGTTTTTGCAAAAACGCAGCACTGACGTAGTGGATCCAACAAGTACTACTCCAGAAACTAAAGCCAAAAAGCATAGCTAATGTGGTCTCGACAGTGCTGAAGAATTCTGGAGACAAAGCTCAACCTAAATGAGCCCCATTGAAGGATGATTTATTATCAAAGGACAGAGGCAGATGATTAGCCTTAATGAAGCACCGTGTAGTTTATGCAAATTGGATCTGATTCACTACTGATCTTGGACTCATAATTCCCAATGACTTCTAGCTAATCAACTTTAATCACGGACATGCCTAATGGACCTTTTGTCTAGGGCCTTGATGTACTGCCCGGCTTTATTATCAGGTAATGGTGTGGGAGGGTGCTTTGCTTACCATTTCAAATGGAGTGGGACTGACCAAAAGCCAAGTGTCTTCCATTTGAGGATGACTGAAACCTTTCCTCCATCTCTTCTTTATTACGTACAGTTACTAGGAAGAAACAGGTATGAACTCCCAGTTTCAACAACAAAAAATGGCCAATTATCAGAAAAAAACTAGGACAGATGTCCCCAAATCACTTCCAGAGTCTAACGTTATTTGATAATCAAAGAGTTAAAACAAAGAAATTCTATCTTTGACTCCACAGGACTGCCATGTTCAGAAGTTCAGGCTGGTACAGCACTGCTTATTCCCCAAATAGAAGAGGTGAACAAGGAAACACTTTGCAGACAATTTTATCTCACTTGATGTTTGTTTATAAGTGTGAAATAAATATGCAGCAGAAGTGGCGATTGTGAATTAGGGATAAGTTGCCATTTCATCCACTTATGGCGGATGCCGCAGTAACTATGACAGTTAAACTTGCTGTCGACTTGCTTGGCTTGGGGGCTGCATAAGGGTTAGTAAAGTATACTCTGGGTGTATCTGGATGGGTACTGTATCTGGTCCCTGGTCTTGTCCTCTGCTTTGCTTCTTAGGCACTGTGAAGTGAACAGCTTTGCTCCATCATGCCTTCTGATGTGATGTTTCTGATTTGGAAATAACCAACCATGGACTGAGTCATCTGAAACCATAAGCAAAATTAAACCTCTCCTATTTAAGCAGTGGGCATCAGGCATTTTGGTCACAACAAAAAAAAAATCAAGCTAATATAGTAATTACTTGAAATATATCTTACAATGGTGCAAAGAAAAGTCCTCCCTGCTAAACACTCTGCTCATCACAGAGCAGATTCTGTGTCTAGACCTGACCAGTATTCATCCAGTTACAATGGCAGGTTATCAACTGCAGGCCTGGAAAAACTTCTTGAGCTTGCTAAGGCTTGCTATATAATCTGTCATTCCTGGTGTCAGAATATTTTCCATTTTGCAGATTCTGCTTCCTGGTTTTACTGCCAAATCAGCCAATAATGACTAATTGAATGTCTTCTTTGAATATTGTCAATCTGGCTTATTCTTAGGAAAGAGAAAATGAGAGTATCAGTCAAGGCAGTCCCATTTCACAGTCTATCCGACAGTTTTTCAGGAGAAACTCAACTGAATTACATCCATTCTGTTTATTCACAGTGCAGCAGCCAAGGGAGCACTCACACTGAATCCTAGCATCCCATGTGAATCAATCCCAGAATCATATCTTTGATCCCAGCAATGCACACTCCAGATCCAGCCACCCCCAAAAAGTCCAACCTGTGACTGCATGACCATTGGGGAGAACATCTAGACACAACCCATAACGGTAACAAAGTCACATGTTTACCATCTGTCTTTTTGACTTCCTGATCATCATAGTGAAGCAGATTTTCTCTAGAACCTGAAGAGTATATGAAAAAAAAAAAAAGTTCAATCACTGTGGAAGACTGAGGCAAGAGGATCATAAGTTCAAGCCCATCCTGGACAATTTACCAAGAGTCTGTCATAAAACTATAAAAAAAAAAAAAAAAAAGAAATAAGGTTGAGAATGTAGTTCAGTAAAAAGGCCTCATGGATGTGCAATTGAACCTCTCACCAAAGTCAAACCTTTATTAAAGCTCACTGAATTGCAGATGGCTATAAAAAATTTTAATTGTCTGGACTCTAGCTATCAACCTTAAAAATGTGCTCTTTCTTATTGGAAAAATATGTAAATTTAGGTCCCACTTTACATTTCATATCTGATCGATTGGGGGTGGGGTGACAATTAATTGTGACATGTCAAGTTGACCAGATTAAGAAATGCTTAGTAGATTAGTGAAGTATGCTTTTGGGTGTGTCTGGGGTATTTCCAGAAGTGACTGGCATGCAGGCCAGCAACCTGAGGGGGAGAAGACCACTTAGCAGACTTGTAACCTGGATGGAACAGAAGGGAAAGAGAATGCTTGAAGATCTCCATTTTGCTTAAGTGGGTTCATCTTTTGCAGTGTCATCTGGGAACATCGGACTATAGTTTATTCAGTCTTCCAGCACATATTGTCTCCAGGGAACTTCCGGGCTGGCCCGGTACTACACCACTGATCTCTCCAGTTACCCAGCTTTCAGCTTTGTGAACTGAGCAGACACTGGATGTCCCTGTTCTCCAGTGGACAGAAGCCATTATGAACTCTTCTGCTCTAATCCTGTGAACCTACCTAATGAATCTTACTGATTCTGTTTCTCTAGAGAATGCTGATGAACCAATAGAGGGTGAATGACCCAGAAACAGAAGAGCATAACCAATACGGAGCTTACTATTTTCTTTAGTCAAAACTTTTAATAGATGTGTTGTTTTTCAGCTAGCAGCCAAATGTCCCCCCAGTTGTATTTTCTCCACCTATCAAAAGGAAAATGTAATGCTTCCTCCTGCTTTTCGGTTACTGACTTCTGATAGTTCCAGCCCAAACCCCATATCCTGCTCATTTCCACACTCCCATTTCTCTCCAGAGTGAACTCTGGCACACTGTTTGGCCTCTCTTTTAAGACAAATAATTGCAACCTTTACTATAGTTATCCTCTGTATTTGATAAAACATCATCCATTCAGCTCTTTTGGCATTTTGTGGAGTCCGACAAAAGATAACTAATTTTATTTCAGCTACAAAACATTTGGAGTTCTGGTATAAAAGTACAATTCTTCTTTTAAAAGTAAATAGCAGTAAATAAGCAATCTGACCTTCCTAGGCTATCCAGATTCTTCCTTCTATTGAACATTTTCTATAGATTTTTCTTCGATGTATTTTATGCTGCTCTATTTAAAGTTATCTTTCCTGTTATATCATTTTCTTAGTTAGAAGTGACTATTGCTTTTTGGAGAAACCAATTTCAGCTTATGAATTTACCTCTGCACTTCTATTTTGTAGGATTGCTGTTTTGTAGGACTTAAGGCCATAGTGTTAAGTGAAACAGACAGACAAGCTTAAATACTGCATGGTTTCTTTCGTATGAGAAATTCAAAGTATAAATAGGAAGCAAAATAAAAGATAGATAGGAAATGGAGACATAGATCTTTTTCAGATTGTAACAAGATCAATAGATAGAGGGAAAGGGAGGGATAGAGAGAGAAAAGGGCACTTTGAACCACTAGTGATACATGCGTGACTGTCTCATCAAGCAACTTGTAACCCCCGATGGAACTGTGCCACTCCACTCAATGGGACAGTCTTACATATACCACCAGTGATTCAAAATGACAAGAACATAACATGCTCAAATCAGAGCAACTCAGCAGTGAGATATATAAATCATGGCCCTATTGTGAACATGTTAAGATGTGTTATATACATGTACCAACTCTACACAAGAAATGTAAATATTATGTACTGCACATATGTACCGAAGGATAGAAGGGAATCAAGAAATGGATAGAGAGGGGAGGGAAGGAAGAAAAGGAAATGGAAAAAAGGTATTAAGATGTATTATGTGCCAATTGCCCACAAGGAATGTAAACATTATGCACTACAAGTGTGTACTACTAAAAAAATGTGGACAAGAGATTACTAAACCAAGGATAGCAAAATATTGACCATTGCTCAAGAGAGAACATGCAGAGCAATTGTGTCTACATTTGTATGTAATTAAAAGTCTTATTCAATCAAAACAAATACATTGTCTCAGGGAGTAAATGGGTCCCTATTTTTAGATATTTCTCAGAGACCAGACACCTACTTGAATATTATCAAGGAATATTCAGAATGTTGAATTTATGGGTCTTTCTGAGACTCTTATAGTGAAAGGGAAGTTAGAAAAATCTATGTGCAACAATTCAGAGAAAATAACCTCTGCCCAGCCTCTATCATTCCTGACAGATTTTGTCTGCCTGCTTGTCATTCCTCCTTTTTGTGACCTCTGGATCACTGATGCCCTCGTTGGGGATTTAGATCCTGGGAAGGTCAATTATTGCACAAGAGAAACTTACATAGTAAGATAAGCCCTGTCGCTGAAAACCAATGTAGCTGTCAAACAGATCAACCAACAACCTTCTTAAATATGAAACTTTCACATATAAAAATAGATGATTCTTTGAACACAGAATCAGAATATTTCATCTTTCTTGTGGATACGGCATGAAATCTACCAGTTAGGCAAGAGTGGTCTCAATATGGACTAGCAGTGCTCTCAAATATGGATACTTGAGAGATCCCCTTGAGGACACTGACCTGTAGAAACCTGAATATACAAATAAATGAAAGCATTAACCAGATATTTCAACTTCACAGACACACAGCTGATAGATTCTGCCAGCCCAAGGCTTAACTATCTCTAACATGACATCTGCCCAACTTGACACCAGGCCCAGAGAAGCAACTTATCTCTCCAAGAGTAACTTCTACGTTCTCCTTCTAGCTCCAGAAATAAACCTCCTGCTCCCTTTTGCATGTGCACTGAGACCTTACAATCCCAAGACTCCTCAACCACCCAAGCCTCCACCCCCAGTCCCAAGTAAACCTTTCTGTTTCCTGTTTTGCACACACAGGTGCTCCTTCAAATCAGCTGTTGATATGTCATTTTGCCCACCTTCCAAGCTCCTCCCCCAACCAAACCTGGAAAAAGTACTTCCACTTCTTTGTTCTCACTGAGTGTGACTGCATCCCTTCTGCAGCCCTCCCGTGCCGGAAATAAAGGCCTCCTCTCTGCTTTCTTTGTCTATTATGCCAAAATCTTATCAACAATAGTATTGCAATTCCAGCCCTTTTCCTAGTTTGAGGGAGTTGTGTAATTCTAGTCAATGAATTTTGAGCAAATCAGTTAAGTGTCAGCATAAAACCCTCCTGATATCTCTTCCCAATGGTATGAATATTTGTCATGTTCAAATGCAGACAATTTGAGAACCTATGATGACATGTGGTTTGAGTAAAAAAAAAAAAAAGCTTTCCTTGCATTTCTTACTGTTATTTTTTGAAATTCTGTATTATTTCTACCCTTTTTTTGTTTTGCTTTTTTTTCTAAATAAATAAATAGAAATTGGATATAAAAAATATTTGGATTTTGGAGACACTTTATCATTACATACAGCAGATGGCATTTTTAAACAGGTGCCATGATCCCCTTTCCCTGTGAATGCCACGGTGTTACAGATTAGATCTAAAGGGTTCCCCAAAGCCTCACATTTGAAGATAGGATCTGGTCAGGAGTGGCATGTCACTGGGGCATGACTTGGAAGGGCGTATTCTCCTCCTGGCTCTCCCTCCCTTTCTCTGCTTCCTGGTAGCTATGCAATGAACAGCTTTCCTCCACCATGCCCATTCTGCCCTGCTGTCTCCACCTTGGAGCCAGAAGATCGCTAGCTGACTCCACTGAAACTGCCAACCAAAACAAACCTCTCCTCTTGAGGGCTATGGGTGTCGGGTATTTTGCAGCAGCAATGGGACGGTAACTATAACAGGTGGGGTAGCATTCCTGTAATATAAGATAAATTTTGCAACTATGATTAATATTCCTAATCAGATGACTCAGAGTCAATATGAAAAGAAATTATTCTAGGTGACCTGAACCTAATCAAGGATGCCCTCAAAAGAGACAAGAAGTAGAAGCAAACACTCCTGTTAGCCTAATAGAATCAAATGGCCATGTTATTAGTTGCCTATAGAAAAGAACAGCTTTAGGAGCTGAGAGTGGTCCCCTGAGGGTAACTAGTAAGGAAGCAGAGACCTGTCATACAGCTGCAAGGTGACAATTTCATTTATTTTTTTAAGGTGACAATTTCTATCAGCACTGAGGAGCTTGGAAGAGAACCTGGGTCTCCGATGAGACTGGAGTCTATGACACCACTTTGATTTTCTGCCCAATGAGACACCAAGCAGAAGACCCAGTAAACATATACCCAGAATGATGGCCCAGGGAAACTGAGAGATAATAAATTTGTTTTATTTAAAACTCTTATCTTTGTGGTATTTTTGTTATCACAATAGGAAACTAGTACACCACAGTATAGTTGGAACTATCCTGACAAAATAGAGAAATTCATTCTTTTGCTGTGATTATTACATTTCTTGAAATACTCCAAAAAGTAGAAAACATAGATTAATGAGTAACACATCTGTGTGACAGAATATTATGTAGCTATTAAAATAAAAACGGGCTTACAAAAAAACTAAAAATAGAAACACTATGTCATCTAGCAATCTTACTGCCATGTATACCTCCAAAGGAAAGGAAATGTTGAAAAGACACCTGTACTCTCATATTCATAGCAGCATTGTTCACAATATTCAGCAAATGGGAAGAAAAGATCTAAGGATTTGTTGATAGATGAATTAATAAAGAAAATATGATATATATACACGATGGAATATGGTCCACCCTTGAAGAATAAAGGACACTCTTACATTTTTGTCAATATGGACAAACCCAAAGGATATAATGCTGAAGCAAGATAAGCCAGACACAAAAAAGGCAAATACTGCATGATTTCAAAATACAGGGGAATCTAAGGAATTTGAACACACAGAAACAAAATGTAATTGTTGGGTAGTTGCCAGGGACTGAGAAAGTGAGAGAAAGAGAGGATTTTGACCAAATTGTACCAACTTTCAGTTTCAAGATGAGTAAGCCTAGTGATTTAATGTAAAATATGGTAGCTATAATTAATCATAATGTATTTTTTACTTGATATTTGCTAAGAAAATGTATCTTAAATGTTCTCACTACACACATGAAAATTTTAACTGTATGAGGTGATAGACATGTGAATTATCTGTATTGGGGTCACCACTTCATAATCACCTCTATCAAAACAACCTGTTATAACACCTTAAATATATACAATTTTTATTTGTCAGTTGTACCTCAATAAAGCTGGGGAGATAAGTAAAGTGAAAGAGGCAGATATGCATGGACTGTTATTGAACAATCTTTGACATATTAATTCAGTGGAAACTAAGGTGTAGATCTTTTGCATTTTAACTGATATATATATATATATATATATATATATATATATAACTTCTGAAACAGTAAGTAGTGATTTCATTTTAGCAGCTATTATAGAAAGGAAGCTAGAAATAAAGGGCAAGAGGAAAAATGGCTTTTGTATAAATTTTTGCACTGCCTCAATTTTTATCAGGTGCACTTACTGCTTTTCCAACTAAAACTGTACAGAATGAAAAACAAACTAATAAACCTACATTTGTTGAACCTATACTGAATGCTAAACACTGCACTGGGTACATAGCTGCACAGAAAATCATGAAGTAATCACTTGTTTCATAACAAATCAAATGGGACAAATTTGTAAAAGTCAATCACAACCCAAAGAATTTTGACTTCTGAAAAAAAAAAAAAGGAACATTAGGTCAATGAACTTCCATAATAACTTAATTTTTAAAAAGTATGCATATGCAAAAGTATGCAAAAAGACAGACTTTGAAAAACAGCAATATTTCTCACACTGTGGACTGTAAGCTACCTATGAAGTACTTTGTTCCCCTTCCTGCCAATTCTGGAAGTGCTAAGTTCAGTGCTTGAGACGCAAAATGAATTTGCAAATGTTGCTGGCACCTTAAATTCCAAATCCTTGACTCACCTTTCATTTTAGCCACAACTCTGCTGGGCAGTTCTACAAAACTGAGCATCCCATGCCCACAGAACTTTTGCATTTTCCTCCTTAGGAGCTTTTGACAAAACTTTGAAATCAGCTCCTGGGGTTGCTGGGAAGTTAACATTTCTAAGGGCAACATTTAGCCAATGGCCACAAAAGCCCCTGCTAAATAGTGCACCTCTTTCATGCTTAAGAGATACATAGTGAGAGAGCATTCTGGAGGTTGAGCTCCCCCTCCATGACCTACAGTAGTAGGAAACTTATACAATGCAGTCTTAACTAATTTTTTCTTCCTCCTCACTTTCCTCTCTCCCTTCCTCCTGCTCCTGAGGTCACTTCACAAATCAATTAAACACAACTAAATTCTTCTTTCAAGCTCTGTTTTGTGGGTACCCTAATCAAGACAGTGGTTGCTAAAGAAGAAAAAAAAAAGCACAGTTTTAAACTCTTGAGTATGCAAAACAAAAGAGAATTACTTCTTGTGTTATTATTCCTAATGGCAGCCCAAATTAATACTAAATCTCCACTAAAGGTGAAGATGGTTCTTTTTTTTAATTTAAAGAGAAAAAACAGGAAAAAGCTAGAAATATTACAGAATTTCAAGAAAAGAAGATAAACAGTAAGAAATCACTAGTTGATACATTACACATTGCTCTTTTAGAAATAGCTATTCAAGTTACAGAATTAAAGCACATAAAGTGGACACTAAAGCAGTGAGAGTGCAAACAGATCTGTTTAACAGTCCAACAAGAACCTAGAAATATGGTCATCAATCCCACACGAAGATGGTTCTTCTCTGGAAGAAAGGATTCCACAGCATAATGGACAGCACTCAATCACAGAGAGAGCTATTGTGTTAAATGAAGCCTATTCTGGGAAATCTAACCTGTAGTTGCTCCTGGCAGGAGACATTTCAAATACTCACTAAATTCTCCTTAGTTTCATTTTACCTTGTTCTGCTTCATTACACCTCAAGTAACACAGCAAATAATTCCCCTTGGCCCTTGCTGTTTATTGCTTTCCAAATATGGGAAAAGTGTTTACCATCTCCTTCTTCGCTGTCTAACTTACTCATCATTCCTCTTAATCTCATTCCATTCAGTCATTCTAATTACCCTGCTGTGATTTCCTCTTTGCTGTCTACATGTGCCAAGGATTCAAAGTAGAGTCTCATCAGAGAAGGAGAGTGCCTGAGACAGATTTTGGGAAGACTTCAATTTAAATAATGGCAACAAAGAAAAATGAGCTACTCTGTCCACCTTCAGAATCTGTGATACAAGAGCCTGTAATTTGTAAGCCATTTAATTCCACAGAGGAAACAAGATTTTCAGATTCCTTTCCATCTATTTCCAGTAGACTTTCTCAGATTTACCTGTTTCCTTTGTGTTTCTCTTTTGATGTAGCTATAATTAAGGGCTGATTGTTATCCCCAGGTGGCCACTATGCTCAAAGAAAAAACCTAGTAACAAATCAAAATGATTACTTTAACTGTGCACTTTTCTCTCTTCCTTGCTTCCTTGGAAGACGGCTGTATGGCCCCCAAGGCTCCCACTGTTAATACTGAGGAAGATTTTATTCTTTTGGAAAATGTTCATCAACCCCCTTCTCTCTCTCCAGAATAGCTACTTTGGGGGCCTAGTTGGTTTCTTTTAACACCATCTTTCTTTCCTTAAGATGCTCAGAGTGCAGAAAAGCCTGCTGACCATAATTTCCTACATCTGACCCTGCAAAAACTTTCCCTTCTGCATATGTGTCCTTTCTAAGGCAACTTAGATTTGGAAATTCCCTGAACAGAGGTTGAATCCACTGTAAAATATGCCTCAATCTTTTGATAAAATAAATATAAAGGGAAATAATCCCTTATTACTTCTTTGCAATTTTTAATGTGGAAGAAATAAAGGAACACATGTGCTATGTTTGACATTACTAAATTTAAAAAAGGACTTAAGATATGTGTTCTCTTTCAGTCTGTATCTGGAAGTTTTATGGGAAAGCTAATCTCATCTCTGAGAGCTAATCTGGGACCACCCTGAGGGGCATACGCGCAGGTAAGAAAGGAAGCAATATCTGTGACATGGCTACTCCACACCAGACACAATTCTTCATAGAGACTCATTTGATTGTCACAACAATCTCTACTGCATATGATCAAACCAAGCATAAATCCCCAGCCCGACTTATTGTAATCACAAGTGAAAAAAAGTCTACCCACTTTTGGTCTCATCACACTACTTCCAAGTAACAAGTTTAACAACTGTGCCATATGGTCACAGTCATTATCACAGCCAGTACATAATTCAGAGAAAAGTAGCCACTGATTCCTTGTTTGTTTCTACTAGGGATGTGGATTGTTGGACAGGAAAAAGAAAAAAATCCAGATTTTAAATACTTGTCTTCTCCAGAGAAATGCTAGGTAGGGATCGCCTGCTTCTTGCTAACAATCTGTGGAATGGTGGAAGTATTTTTCATAAAATCCATTAGGAGCTCTCTACATGCAGAAAACTGAAACTAGACCCATGCATATCACCATGCACAAAACTAAAGTCTAAATGGATCAAAGACCTCAATATTAAAACAGAAACACTAAATCTACTGGAAGACAAGGTAGGTAGAAGTCTTGGAGACATAGGGGTAGGCAGAGAATTCATGAACAAAATGCAAATTGCATGGGAAACACTTCAAAGAATCAACAATTGGGATCTCATATTATTGAAAAGTTTCTGCACTTCAAAAGAAATCATCAACAGAATAAAAAGAAAACCCATAGAACGGGAAAGAATTTTAGCCAGCAACCCCTCAGACAAAGGACTTGTGTCCAGAATATATAAAGAATTGAAAAACATCAAGCCCCCCAAATTCAAAGACCCTCTCCAAAAATGGGCATCTGAGATGAACACACAGTTCTCAGAGAAAGATATACAAATGGCAAATAAATACATGAAGAAATGTTCACCATCACTGGTCATTCAAGAAATGCAAATTAAAACAACA